>JALXJV020000019.1:32692314-32864372 GCA_024633595.2 Lepomis macrochirus | reverse complement strand
GAAGGTTCTGTATCATAGTTTATCACAGACAGGGTCCTGGCTATGCTAATTAAACCACTTAACTAAGTAAATCTCTTAATTACTGATATACTCCAACACACAGACTAACTAGCTCCCGTTAAGTGGAGGAGCTTTACTCTTCAGAACGAACGCTAGGATCAACGCCAGGGGAAAAACAGAGAAGAAGACGAGACAGGGTAGCTCCTCCTATAATTCACTGACTGACTGTTGTACTTAACGCGTTAGCTAACACGGCTGAAGCGGCGTTCTCTTAGCCAGCAGCGTCCGTGAGACTTTGTTTCCCGACAGCTAAACTAACAAACATTAGGATACTAACATTATAGCCAGTTGGCTAAAGCAGGAAACGCCTCTGAAACTTACCCATCAGGAGTAATGTTAGACGTCACAGCTCCGGGGTGCGCTTACGATGCTCGTGCATCACCGTAGCGCCAGCCGTGAAACGCCCACTCTGCTTTACAGAGTTTGAGCTGAACTTGTTTTGGCTGAAATGCTGCCAGCATTGCTGAGAGTTTCTGTCTCCCTCTCTCCGCTGCTCCGCCATTCCTACTTCTTCTTCATGAGCAGCTTTGTGAACCAGATCTGATGCCGGTCACGCTTTTATTCTCCGCTGTGTGTTTCACTTGTGATTTAGTCAGAGGGCTTTAGTGTTTAGAGTAGAATCACTAAATGAAGAGAAAAAAGTCAGGAACTCAAAGAAAACGGCTCCAAACTCAGAAATCAGCCACAGAACTCCATTCAGAAATTCTGCTGTTTTAAGGACAAACTAAACACTTTGTCCAACTTTGGAATCACTCTTATTAATATTAATGAGAATTAAAAGAATAAATATTCATTACTGCTCTCTTTGGCCCCGCCCCCTGCTTACCTCTCCTGGACGTTCTGCTCTGTGATTGGCTGCGGCGGTATCCTCCATGGACAGAAAACCCGCCCCCCCCATCCTGAAACGCGTGATGTCACTGAAAGGGGAGGAGTCCGACACACAGGAAGTGGGTGGAGTTAGAGAAACAAGTTTTTGACTCAAACTTTATGTAAATTTAATCTCAAATATCTTCAAGACTTTTTCTGTTAATTGTTCCTTTTAATTAATGAACTCTTATTTGTTGCTGTGTGTTTTTCTCGTGTTCAGTCCGATCTCTCGGGTTACATCACTCTGAATTCTTCTTCAGCTTTTTCCTCACTTTTCTTCTAAACTCTGAGATTAAATTCCTCCTAAATCCATTTTTTAATAATAATAAATCCATTTTTTAATAATAAAAGTTTAATGTTTCTAACTAACAGCTCAGAGTGAATGTTAACAATCTCTGTGTCTGTTTAAAATGTTACAGCATCATATTTTTGTACAATTTAATATTTGGGACCAATTTGACTCAAATGTTTTTCACGTTTGTC
This sequence comes from Lepomis macrochirus, assembly GCA_024633595.2. Taxonomy (NCBI): domain Eukaryota; kingdom Metazoa; phylum Chordata; class Actinopteri; order Centrarchiformes; family Centrarchidae; genus Lepomis; species Lepomis macrochirus. The sequence goes on along the minus strand of JALXJV020000019.1, from coordinate 32,862,962 downwards.
TCTTTATTCACGTGACTTTTTTTGTTTGTCTGCAGAGAAACGCCGTTATTTTACTGATTCTTCCTGAATTCTTCCGATCAAACACCTTCAGTAAAGTGTTAACACCTGCTCAAGATTCTAAACTCTGTTTTACTTTGGAAGATAAAGTTAAAAAGCTTGAAGATGGAAATACAACATGTAAAGATTCAGTTTGTGTAGAATTACAGTACAAACCTTAAATGAAGTCCAACATTTAATCTTTAAACTGCTGCACTGATTAACAGCACAACAGTTTCTTCATGTTGTCCTAAAATCTAAACTTTTAGATTCCTGTGAAATATCCTCAGCTGAAAACACAGTGAAGAAAAACAGAATAAGTTGATACGTCTGAAAGATTCTCGCTGTTTCAATTAAAGTTCAGCTGGAAATAATACAAATCCAAATAAAGTACATGTTGTACAAGTTCACTTTTTACCTTTCCTTCAACAAACTTTATTTAAACTGTCTGGACCCACATGAGCTTCACTTGCTAGTGCTAACTAGCAAATAAAGCAGCAGGTGCTTTGGTTAACTTAGTTATTCCTCACAAATCCCTGAGCTGTGAGGAAACTAGCTGACAACATTAACACATATTAGCAGCACAGCAATGTTAGCTGCTGCTGCTGCACTGAAATACATGCTGATAGCATTAGCGCGCTAATGCTAATTGCTAACGCTAACCGCGGTTAGCATCAGGCTCCAGCTGTATCCAGAGAGGAAGTGCTAGCAGGACGCTAGAAAGTGAAGCAGAAACACGCACAGAGGTTTTTACCTTCTGCAGGTTCCAACATGTCCGTTAGCCGCTGGATAAAACTCTTAATGGGCAGAATTAAGTTCCTCTCAGGCAGCTTTTACAGCTAACGTGTAGCTGCTCTGTTAGCTGGCTCACGCTATCCTGTGACCTCACTCTACGGGGTTTCCCTACATCCCGCCCCTCTACCTTTCTAACAACCAATGAAATGAGCTAAATGTTGAGACGGACAGCTGTCTGCCCTCTGAAAGAGGAAAGAACAGGTGATAATAAGCAGGCTGAGAATTGGACACAGCAATCTTAACAACACACTTTTAATTACAGGAAAACATCCTACAGGAATGTGTGAACAATGTCAGGAGGCTGAAACAGTAAAATGATAACAGTTTAAAAAAATAGGACGAGTAGATACAGTAACACATTTATTGGAGTATGGAGAAAGCGTGGAGGGTAGGAAATGGATATGTGGTTTTCTGAGGGTGACTGGATTAGATAGGCGGATTTAGTATGAATGAAAACAAAGGATAAAAAAAGCTTGAAGGTGGCAGTAATGCAACTCAATGGATGCCAGCTGTTGTTAAAACCCAAAGAAGAAGAAGTCTGCTCTCTGGGGTTAGTTTATTTAATCCACTATGAACTGTTTGAAACACTCGAACTTAACTAACTGGACATTTTACATGATGTTGTTACAGAAACTTAGAGGGAAAATGTTTTCTTACCTGATATCAGCAACATTTCTGCAGGATATGAGTTCACCCTGTGTGAGCCTTCCTCTGTGTCCATATTCCACTCTTTTCTATTTTATTCTTATTATTAATATATTTCTAGATTCATGTATATTGTCTGCCATGTAGCAGAAGGGAGTCCAAACTCAGTTTCACTCTATAACCTGTTATATTGGGACAAAATAAATGTGCCTACCTTTTATTCTGCGTTCACACGTCACAACTCAAATTCACTCCAAATCAGAATTTAACAGCAGATCAAAGAGAAAAGAAGCAAAGAGACGAAACTCTGCTGCTTTTTTGACAACAGCCACTAGATGGCTCTTCTGTAGTGCTGCTGCTGTTTGGGGCTGAAAACACCAACAGGACAACAGAACCCACAGAGACACAGCCCAAACAATATTCAGTCATTTCTAATCAGAGGAACTGGATCAAATGTTCTGATGTTAAACACAACTGTGTGACTCCGTGCTCTCATTCTGCTTTGCAGTCTGTATTAAAGTGAAAATACTGAGTACCTGCAGGTACAGTGCTGGAAACAGAGCTGACTGCACACAGTTACATCCTGCAGCACCTCACAAGTTATTATGCTGTTTTTCTCACTTGTGATGTGCCACCAAAACACAATAATGTACTAACGGAGGAAGTTCAATGAAACAAATGATCCTGTCCTGCCTTCAGAAGGATTTATTATGCACGCGACTTCTACTTCACTGTTTGATTTAGAAGAAGAACGAGTTGAGAAACGGGTCTATTCTTCATTCATCCTGCACTGCAGCAGCTAATCAGGGACAGGCTGGAGGAGAAAACAAGCTGACCTTCCTCAGCTGACACAGTAATGTAGTAACATCACATGTATATAAGAAAAACAAAGAGTAGTTCTACAGTAATATTAGACTCCACTATACAGTAACACGCTTTATATATTTGATGTGTAGAGTTTAAATCCACACTGAGCTTTAACATCAGAGAGAAAGCTGCTGTATATACTGTACACATGCAGGTACTGAACATATCCACCTGCTGCAGGGACACAAAGTCAGCACTCAGAGTTTCCTGCAGCAGATTTGCACTCTGCACTTTGTCTTCTTGTTTCCACTGGAACAGTCTGACTTCTAGACTCTGTACGCTGCTTTTTATATATATGTGCTGTCTGAACACAACAGTTCAGTGTTTACCTGTGTTTCTGTTCCTGTGGAAGAACACTGACAGCAGCAGAAGGTGAAACTCCTGCTCTGTGAACACGTCAGTAAAGCTGATTGTGATTAATACGCCCTCAGATTTAATCAGCGAAGCTTCCACCACAAACAGAAACGTCTCTTCCAGCCAGAGATCCAGAGGTTTCCTCCTGTTTTCTATTTAGTCCAGAAGATTGTTTTCTTCCATCTTTTATTAGACAGGACTTTTATTTCCCTTCAGCTTTAACAGGGATGGACATTATATGAACGTCTGCAGATTTCAAAGCAACCAGCTGCTCTGGAGAAAATCCTCATTATGTTCAGGTTCTGGATTAAAGTCCACTTTCAGCTGATTCTACTTTACTGGAGGATTTTCTCTACTTCCTGCTTCTACTGCAGTACATTTATCTGAGCGCTGGAGTTACCAGTTACTTTACACATTCAGATTATTAATACAAAATATCAGCAGCTAATAAATGATGATGTGTTATTACAGGTTAAAGCAGCCAGCAGGAGATGAAGTCATTAAAATGAGCTGCAACATGAACCTGATGAACACATGAATGCAGCAATAATCAGAATCCTACAATAGATTTTATTCTGCAGAATGAGTCCTTTTACTTGCAGCAGAGTATTTGTACACTGTGGTATTAGTACTCTTACTGCAGTAAAAGCTGTGAGTACTTCTTCCATCACTGCTCCCACAGGAGGAAACAACAAACGTTTCCTCAGAGTCACTTTTCCTCCTCCAATGTGAAAACTTCACTAAATCATCAGAAGGAAGAAATAACAGGAAGCTGAACCAGGAAGGAGAAACAAGCACACTGAGACGCTCACATGCTGTTTGGATCGCCATAGCAACACGCAGGAAGTGGGATCAGACACATCTAGCAGGAAGAAGAAGAAGACGCTGAGCGCTTTAATCTGATAGCAACGCCTCAGCCTGCTCTGGTTGGCATGGCAACACAGTCCTGTAATCAGTCAGCAGCTTCCTATCAAACTAAAGTTCATCAGTTCAGAGAGGTTAACTACAGACCACAGAGTGTCGACATCGACTCTAAAGGACAAAATAAAGTTCAGACAGGGACAGAACCAGGATGCTGAGCCACCAGGGACCAGATCCAGTTTAAACCAGTTATGAACCAGTGTGAAGCCCTGGGTGCTGCCGTCAGAGAGGAACCTGGTGGAGCAGAGGTCAGGTGGTCTCTAACGTGGCAGCAGGTAAAAAAGAACAGGAGCCAGGCTCAGACTCTCAGCTCAGTGTAACAGGATTTATTAAGTCAAAACAAGGCGAACACAAACTTCCAGTGATGACGAGGCAGGCAGGCGAGAGGAAAACCAGGAGTGGAGTCCAAAACACAAACCTGTTGAGAGGAAGAGGCCGGCAGGAATGAAGTCCTCATGAATCCAAATGCAATAATCCCCAGAAAACAGGCCCAGGGTCTCCAAACAGAGACAACCAAGAACTGGACTAACAACAGAGACCTGTGTGCACACACAAGGTGGCAGGGGGATTAAACACAGGTGAGACACATCAGGTAATCACAGGGAAGACACAGACAGGAAATAAAGCCAGACACCAGAGACATTTCAAAATAAAACAGGAAACAACATCAACATTTCCTTTAATCCACCTTTTTACAGCAACATGTTGAAGTTTAACTGACACGAAGTCGTCAGTTTGACGTGAAGCATCGTTTCAATAAAGTTTGGTTCAAATCCTGCGACGGCATCAGATCCATGTAGAGCAGAAGGTGTCGTACAAAGCGGGCAGAAAAGACGAGGCTGCATGTTCTTCACAATCTGTACAAAGAGCTTTGAGGGACCTGAGTGATGAATCTGGGTTTCACTGAAGGACAGGAGTCAAAGATCTGATGGGTTTTCATTCAGTTTCCTGTCCAACTGGAAACCAGTCAGAGCCGGACTGGGAGAAGACTTCAGACTGGGACTCTAACGTCAGACTGGACACCAGTGTGACCACTGTCCGGTCCACCGGTCAGACCGGAAACAGGGCCGACAGAAAACCCTGATCCTGTGACAGAGACTCAGTCAGACCTGGACTCTTCACTGTGAAACTATTGACAGCTAAATGAGCTGTGTTCCAGTAAAGCTCCACCTCTTCCTGTACGCAGATATACACTGAGGACAGCACATGATGATCAGAGCAGAGAGCAGGCGGACGGCCAGAGAGACGGTCTACCTGGACATGGATCACCTGTTGGTGCTGCTGCTGCTGCTGTGGAGCTCAGGTAGGACTTTAAACAGCATGTGTCATTAGTCCAAGCAGTGAAGCTGCTGGATCCTTTCTGTTCTTCTTCTTTTGCTGCTGAAACTGTTTGTGCTGCGAAACATCAGCCTCAGATGTCCAGTTGTGTTCAGGTGTATCAGGTGTTCAGAGCGCTGAACTACGAAGCAGGCTGGACTCAGCCAGGCTTTCTTGGCTTCAGATCGAGGAAACCTTAAACCTGACGGCTGAATTTTATTTACAATTTAAAAAAATTAGTTAAGATTATTCGTGTTTCCATTTGCTTTCAAGCTGAAGTTAAATATATAAATTTAGGTCTGATGATGAAATTAGCGACAACAGGCCTAAAGGAGAAAGCAGTGGTTGCCAAAGGTTCCCAGGAAGAATCGAATACACACAAACAGACATAAACAGGGGAACACAGGCGTTTTCTCAGCTGCAGGCTGAAAGGAAGAGGCGTCATGTGAATTCACAACAATCTGCGTTAAGTGGTTAAACTGCAGTCAGAGATAACGGCTGTCACCACGGCGATCATCTCTGTTACCTTCATCAGGCTCTGTGCTCGTTCCCATTAAAGTCTGACGCGTCATGTGACTCTTCTTCTGCACAAAATGGACCAATGGCAGAAAAACATTTTACAGTAAAAAAGCAACTCTGCTGCTGCAAAGAAGGCGAGAGAAGGATGCTGGCTGAAAATGGTTGTTGGACGCGCTCTGATTGTCTCCTGGTTATTTGTGACGGCTGCACATCGAGCTCTGAAACTGTAAACTTGATATTTAAACATGAAACTCAAGAAGTGCACTGAGGTCTGACTCTGTCCGTCATGAAGGACACGTGGACTTTAGTTTCTGGACAAATCAAAGTGAAATGAATGCTGACTAAATATTATCAGTGACACATAATCAGTTTTCTAATCTGTGCTCTATTCGCTTTATTTATTAGCTGCAAAGTGTGAAAGAGACTCTGCAGCCAATCAGGACCGAGCACACAAACATCATCCGGTCAGAGCTGCTAACTCTCTCAGACTGACCGTGAGACTCTTGCTGTTGACACTTTCACACGCTCTCACGCCGAAACATCACTTTAGTCACGTAGTGAAAAAGGACTGATAACATGTAGAACTGATAACGTCAGCCTGCGGCGTGAATCGGCTCCGCCCAGCTGAAGCCACACCAGCGTACGCCGTGATGGTAATCAAGCAGACCTGCAGTAGAGCTGTGAGTCACAGACAGTTTGTGGCAGAGACGTAAAATAACTGGTGAAGTTTTGCAACATAGAAATTTAAACATGTTGTGTTGCCAACAGCTGCAGGTTTGATGAATTTCTGTTTCACCATCTAAAAGCTCAGTATGGATCCATGAAGAGAAGAAGGCTTCTGTTCCTGTACAGGCTGCAGCATAAGACAATAAATACAGTGTTTTTATTGCTTCTCTTGTTTTAAAGGGAATAAAGAGGCATTCTGAGCTCCATGTGTAGTGAAGAGTGCAGCTGGAGAGAGCTGACTGTGTTTGAGCCGCCTCTCTGCTGCAGGATGTTTCCCAATGAAGCTTCTGAGAGCTGCACTTTATCAGAGCTGCTGAGGTTAACGTGTGAACATGTGCTGAGATTTCAGTTAGTTTTTCACCTCCTCGTCTCATCCAGTACAGTCCCAAACAGTTCTGTGTCTGTCAGACGGTCTGAAAGCAGAAACTACCAGCGAGCATTAACGCATCGCACAGCAGAGTCTAGAGCAGGTCGACTAAAAAACATTATGAACTCTCATTAAATGACGTTAGTCTGGGAATATTCTGCCTTTTCTCTGGAACACAGAGAACACAGACAGTGATGGGCAAATGAATCTTTTGTGAAGCATCAAACCACTTGAGCCAGTTTGAACATGGTTCATTACTGGAAGCTTCAGTTACAGTGACCTCTGCTGGTGAAGTGCAAGGCTGCAGGCGAGCTGGTGGACAGGAGGCTTTAACATGCACAGCTCAATGAGACGTGCTGGAAACTACTTTTGTAGAAAAGACGTTTGGTTCTGAAGCATCTTTGCTTTGATCACCCTGGATTTGAGTTGTCTTTAAAAAAATTTTGACAAACATTAAGACTGAACATCATGTTTTATTTACAAATACAGATTGGTGAATTCATGTATTGTGTTACTGAGGAGAGTGCTGGGAAACAGGGCATAGGTTGGGTGGGCTTGTGTCACTATGGCAGGGGGTGATTGTGGGACGGGGATCACAAACATTCAAAGATTTCGAGACGATTGAGGCAGTGCCGGTGAATCACATGATCAGAGTGCGAACCAGTCAGGTGATTCATTCGGTCAGTGCAGCAGCTGCTGCTTCGGACGTCATACGTCACATGATGTTTTTCCCACCAAAGCAAGCTTTGAACCAGCGTTTCTATGCTCAGGGTTGAAACACGTATGAAAGCTTCAGTTTCGCAGTAAACACAGATCTGTGGGAGAGATTCTGAACGTGCAGAAAGTTTTGAACCTGAGCAGAAAAGCTGCTGAAACACAGGAGCTGTTAAAGTCCAGGAGTTTCTAACTGAATTAAAATGAATTCATTTCTCATTGAGGTGAAAAGGAGCCACAGTCACATACGTTACTTCCCTAAACAAAGACACAAGAGGAGGGAAGACGAAATCATGACTCAGCAGATATTAAAGAAGCTGATCTACAGGAGAAACTGATCTGAGAGCAGAAAGACTTACATCCTGTTAGTGTTTTGGGTTTTGAATCTTCACCTGCCACCTGAATTTAGTGTTTCCCTTTATTTTAATAAAGCTGAGTAACACCCACCTGTAGCAACCTCAAGGAAATGGACCTAACACTCACAGCACATCACAAGATGAGTGTTGCACGACACCCAACAGGAAAGATGGCGCCAGTGTGTGTGGCCGGCCGTCCGTCGCTGTCAAATTTGTTTGTATTTTTACTGTTTGTGTCACTGTTTATACAACATATCGACTCTCTGCTGGTCTATGATCCCCAAACGCTGCTTGATCTCCGATTCTCTGCTAGAACACTGATCAAATATGATCAGGGTAGACAGAAAACTTTTCTCCCTCCTTTGCTATCAGAGATACCTGCTCCCCTCCTGTACCCGCCACCACTTCCCCCGGAGAAGTCGCTCCAAGTGGCGGGGGAAACGCAGTGGACAGCTGGTGAAGCTTACAGCATATCTGGCATTCTATTCTGGATCGGGTCGGACTCCCTGTGGCTTCTTGGCAGAGTGCGGATCAATTTATTGTCGCAATGTCTCCTGGCGAGCCCTGGACCCTACGGACACCTGGCTGGTACCTGTTGTCGGCACGGATGTGGAGGCCCAGCTTCCTCGCCGATGTTCACCTCGACTCCGCAGAGGTGGCATCAACCACGGACACCTTCGGTCGCTGAGTCGAGTACCTCGGACGACCAATTTGGCCAAACAGGCCGCCCCTGTCAGAGCTGCCTTGGTCAATGCTAGATCGCTAGCGAACAAGACCTTCATACTGAATGACTTCTTTACCTCTCATGACTTCTTGATGATTTCTTATTCGTGACTGAAACCTGGCTGAATGTTGGTGAGTCAAGCGTTTTTCTGAACTTTTACCGGCTGATTGCTCTCATTTTAACTCTCCGAGTACTACGGGTCAAGGTGGTGGACTTATTATTATAAATTATAAATAGCAGCCTTACTTTAGGTTCTGTACCAGCTTATTTTAAACAACCAGTGGTGCAGCCACTAATCAAGAAACCAAATTTGGACACATCTGAACTTTCAAACGATCGCCCTATCTCTAAACTCCCTTGGGTCTCGAAGATTTTAGAGAAGGCAGTTCTTTTACAGTTTACCTTTTTAGATACACATGGTGTTCTTGAGGTGTTCCAATCTGGTTTTAAGACACTTCATAGCACTGAATCCGCACTTTTAAGAGTTTTTAATGATCTTTTAATCTCAACTCTGGAGATTATGCAATTCATATGCTTTTAGATCTTACAGCAGCATTTGACACAGTTGACCACAGTATCCTTATTTCTCGCCTCGAGCATGGCGTGGGGATTAAGGGCACTGACTTAGAATGGTTTAGGTCATACTTGTCTGACAGAGATTTTTGTCAGTTTTGGTGGCTCTATTTCACCTTTTGTGTCCCTTACATGTGGAGTTCCACAGGGTTCAATTCTCGGGCCAATTCTTTTTTCACTTTATTTGCTTCCCCTTGGATCAATCTTAAAAAAACACAACATCGGCTTCCATTTCTACGCAGATGATTCGCAAAGCTACCTGCCCATCAAAAGAAATGATGATAGTTCTTTATCAAGATTGGTTGACTGTTTTAATGATATTAAAGCCTGGATGGCCTTCAATTTTTTAAACTTTAATGAGAATAAAACTGAGGTCATGGTTTTTACCTCTGATGTCTCACAAATAGACCTGGGCACTTTCAAACCCTATGTTAAGTCTGATGTAACAAACCTTGGAGTAAAAATGGACTGTGATTTTAAAATGGAGAAGCAGATAAATTCCGTTGTAAAAGCAAGCTTCTTTCAACTTAGGCTTCTTACTAAGCTTAAACCCTTTTTATCCCTCACAGACTTTGAGAGGGTTATACATGCATTCATCACAACACGCCTTGACTATTGTAACGCTCTGTATGCAGGTGTTAGCCAGGCCTCGCTCGCCTCCTTACTGGAACGCGAAAGTGAGATCACATCACCCCTGTTCTTGCTTCTCTTCACTGGCTCCCAGTTAATTTTAGGATTGATTTTAAGATTCTCTTTTGTTTTTAAAGCCCTTCATGCTCCAGTATATATTACTGATCTGTTGAAGCCATATGCTCCTTCAAGGTCATTAAGGTCTGCGAACCAGTCTCTTCTTACTGTCCCTAAAACACGGCTCAAGAGCAGGGGTGATCGAGCTTTCTCTTAAAACGCATTTTTATTCTTTGGCTTTTAATCTGGTATGAGAACTGTATGATGTATTTGCCTGGTGTTGTATTTTTGTCTATTTTTTTTGTTGTACAGCACTTTGGTCAACCTGGTTGTTTTAAACAGGTTGTTTGTTTTTGTGCTTTAGAAATAGTTTGAGTTGAGTTGAGTTGAGAAGTCATAGGATCCAGCTACAGAGATGGTTCCTGTACAATAAGATGTGCGTGTGGGTGAGCCTCTGTTTAAATTACCATCATCATCATTTGAGCTGAGCCATAAACTCTTTACAGTATTTCAGTTCTGCACACAATGTGACCAAAACTGTGATTAATGTCGCCCTCAAGACTGAATTTCTATTTATTTGTTCACTCTGAATTTGATTTAATGATTTAATGCCTTGCAGTAATTTCTTCAATGTCTGATTTTACTTTTCTCTAATATTTTTAGAAATAAAACTGACTTGACCTTTTGTGCTTTATGAACATACTGAGTATAAATAAATCTGAACGAGTCTGTAACACTGACTTTGGAAATGGTTGTTAGGAGCTCCATCTGTGTCACTACAGCAGCTCTGATATTGGCCGTGTTGGTATCAGAGCTAAGGGTGGGTGAGTGGAGGTGGTGCTGGACTGGGTGTCTCTGAGGGGCCCAATTTGGAAAATGTTTCCCCCTGTCCATAATTCCTAACAGCAGGCCTGCTGAACCAGACCAGGTCAGTCAAGCCTGAGCTGGAACACATACAGTCACAGTTTGGGGCTAACTACCAACATGTCATGTGTTCAGTCAGTCAGAGTGCTAAAATGGTTACAGATGCTCACTCAGATACTCAGTGTTTTTAAAAATATAATAAAAACTACAATGCAGTCCCATAAAACAGAGCAGTGTGTGCAGGAAAATCACAGCCCTCAGCTTTAACTCTCCCTGGCTCAGCTTCCCCTGTGCTGGACCCTCTGCTTGTACTGTAAAGCTACATATGCATGAGAAGAGCATCAGTAAGAAATATGAGCAACAATAATCCATTTTCTAATTCTATCAAAGCATAAAGCATAATATGATTGGCTACCCAGCCCTGCACACTGTCCCTGTCACTGTTCCACCACTGAAAGGTGAATTTGGAGCATGTTGTTCCAACATTTGGTTCTTTTTCATTCTTATTTTTCTGGCACCGCACATTTCTTTGTCCTCTTTCTTTCTTTCTGCCATATTTACCATCTCTGTTGTCACACAGACCTGATGGAAAGTAAACTCTTATGATCGGCTCCATTTAACCAATCAGATTTAAGCAAAAACGAGGGATCACTGTGAGTTGGGAGGGGCCTGCCATACCCCTCACTACTGAAAGTATTAGTTTGTCCCGGTCTGACAGCCGTACAGACAGCGTTCAGCTGAAATGGACCGGCCGTTGGTGAGTCTTCCTGAACTTCCCGATGGCCAGTCCGCCCCTGTACAGAAGCCACTTAGCTGTTTAGGAACAAGATGCCTGATGGCGTGATGGCAGGTCTCCCTCCAGGACAAAGATGTGATGACTTTGTTTAGACACTGATGGTCCCGAGAGGATGGATCCTACTGACTTTGCTGTGTGAAACCACATGTCTCCACGACTGGATGTTTTTCTAAAACATGTTGTTTTTTGCAGGCATCAGGTCCTAAAACAAATTCCCTTGGATCTGTGTTTAGTTCTCGCTGTACCGTCCTGCAGCTCCCTGCTGTGCTCTTTATACTGCCATAAGTCTTCACAGCAACACAGATATCTCTTAGTACTTTGAATAAGTAAATGTTCTACAATTAAAAAGCATATTGTAAGGATAAATGTTCAAGTTGTGATCTTTGTAGGAAAAGAAATCTGGTTTGCACTGAAATTGGATTGTAGCTTAAAAACTGTGAACAAATGTGTGTTTTGTAGAAAGTAAATGAAACTCACATCGGTTGGATTCAGGACCCGGACCTTTAGGTGTGAACCCTTAATCTAACAGTAGCATCATATATCATCATGTGACACGCCGCTTTCTTCAGCTGGGAGTCAGGTGACAGGAGGGGTGGGACCTGATTCTTGTTGTCAGAGAAACATTTCCATCTGTGGAATTTAATCTGAAAGTGTGCAGAGACTCAGTTTGTGATGTTGCACTATGAATAAAGTGAAGCTGAGCGAGCATACTTCACTGAATGCTGAACTTTAACTCTATATAAACCAGTCTGCTGGCTGCTGTTCTGTGTGTTCACATGTTCATCTCACCTACAGTAAACTGATGAAATGACTCCAGAGGGAGTTCACTGAGATGTTTCTGAGCTGATAGTGTTTTTTCTGTCCACGGCTGTGCTCCAATCACAGGACTCCAGGCTGAAGGAAATCACACCTCAACAGGTAAAGAGAGAAAGAAAAGAGAAGGAAAAAATCACAGAAGCAGAATCAGCAGTCAAGTTTTAGTTTAATCTCTTGAATTCACTTCTTTACTGATGACTCTCTGCTTTCTGTTCAGAGCCTGATGTTGTCAGCTTGGTGGGAGGAGCCAGTCGCTGTGCAGGAACGCTGGAGCTGAAACATCAGGGAGACTGGAGACCAGTGAGTTACTCTGACTGGACCCTGAAGACAGCAGCTGTTGTCTGTAGAGAGCTGGACTGTGGCTCTGCTGTTTCTGTAGGACGGAGAAAGGAGTCCTATCGCAGACCTGTGTGGTGGATCAGGTCTGCCTGTGTTCAGTCTGGATCTGCTCTGAGGGAGTGTGTAACATCAAGTTACTCTCCCTTCATCGTGGATCTCACCTGCTCAGGTAAGCTCATCAGTGACATCATCAGTGACATCATTGGCAGACCCTTCTATCCAAAGCGACTTACATTTGAGGAGCAGCATACAAGCATCAATACAGTCAGAGATCTACAACTGACAAAACGTACTAGTAAGATCTGACAGCACGTTCAGCATCAGTCAGGTGAATATTTAGGGGAAGAAGTAAGAGTTAATAAAATGGTGCAATCAATACAAGAGACCTGTAAGGAGACAGAAGAAGAAGAGCACAGGAAGTGATGTCACAGGTGTTATAAGAGGAAGTGCTCTCTGCAGAGTTTTCAGGAGCTTCTTGAAGTCAGAGAGGGACGCCCCTGCTCTGATGGCGTGTGGTAGCTCGGTACAAGTGGAGTTCAGCTGCTTCACTCTAAACTGTTTCACTGTATGAACCTGGACAAACCTGCAAAGGACACGCTCGCTTATAACTCCTTCACCAAGCCTCCTCGGTCTCTGAGGTTCATGTTAGGAACTGAGACATCCTTGTACGGCACGCTGAGATCGGTTTCTGGGTCGCAGGCTGAGGATCAGTATCACAGACTTTTCTTCTGTGCTGTTGTTGCTTACAGCCCACCTGAAGACAGCAGGGAGGACGCCTGCAGCAGGGTGGGGAGTGGGTCCGTGTACGTTCAGATAGTTTGTCTTTACATTTGAGCCACAAAACGAACAAACAGGAAAACCAAATTCAAAGAACGGTCCTGTTTTGTTTTTTGAAATTCCTTTTTTCATTTCTCCGTTTGAAGATAGACGTTAAGAAAATAAAGACAGGTGGGCCAGGTGACCCGGAAGGAAGAGTAAACACATTACAGTGAAAGCTGAGCTTGTAGATCTGTAACATTATGCAGCACTAACGTTACCAGGGTGACCTTAGATGAAAATAAATAAACCTGCACAGAGAGAAACACGTTAGCACAGTATGATCACATGCACTAGAATATTGTGCATTTATTACACAGTGTTTGGTGCAGTACAGCTGGCAGGCTAATAGAGGTTAGCCTAAGAAATGATTGTGTGTGCAGAGGTGTTATATTTTTAATATTAAATTCATATTTAATGTGGTTTCCACCGTAATGAACCAAGCTGTTCCCCCTTTCTACCAGCAGGTGGCAGGATTTAACTGAAGGCCTGTACTGTGTCTTTATTAACTGTTTTGAATCCAGGTCACTGACACAGATGTATTTATTGTGTTCGTTTCATTTGCTTTTTATCTTTATGTCTTATTTGCAGCCTAGTTCTCATCTTCATCACTCACCCTCAGCCCAGAGTTAAACCTGCATGTCCTTCTGTTCTAACCTGGTTCTAACTCTGCTGTCAGCTTCTCAGCAGCTCTGACAACAAACTCCCATCAGAAATGTCCTGATGTCGGCCATCTGGCCCAAAGAAGGATTTACCAGTGTGCTTTATACTGTGAGAATCTTTCTTCTCCTGCACACGCTCCAGTGTGTAACATCCAACACTCCCATTGTTTAATACAAGTGAAGAGAATCCAAACATTTATTCAACATATACAGCACATACATACTTTCAGAGGCATTGAATGTACAATCTGTGGCTGCACAACATTTTATGAGCTCCTCAAAAGAAAGAAATGAAACAGTTTAAAAACAGGTTGTCAGCTGAGAACGTGTTCTCAGGATCGCCAGTCAGGCCTCTGAGGCCGTATTTAAAATGTTCTGGCTGAAGCGTTAAATTTAACTTTGGCTCTTTAGTTGAACTCTGACCTGACCGAGCAGCTCCTCCCTCCATGAACTGCTGTTAAACAGTTCTAAAAGTGTTTAAGAACATTCAGGCCTTCAGAGGGGAAACACTGCAGGATGAAGCTGCTGTAGGCCTCCTGTGTTTTATGAGAGCAGCTCCTCCCCTATCAGTAAAGACAAACTGGCCTTTCTGTCTATATTCTAGAAAACACACAGGCCTGGATGAGGGAAACCTTAAAAGTTGAAGCTAACTGTGCAGAAAAGCTGCCAGCCAGAAGAGCTGCTGGGCCTCAGCAAGTCCAGTCTGCCTGCAGCTACAGAGTCTGTGGGCCTGACTGTTGATCAGGTGAACACTGGGTGCTCAGGACTGTCTGTCAGTAACAGGTCTGGAGTATGTGGTCCACACTTTGAGGGACTCTTTGTTGCTCTGGAATAGTTTTAGCTTGAAATGAAAAGTTTGAAGCTTTCTGTTGGACAATTTCAGCCAGAACATTTGAAATACTGACTGTCGTACAAGGTCGTCCCGATCCTGTCCTGAGTTTCTCTGTGAGCTGCTTTATCTGTCAGTTCTGGATCTGTCATTAAGGTCTGTTGTGTTTTGGGTTCCTGTCCTGTCTGTGGTCTGGTATCCAGTCTTCTTGCTGTGTGTCTGGTTTAGATTTGGTCCTGTCTGTTTAGGTCTTGTGGAGCTGGTCTACGTGGTTCTGGCCTCTGCTTGTTCTGTGTGGTGGTTCTGGTCTGGTAGTTCTTGTTCAGTTCAGTTCCTGTCCCTCATGTGTCAGTTCTGTCCCATCATGCTCAGGTTCTGTCTGTTTGCTAGGTGTCACTTTATGTTCTCTGCCAGTTTCATTAATTAATCTGGTTTTAGTCTCTGTAGCCTTGTTTATTATTATTCATCCACATCTTTAAGTTACTTGGTATCTGTCTTGTCTCGTATCTTAGTTCCCAGTTCGGTGTCTTAGTTCTTAGTCCTGTACCTTAGTTCATGTCTTGTGTTTCCTCCTGTGGCCTGGACTACTGAAGGGAGTTCAACCTACTCAGAGTTAACTCAGGGTAACAAACTCTGACCGCGTCACTGGAGTTAAACTACGAAGGTGGATCAGATGCTGGTTAGTTGGGTCCAGGCCTGCCGTCTGGTCAAAGGGTACAGATGACCCTGGCCCAAGGACTGGGGGGGGGCCCAAGCTAAAATCTATGTTTAACCCTTAAATGGGATCTTTTGTTATAAATAACAAAAGTTTTATTTGTATTTACATGATAAATAAATGTTTTATTATCATTAAAACATATTTCAAACTTCTCATCTGATAACCCCCCCCCCCCCTCCAGTTCAGATGTGCAGGACCCGTAAATGTAAAGCGAGTTGCTTTAAGAACACTGCAGGCTGTCAGGGGCCCAGAAAAGAGCAGCCAAAACAAGCAGAAGAATAAAATCAGAGGGAATCAATGGCCAAATCTTTGGCCAACAAACGTGTTCAGAAGCAGCAGGTATGTCTGACAGGTGAAGGTGAGCAGCTAACAGGCAGACTAGCAAACCTTTAAATAATGTAACACCAGAGCTGCAACTCTCAGGCATCGAGCGTTAGACTCACGCAGTTGACAATTTTCACACGTTCTCACGCTACACATCGATTTTCTCAGGCCGTGAAAAACAAATGTATAACTGATGATAACGAGTCGGGCGAGTGAACTCCTCCCAGCTGCTGCGATGCGATCTCTCGCTGTGAGTAAATAACTGAAAGAGTTTTGCAAAATAACAAGTAAAATCTGTTTGGGACTGTGAGCTGCACTTTATCTGAGCTGCTGAAGTGAACATTTCTGTCTGATCCAAAGTGTTTTCAGTTAGTTTAGTTTATCCACCTCCTGCTCTCATCCAGTAGTTCAGTCCCAAACTGTTCTGTGTCT
This sequence comes from Lepomis macrochirus, assembly GCA_024633595.2. NCBI lineage: Eukaryota > Metazoa > Chordata > Actinopteri > Centrarchiformes > Centrarchidae > Lepomis > Lepomis macrochirus. The sequence goes on along the minus strand of JALXJV020000019.1, from coordinate 32,846,765 downwards.
GCAGACGGTCTGCAGGGGCCAAATCAGCAGAGCAACATCGCAGGCTTATTCACAGCACAGTATAGGACAGGTAGACTATTTAAAAATGTCTCATACATGATGACGTTACTCTCGTAATATTACAACATTTATTCTGGGCCTGTCAGAGAACACAGATCTGTGGGAGAGATTCTGAATGTGCAGAAAGTTTTGCACATCAGCAGAAACCTGCTGAAACACACGAGCTAAAGTTCAGGAGTTTCTAACTGAACTAAAATGATTTAATATCACTGAGGTGAGTAAAGGTGCCACAGTCATATTTAAAGAGGTTACTTCCCCAAACAAAGACAAAGACATGAGGACATATTTTATCACATTTAGTGTGTATTAAAATATTAATATATTAAAGTGTTAAGTTCTGTCTGTGCAGCATGAATGAACCTTTTGTTTCGTTATACAGCAGCCTTGTGTTGTATGATGACAAATAAACAACCTTGTAAAAGTTAAACTACAAGAGAAAAGATATCTGAGAGCTTTACTGCATTATATTCTGTTATATTTGGAATCATCACCTGAATTTTGTGTTTCCCTTTATATGAATAAAGATTAGTAACAAACACAAGTTCCCCTGTAACAGCCTCAGGAAACCTGACCTACAGTAACACCAGTCAGCAGCAGATCTCAGGTCAGAGGATACAGCTGCAAACATGGTTACAGTATAATAAGCTGCACATGTGGTAAACCTCTGTTTATATTATTATGATCATCAGTCAGCTGACAGCCATATACTCACACAGGATTTCAGTTTAGTACATAATCTGTAGTCCTTCAGATTGAGTTTGACAGATGAAGTCTGTGTATTTGTTCAACAAACTGTGACGACCTTTTGTGCTTTAATCCTCCTGAGTAACTGAATATATGTGAGCGTGGCCTGGATGAATCTATAGCACTGACTTTGGAACTGATTGTTAGGGACTCCATCTGTGTCACTATAAGACTAACGGCCAAGAGCTTCTTTGAAACTGCCCGTGTTTCTATTAGAACTAAGAAGTTGGTGGAGGTGGTTCTGGACTGGGTGTGGATGAGGGGCCCAGTTTGGAAAATGTTGTCCCCCTGTCCAAAATTCCTAACGACGGGCCTGTTCGAGTCCGTGTTAAGTTAATTGGAGTTGGTGCGCGTTCCCATAAAAAGTTGCGTGTTCAGCCGTGCAGGCAAAGTGCTCCGTATTTCTCCAGAGGAACGCACGTTGGTGTCAGGAAACTCTGAATGTAAAGACACGTTAACGGCTAAATCTGATGTCGTGGTGGACGACAGAGCCAGAGAGGCCTGTTGGCGTCACATGGAGTAAATCTGTAGCCTGATTATCTTCAGTGTTCTTATTGTAGATCAAATCTTTACTCTGTATTTTATGGGCTCTTCTTTTATGTGTAATATGATGAAGATGTAAAGGTCCAGCTGCACATAAGGTCCATAGTAACAGAAAAAAGGATCCAGAGGAGAGGGGGAATAATCTGAGACAGGATTTCATTTAAAGATTAATCTACAAGTAAAACACTTGAACGTTCTCTGAGATTATCGTCACATTAATGAGAGAAACTTCACTCTGCAAGGCTGCAGGATCACACACAGTCTGCCGTGTATTATGCATGAACTGGAAAGTTATATTAGACTTTGCCATCAGAAGGAAACACTCCTGAGTTTAGCCCACAGTCACTATCATGCACCTCAGAGACTTTGGAACAGCAGAGGGATTTTTTATGATAATAATTTCAGGAAATTTCCGATTTTTCTTGTAAATTTCACTCTTTCATCTGGGATTTTTTCCCTCATTGTTAAACCCACCCTGTCTCTGTATTTTTGGACACGTAAAATAGTCAATCTAAACCTGTGAAAACACTTGAGGAGAATTCAGTTACAGCCTGCAGATGGGCTCCATCTAAGAAACTGTCCCGTTAATTAATTAAGATTCCTGTCTAAAATCCCAGAGGCTGCAGGGCTGCTGTCTGAACGCTGATGCTGTTGTTCCTCAGTGGAACAAATCAGGATCAAATCTAAACCTGTTTTATGAAGCTGTGTATTAATATCCTGCTTCTCATCAGTAACACTGAGTACAGATGTGCTGTGTCGTCCACGTGCAGGGTGACCTCGAGTTAACCGCCGACAAAACCTGCTCGGAGCGGTTTAGAGATGCGGCGTAAATTGCCATGGCAACAGACCTCGGCTAACACCTGTCCACCTTTGGTAGTACGGGTTAATCAGGACTGAAGAAGGAGGCCTTCCGGGATTTGTTGTCTCGGAGGACTCCGGAGGCGGTTCCAAGGCCCGAGAGGCCGCAGCCTCTTCTGTGGCAGATGCGAAGCAGCAGATGTGGGAGAAGTTCGGAGAAGACATGGAGAAGGACTTTCGGTCGGCACCAAAATGCTTCTGGAGAACTGTCCACCATCTCAGGAACCGTCCAAGCTGTGGACAGTAAGGATGGGACCCTGTTGTCTATGGTGATAGGGAGTGACAAAGCGACAGGGCCGAGGGAGAGAGAGAGCAGGTGAAGCGGTGAGCATGGAGCAGCTCAGCCTGTAGGGAGGGAGGCTCATTTACACTGGGGACGCTGGGGACACGGAGCCCCCACTTTCTGAAAGCATCTGTTAAAAATGTTGTGAAAAACAGCTCGCACCAAGAAATGTTAAAACGCTATGAGAAAGGTTTATTTGCACAGTAAGCCTGCAGTGGAAACATGGAAGAAACCTGTGCTGTCCAAAAAAAGAAAACAATAAGAAGCTGCTGATTACTGCATCATATTCTATTGTTTTTATTTTCTGAATCGTCACCTGACACCTGAACTTTGTGCTTCCCTGGTGCAGAAAATGTCTCCAGAATGCAGGAAATTAAGTGTTTAATGGTCCAAATCTTCAGGGGGAGGCCCCCAGACCCCCCATCAACTATTTCATCAGCACAGTTTAATTCCTAAATAGTCGGCCTATTAAAATAGATTCCTGTCTCGTTGTCATGGCCCCAGTCTTGTACAATGTTACGTCTCCTGGCTAAGAGCTTCGTCACTCCCCTAATCTGAGCCCTTCAATGGAAGGATGGTGTGTTGGTGTCCCACAGATTTCAGCGGGACGCCTGGACCAGAAATGCCAGGGCCGACTGTTTGTCCCAGTCCGGCCATGTTCTGACTGTTTGTCCCAGTCCGGCCCTGTTCTGACTGTTTGTCCCAGTCCAGCCCTGTTCTGACTGTTTGTCTCAGTCCGGCCCTGTTCTGACTGTTTGTCCCAGTCCGGCCCTGTTCTGACTGTTTGTCCCAGTCCAGCCCTGTTCTGATGTCTTCACAGTGTCCTGTTGTTGGAAAGATCATCCCTTTGTTCTGATGGACATCAGCCTGGTTCTTTTCTCTCACTTGGTTACTTTGATCTCCGACAGCGAGTCCGTAAACAGGATGTGGTCGGTGAAAGTTTCACTCAGCAGCTACCAGCTGTTATTTATTCAGGAACCAATCATTGTTCAGATGCACAGAGAGGAAACATGGTGGATCAAACAGTCCTGTTGACGCACAGCTTCCTCTGTATGAAGCTTCACCTGCTTCAACAACGAGCTGCTTCGTGTCGCTGCCACAATCGTTCTTTGTTCTAAAGATTAGTTAGATGCTTCAGGAAGAATCTGGTTGTTTCGGCTGCCTGTGCTGCTGCTAAGCAACAGCTTTGGTTTCCTGCAGGTCCGTCAGGCAGGAAAACTGACAGATATGCAAATTCTTTGATTCCTTCTGCCATCAGCCTTTTAAATCCTGGACATGAGCCAGGCATCGTGACCCTCTGAGTTTATTATTTAATCTCTTTATTTATCTTCTTGAACTGTGGTCCCTGCTTAGTCCATGTATTGGGACCTGGGGTTTCGCTGCTTTGTTCTGCTGCCCAAATGCAACCTGATGTCATGGACAGTGTTTCTCAGAGCTTCACTGATTGTTGTCTTCTTGTCTTGTTTGATACGACTGGTCGGCTAAAACTGAACTGCCCTACGAGGATAAATAAAGTTGTTTGAATTGAATTAAATAATGGTGGCTGGGCAGCCAGCTGATATTTTAAAGTGATCTTATCAATAAGTTCATGGAGATTTAAAAAGGAAAATAATTATTAAAGAGCTAAATTACAGATAATCAAGCAGCAAAGCAGATCGTTTCCCTGGAAATAACCTGATGCACAGCAGATGAAATATATTATGAAATATACTTTTACTGGAGCAGGTTTGTCCTTTTTTCTTTTCCTTTTTTGGGAGTAATTGAACTTTTTCTTGAGTAAAGATTTTGAGTTCTCTCCCCGCCGCTGGCCAGCAGCAGCAGGACTCGCTCTGACATGGTGAACATGAGACAGACAGCAGAGATGAGGCCAATAACAGAGTCAGAGCAGTAGTTTATGGTCAGACTGATGATGATGTGGACTATTTATTTATTTATCGTACTGAAGGGCTCAGCTGAGGTGATTTCTTTACTTCAGGACAGTCAGAGAGGAGCTTCTACTTTTGAAAATGTATTTTAATGGCTCATTTAGTTTATGTTCTCTACTTGGATAAAACTGTGAAGAATGCAGGAATAAAGGTCTGTGAAGAGCCCGAGGCCCCGACACATGCTTTGTCTGGAGAGCGGGCTGACCAGGGACAAACTCCAGGGCCCCTTGTTGGCCCCTGACCGTCCTCCACCTTAGAAACTTGTGTCTCAGAGACGAGCGTCCTGCAGTGTTTCAAGAGGACGAGGTCAGAGGTCACAGTAGGAGAAAAAACTGAGGAGCTTGTAAGTTGGATGGACAGCTAGGAGACAGACTGTATATTCTAAAACTAAAGATAAAAAGGTGCCACATGCACATTTAAAGAGGTTACCTCAATCAGTCACACCTGCGTGTTGATTCAGCAGTGATTATGGGGGTGACGATGGCACAACGGATAAGACACATGCCTTTAGTGTGAGAGACCTAGGTTCAATCCCCCACTGTGACACATCGACCAATGTGTCCCTGAGCAAGACACTTAACCCCTCGTTGCTCCAGAGGCTTGAGACCTCTGACATGTACAGCAACTTTAAGTCGCTTTGGATAAAAGTGTCAGATAAATGAATAAATGATAAAAGTTGATCTACAGGAGAAACATATCTGAGAGCTGCTCTGCATTATATTCTGTTACAGTTTTAGATTTTAAATTGTTTTATTAAACCAGAAAATGAGGAAAGGCCATCTTCTATTATCTCTGCAGACTCTGTCAGGCTGGTGGGCGGGACTAGTCTGTGCTCAGGCAGACTGGAGGTGAAGTCTAACCAGTCTAACCAGTCTAACCAGAGGTGGTCCTCAGTGTGTGAAGCTGACTTTGACCAGCAGGATGCAGAGGTGGTCTGTAGGGAGCTTGGCTGTGGGGCTCCTTCAGTCCTCCAGGGGGCGCTCTATGGAGAAGTGGAGGCTCCCATGTGGACCAAAGAGTTCCAGTGTGGAGGCCATGAGTCTGCTCTCCTGGACTGTAGAAGCTCAGGCTCAGCTAGAAACACCTGCTCACCTGGAAAAGCTGTTGGACTCACCTGCTCAGGTAGAAGAGGAGCTGCAGCTTTGATTTGGTTCATTTCTGTTCTGATGAAACTCACTTTATTGTTTTACTGATGACTCTCTGCTTTCTGTTCAGAGCCTGTCAGGTTGGTGGGAGGAGCCAGTCGCTGTGCAGGAACACTGGAGGTGAAACATCAGGGAGACTGGAGACCAGGGGGTGACTCTGTCTGGACCCTGAAGACAGCAGCTGTTGTCTGTAGAGAGCTGGACTGTGGCTCTGCTGTTTCTGTGGGGCAGAGAGAGGAGTCTCCAGTCAGACCTATGTTGTGGATCTGGTCTGACTGTGTTCAGTCTGGATCTGCTCTGAGGGAGTGTGTAAGATCAGGTTCCTCTCTCTCCATCCTGGATCTCACCTGCTCAGGTAAGCCCCTTAGTGACATCATCTATGACATCATGTAGCTAGCTAGCTACTAGCGCTTCCGGTCTAAACAGGCCGTCTCATTCAGACGGGGCACCTTTTCCATCAAATAACACTAATAAAGGATTTGAAGTATTTGATGCCCTGAGATGAGAAGAGACGACAACACACTAATAATTATGAACAGGCACATTAGCGGTAACCTTCTTTGACAGACATGTGAAGAACGGATCCTGCTGGCGGTACAGATCTGGCACTGACAGATGTGCTGTCTGCTCAGTGGATTTTTAGAGAAACATACAATAACAAAATCCTCCGTTCCCAAAGTTTAAATGTTTTTATATGATTTGCTTTGCTCTATATCTGCGTCTGTCTGAGGGAAATATTCTTCTGTATTCTTTTACTGTCTCGTGATGTGTGTGTGTGAAGCGCCAGTCTTCCTCTGCACAGTCGGTGTCTCGGTGTCTCTGTCGGCTCTGTGTCGGTGTCTACATGAAAGAAAGGGGACTGGCGCTTCCTGACTCCGTGGACACTCATTGGCTCCTGCAGGCCGTAAACAGGGCAGGAAGTTTCTATTGGCTCAGTTAAGGTGTCACTCAAAAGGTCAACGTGGAGACGCTTCTTTGTTTACATGCTAACTGCAGTTAGGCTGATATGAAGCGACCCACCAGCAGTCCCTGTGTATTATTAATATAATAATGGGTTCAGGACTAAATCTTTTACTGGACTGGATCGCCTGGACCTTTGCCAACGTCACAAGGCCATTTCTGTCTGCATGTAATCCACCGGTGGACTGCGGCTTCACAGATAAGTGGTCTCAGTTTTGATAATAGGCAGAGCTTGAAGTGGGCCACGGTACCAGTCCTTCTAACGATTTATTCTTTGACGCCCCGGACTTCTCGCACCGCTGGGCTCTATGTGGCGCTCATCTGTTCCTCGCTCTGCCGGTCTGCTGATCTCTGTGGCGGAGACGGAGCAGGTAGAAGCTCGGGGCCTTTCATGCAGCCGAAGTGCAGAAAGTATCTGTCACAGTAACTTTCTGTGAACCGACCAATCACAGCCTGGAGGGGCGGACATTAAAAAGCAAACTTTTAAAATGTTGAACTCGTTGTTCTGCATGAATGATGACTGACGAGTTAGTAGCATTAACTAATTAGAGACTGTTCAGCATGTAGATCATTTTTCTTACAGGAGGATTTAATAAATGAAAACCCAGCTGAAATTAATATCACACTAGTGGTGAGCTTTACAGGAAACTATTATCTGATGTTATTGTGACATCCCCATCTTTTGCTTCCTGGGATGTCTGTCTCTTTATCCATTTTGTTGCAGATGTCAGGAGGCGGGGTTACAATCAGTTGTTGGAGCCACCTCCACTATAAGAGTGCCTCTTTTTGTCTGCACCTTGGGGGCTTGAGAGGAGGGATTCCTGGTTCCCTATGCTCCACGCTCCCCGTTATTTTTTGTTCTTTTTACCACACAACACTCCATGTACAATTTCCTCACGCATGCACACCTGCTGACATGACTGATCTACTGATTATCACACTTCATATGTTTTTTTGAATATTAATTTGTTTTTTTGGTTGAGTAAATAATAAATTAATGGTACCGTTATTGCAGTTTGTGTTTTGTTACTGGTCTTTTTGTCGCGGTGTGGAGCCAGCCGTGACATTATAATGAAACAGTTTCACCCTAAAACCAGCCCATACACACATAGCTCTCTGAAGGTTACATCTATTACAGGAATCATATTGTGTATTCTTTTAAACAATAATTCAGCCTTTTGAGCAGAGTATGATGATGTATAAAGGTTGTTGTAAAAGTCAAATATTTCTTTAGATATGCGTTTGGGTTCTGTACATTTTTCACCATTTATTAAGAGACTACAAATTGTATTTTTTTCTTGTCTATTTTTTTCTAAATTGCCAAAATATGATGTATTTTTTTCTCCATCCTCAATCCATTTGGCTCTGGACCTTATATATGCTCCCTTGGCTTTGTTGAGATACAGTTCATCTAACTGAGACTGCAGGTTGTGAATTCTTTCTTTGTCTTCTTCCCTCCAGTTTAACTTCCTGTAATATACAAGCAGTTCTTTACCCAGCTTTGTTTCACCTGCCTTCTTTTCCTCATAATTTTTTTACTAAAGTTTGACTGTTTTCTAATACAGAATTTTAAATATTCCCATTTCTGTAAAGGGGTAGCCAAACAATTATCATTTTTAATTTCTGCAATTATTTTTATAATATCATCGCAGTAATCTTTATTTGTTAACAGGCTTGCGTTAAACTTCCAGTAATCTTTGGATTTATTATTTCTATTATTTTCTGTTAGCTTCAGATTAATTATACTGTGATCACTTAAGGGACTATTTGAAATATTAGTTTCAGTGACATGTCTTAAGATTGAGTTTGAGATTAACCAATAGTCAATCCTGGATTTAGCTTGTCCATTAGGTTTAAACCAAGAAAACTGTCGCACATCTCCGTTATAAGTTCTCCAGACATCCAGGGCCGTGCAGAGATCTTTGGAAGGGCAGGTGCTCAAAGTATAAAAGGGGCACATGGAACAAGGATTTAAATAGTGTTGTTTTCAAAATAACGATACAGAAATATATATCATTATGTACTCCTTGCTGAGGCTTCTATCGATAAATCAACAAATGCTGTGATACAGTTTTGAGAAAGATACACAGGCAGGGAAATGCACATTTTGGTGAGCAGCGGCTCAAGTGAAAAAAACACTTGTCATAATTATTTATGATTTTTTTTAACAAAATGTTAAATATATTAACACAACTCTGACTACCTTACCAATTTATTTTGATTCCCACTTTTGCAAATGTTTAACCCTCAACATTTTTCTACAAAATAATCACACAAGAGCAGGCAACAGCAAAGTCAACTCTGCCACAATGTGCATGTTTTTTATGCTACTAGTATATATTTAGAATAAATGACAGCACCAAGGAGAGGGACATAGTTTCACTAATTATTTGTTTATTTTTCACAAGGCAATAAATCCTTTTAATTGTTTTGGTCTTATTGGATCACATAACACTTAGTTTGTTAGGACTTGGTTTCACATTTGAGGGAGGGCTGTCTGTATCATGTAAAGATCAGCATGCAACAAACTAATGGACTGGATAGTTATTAGATGAGGAGCCTCTACGATCAGAAATATAAAGTTACTGCTTAAGGCAGGACACTTTTTCATATAGTGGTCAAATTTCAAATTTGGGTCTATTTTGCTTCCATGTCTTCTTTTACTGTCACGGAAAGAAAACTTCCAAAATACACATTTAGATGGAGTTTACCCTGCATATTAAACAGAACATTTCAGGGGAAAAGAGTCTTGATGTAAGTCATTAACTGGGGAAGGTCTGTGGTCACATGATTTAGTTATTTTCTTTAGCCCATTCACCTGCAGTGACTTGTCAAATGTGTGCAAATTAGCACATTTTAATTAGTTAACGCCTAATTTGCATATCAATGTGGCGATCGTCATTACATTATTAGACACAAATTTTACTGTACTCACCTGTTGTGTCTCCATTAAGTAGCCAACAGTAAGCCTGTATGGCCAACCATGATCCTTAGCTTGACTTTAGCTAATTATTTTAGCTCAGCTCATGAGTCATGCATGTTAGCAGTGAACTCGAGGCACTGGTAGTTTACTTTTGTTGGTCTTTAGTTCATCACCACTCACCTCGCACAAGCCAAGAAATCACTGCTGGGAGGGGCTGCTGCGGGTAGAGAGAGAGAGAGAGAGAGAGAGAGAGGGAGAGAGAGAGAGAGAGAGAGCATCGTAACTGACAAAGTCTCATCTCCCGACCTGATATTTAGATTTTTTATTCAGTAAATATATTTGTTTGACAGGTGAAATGGAAATTAAACCTTTTAGTGAGTCTTCTGAAATAAAGAATTTGATCTAGACGTCTTTTAAGGGTTTTATTCTTAGCAAAGGGTCAGACAAACATACCGAGTGCAAACAGTCTGCAGAGTGTGAGACCAAGAGCCAGTGTAGAAACAGGTGATTTTTTACTGTAAGGGCCTTAGGGAGGAAGGGAGTAGGGACCAACTGTCCTGACATGAAGGCCTATCAAGGTCAGTCAGATAAAAACTTTCTAACGAGCATCTTTCCCATGGGCTTCACCTAACTGTAACATAATAGAATAATCAAATACCACACAGTGAAACATTGAAATATAATCATGACGCATGCAGGGTGAAACAATAAACAAAGTAAAATAACAGTAAAATAACAAATTTCCATCACACAGGAAAGCTGTGCGCAAACAGGAATAGATATACTGTATATATAAATTCATTTATTTTAAAAAAAGCATCCTGGAAAAAAGGGCACTTTCTCTTGAGGAAGAAAAAGGGCAGGTGCTTGAGCCCCTTTTGATGTCTATGTGTGCACGTGCCTGCATACATCAATCAGTTTGTTGTTACTGATGAAATCCCCAGTAATCTGATTTTTATGTCCTTGTAAATATTTAGATGGCCATCTATCCATCCACTCATCAGGAGTCAGATTGAAATCACCTCCAACAAGAATATGTTCAGTGGGAAATTTAGCACTTAGTTCCTTGATGGTTGTTGTCACTTGATGCAATAGATTTCTGTTTTTATGTTCATCATTGTAACCATAAACATTCACTAGAATAAGAAGAACACTATCAACCTCTACAACACATGCTATTCAATGTCCGTCATTATCTGCCTTGTCACTTATGATCTTACCGGGGCATCTGTTGAAGCATATGGCTACTCCTGCCCATCGATTCGTGCCATGACTAAAGAGGATCTTGTCACCCCATTGTAAAGTCCAGAACTTAACATCTGATGCATCCAAGTCTGTTTCCTGAAGAAATACGCAGTTGGCTTTACAAAACAGAAATACAGCTTTTCGTTTAATGGAATCTTTGAGTCCCTTTGTATTAAAAGAAAGGAAAGAAGTTTCAGTTTTTAACTGGAACACAACACATATGGAATATTATAACTTGCTTGTAAAAGAAATGTGGGAAGTGAAGTAGAAAACCGTTGGGATGCGAGTCCCATGGTTATATTTTTCCACTATTCACTTTCAGTTCAAGTTTACAGTTCAACCTGCAGATCCTTCCATGATGCGTTTGCCGTTGATGAAACCATATGGACCCCTGAATTCTGCAGTCTTTCCTTCTTTCCTAGCCTGCTCGATTTTTGGCCACATCGCCTGTCTGGACAGCCAGTCCTCTTGTGACAGGTCTTCTGTGAAGCGGATTCCTTGTTCCTTGCAGATAGGTGAGGCCGTTCGTTTCCAGATATCATCTCTCACTGCTCCTCTAGCGAAGAGAATGATGATTTGCCGATGTCTGTTTTCTATCGCTCTTCCAACTCTGTGAGCAATGTCGACCGCATCTTCCATCTTTGCTGCCAGGTCAGGTGCAATTCTGCACAGAAGCTCCGCCACCTCCGCTCTGAGGCTCTCGTTAACTTGTTCTTTTTTACCTTTTATACGAAGACACCATCTTCTTTTGTAACTCTCTTGGTTTAATATGCGACTCTTCATATCCTCATTTTCTTTTCTGAGTGTGTCTATTTGTTTTTATAAGGTGTTGACTCTCGTCTTACATTCTTTCAGCTCCTCTGAGTTGAATTGCACAGTTTTAGCTATCGCTGATAGCATGGTACTGTGTTGCTGCATTTGGGTGCTAATGTCTTCCATGCGGCCGTTTACTCTTTTACCCAGTCCTTCAATAGCATTTAAAATGGTTTCCATTGACGTGTCGTCAGACGTACCTCTTGTTCTCTTATCCATGTGAGATTTTTCTGGAGTATTTGTGGGTGTCATGTCTCCCCTGTCCCGTTTGTTGGAGCTAGCAGTTTCCATGGTGTAACATAGCTGTGCTCTCGAACCGTCTTCGGCAAGTTTGAACGGGAGATTTTTGGATACTGAAGATTTCTTATTTGTGTTCATGCTTAGGGCTTAGTTTAAGAAGCAGAAACGCATAAGTGGAGGTAGTTTTAGTTTCAATAACTTTAACGTCGGGACTCAGTTTGCGGAGCTCTGAGGGAAGCGTCTGCTTAATAAGCCATCCCGGAAGCCTCCCCCTCCACGTAACGGAATTACAGGTCCTGTTTTTAGATCCCGACAGGGACGGACTGGGACTAAAATACGGCCCTGGACTTTGACTAGGCCTGGCCCAAAGCAATCAGTGTTATGGTGGCAGCCCGGCTGACGGTGAGTGTCCTGGGTCTTTCTCCCTTTTATGAGTTATTCTGTTTTTTCCTTGGTTTTCTGTGTACTCTGCCTGTTTCCTTGTGTCTGCTCCCTTGTGTGTTCTCTCTCTCCCTCTGCTCCTGAGCCCAGCCAACGATCCACACCTGCTCCACATCAGCCACCTCGTCAGCCTGCCACACCTGCCAGTAGTCAACCTCATCTCTGCCAGTATTTCTACCCCGGTTCTTCAGTCAGACTCTGCTTGATCGTCGTTGCTCCATACCCGGTGCCACAGCTAAATTCAAGCTCTTGTGTTCCTTTGTGTTTGTCCCACGCTTTCCCTGTGTTGTCCCTGTCTTTGCTAACCCTGTCTTTGTGTCTGTTTCTCTCCCCAGGTACACTCACCCTCATTCTCTGCTCAGTCGGCTGGGCTCGCTCCCTGGTTCTTCCCCCCTCGGACCTCTTCCCCGGCGTCCTCCCGGCTCCCTCGTGCTCCCTCGCTTCCTCGGTCCTAGTGTTCCCCGGCTCCCTGGTCCTTGTCACCTTGCTTCCTCGTGCCCGTGTTTCCCCTGCATCTCCCTCACCCTCCACTCCAGTCCCTCAACACCTTTTTCCCTCAATAAACCTCCTTTCCTCTGAGTGCTGCATTTGGGTCCTCTGTCCCCACACCTCACCATACCACAACAGAACGATCAAGCCACTCATGGACCCAGCAGACGCAAGAATGGAGAGGGAAATGTTCCTGGATGTCTTGGCCGAGTTGTGGACTACGTGGCAGTTGGGATCTGACCACGAATCTCGCCAAGCTGCCCTCGTACGGGCTCACTGGGAGATAGACGTAAGGCCATGGTTGCGGCGTCGGCTGCCTAAGTGGGCAAGACATTTTGTTAACTCCAGGCCCCTGCCGTTCCAGCCAGATCCCCGGCCTGTTAGCGCCCAGCCTGATCCCCGGCCTGTTAGCGCCCAGCCTGATCCCCGGCCTGTTAGCGCCGCTAGCCTCAAGCCAGTCCCTAGGCCTGCTAGCGCCACTAGCTCCCAGCCTGTCCCTAGGCCTGCTAGCGCCACTAGCTCCCAGCCTGTCCCTAGGCCTGCTAGCGCCACCAGCTCCCAGCCTGTCCCTAGGCCTGCTAGCGCCACCAGCTCCCAGCCTGTCCCTAGGCCTGCTAGCGCCACTAGCTCCCAGCCTGTCCCTAGGCCTGCTAGCGCCACTAGCTCCCAGCCTGTCCCTAGGCCTGCTAGCGCCACTCAGCTCCCAGCCTGTCCCTAGGCCTGCTAGCCACTCAGCTCCCAGCCTGTCCCTGGGCCTGCTAGGCCACTAGCTCCCAGCCTGTCCCTAGGCCTGCTAGCGCCACTAGCTCCCAGCCTGTCCCTAGGCCTGCTAGCGCCACTAGCTCCCAGCCTGTCCCTGATCCCCAGCCGGCCGACCCTTGCTCCTCGTGTTCTGTTGGCGGACCGATCGACACCAGCCCCGTCGGTGGTCCGGCCGACCCCTGCTCCTCGTGTTCTGTTGGCGGACCGATCGACACCAGCCCCGTCGGTGGTCCGGCCGACCCCCATTCCTCGCACCAAGGCCCCCAGCCCAGCAGCCTCGTCCCTGACTCCCCCCTACTCCCAGACCTCGGCCTGCTCCCCGGCCTCTGGAGAGGCCTCACCCTGTTCCTCAGCCCCCGAAGAGGTCGCCTCGCCCTGCTCCCGGGCCTCGCCCAGCTTCCCGGTCTCTGGAGAGGTCTCGCCCACTTCTCCGCCGGCCTCCTGGGACCTCTGGCCCTCGCTGTCAGCCCTCTCCTCGGCCCCCTGTGGACCTTGGCTCAGGCTGCCGGTCTGCGGGCTCCCCTTGGTCCCTCTCTACCCAGTCCTCGGGCCGCCCGCCCGAGCTCCTTGGATCCTCTGGTCCGCCCTCGGGCCGCCCGCCCGAGCTCCTTGGATTCCCTGGTCCGCCCAAGGGCCACCTGTCTGAACCCCCTGAGCCCTCGGGCCGTCCGCCCGAGCTCCCTGGATTCCCTGGTCCGCCCTCGGGCCGCCCACCCGAGCTCCTTGGATCCCCTGGTTCGCCCTCGGGCCGCCCGCCCGAGCTCCCAGGATTTCCCGGTCCGCCCTCGGGACTCCCGCCCGAACCCTCTGGTCCCTGTGCTCTGCCCTCGGGACGTCCGCCCGAACCCCCTGATTCCCTCGCCTTGCCCTCGGGACGTCCGCCCGAACCCTCTGATTCCCTCGCCTTGTCCTCTGGACGCCCCTCTGCACTGCCTGATTCTGTACTCCCTGGCCCCTTAGTTCTGCCCTCCAACACCCGGTTTGGCCCTGTCCCCTCTGTTCTGCTCTGCCCATTTGCCTGATCTATCCCCTGCCCCCCCTCCCCTCCACCTGAGTCCCTTGTGTCTTGTTTTGAACCCTGGACCCCCACTGGCCGGGCCCCAGTGCGATTTCCTCCCCCCTAGTTCGTCTGCCTAGCCCTGCCTAGTTGAGTAGGAAGGCAGCCGGGAGGCGTCCGTTGAGGGGGGGGCCCTGTTATGGTGGCAGCCCGGCTGACGGTGAGTGTCCTGGGTCTTTCTCCCTTTTATGAGTTATTCTGTTTTTTCCTTGGTTTTCTGTGTACTCTGCCTGTTTCCTTGTGTCTGCTCCCTTGTGTGTTCTCTCTCTCCCTCTGCTCCTGAGCCCAACCTCTTCCCCGGCGTCCTCCCGGCTCCCTCGTGCTCCCTCGCTTCCTCGGTCCTAGTGTTCCCCGGCTCCCTGGTCCTTGTCACCTTGCTTCCTCGTGCCCGTGTTTCCCCTGCATCTCCCTCACCCTCCACTCCAGTCCCTCAACACCTTTTTCCCTCAATAAACCTCCTTTCCTCTGTGCTGCATTTGGGTCCTCTGTCCCCACACCTCACCATACCACAACAATCAGCGCTTGGAAACTCGACAACAACAACAACGCCTGCCGTCTGGCATGAGTGTCAGAACTGAAGACTTTAATTTTACAGCTAAAATGTTGAAGTTTAGCTGTTTTAACTACTGTAATCATTAAAAATGTAGCAAGCTGAATATCACTTCCTAACATCATCCCTAGCAGGTAACTCTCTTTCTCCTCTCATGTTCCAAACTTACTTGCCCTGTTTCTGCCTGTGGAACCAGCTGATCTTTCTGTCCCTCATCATCACTGGTGGCATGTTGCTGCACCGCTGTCTGGCTCACTTCTTCACTGCTGGGTCTGCTGCTAATATTTAACTGCGAGGTGCTGCTTCTGGCTGTGCTGCTAAATATTTCAGTTGGTATGCGACATTTAGCGGCTTCAGTATCTAAATTCCGCAGTTTTTTTTCACTCGCCTTCTCAGCCCCACCCTTTTCTTTCCAGTTTTTTACTTGCGGCCGCGTTATGCATATTGTTTGTTTGTTTCTATGCTTTTATCTAACGTCTTTGCTGTTGGTTTCTTCCTCCGCTTCCACTTCTTCTTCTCCTTACTTATGGCCCACGGCCAGTGCAGCTGGCATCCAACTTAAAGGTGCATTGCTGCCACCTACAGTACTGGAGTGTGAAACAGATTAGTGGGGAAAAACAGGTGATGACTGCGTGTGGGCGGGTGGTGGGCCGGGCCGGCCCGCCGTCCGATCCTGGAGTACCGGCCGTTCTGTGATTCTCTAAATCACACAGATGGCCAGTCCGCCCCTGGATCCCGATTACGTAAAGCCGTTACATGTAATTTGTTACTCCCCAACTCTGGCCACAACTTTGAGCAGCTGAGCTCAGCCGGGGCTCGTCAGTATCTCCACACCCACGCATGCTCCTCCACCCTGGCAGCTCCTTCAAAGGAGAGAGTCCAGCCCCTATCCCTGTTAGAGCTGTTGGAGCATTTTCTAAGCAGCTTGTTCTTCTGGGTTCCAGATCTTCTTAGAACATTAAGACAGAATGAAAAGTGTTGAACTTGTTTGTGTGGAGAGCAAAGATTGTGGAGTACCTGAGCAGAAGGAACAGAACAGAGAAATCTGCAGATGATGATGTTGTGCTGTTGTTTGGAAACATGCTGAAAGTGTTCAGACGTGGAGAACAAGTGTGACAGAGTATTAAATGGAAATGTGCTGGTGAACTTGCTGCAGTCTGTGCTGTTAGAAAGATGTGTTCTGTTGTTAATGATGAACTGATGTTGGAGTTGTGCTGAGTCCACTTTGAATCACTGAATTGTTGTTTCATGACATGTTTTTCTTTTGTGTCTGGTGTCTTTATCTCTATTTCATCTTCTATTATCTCTGCAGACTCTGTCAGGCTGGTGGGCGGGACTAGTCTGTGCTCAGGCAGACTGGAGGTGAAGTCTAACCAGTCTAACCAGTCTAACCAGAGGTGGTCCTCAGTGTGTGAAGCTGACTTTGACCAGCAGGATGCAGAGGTGGTCTGTAGGGAGCTTGGCTGTGGGGCTCCTTCAGTCCTCCAGGGGGCGCTCTATGGAGAAGTGGAGGCTCCCATGTGGACCAAAGAGTTCCAGTGTGGAGGCCATGAGTCTGCTCTCCTGGACTGTAGAAGCTCAGGCTCAGCTAGAAACACCTGCTCACCTGGAAAAGCTGTTGGACTCACCTGCTCAGGTAGAAGAGGAGCTGCAGCTTTGATTTGGTTCATTTCTGTTCTGATGAAACTCACTTTATTGTTTTACTGATGACTCTCTGCTTTCTGTTCAGAGCCTGTCAGGTTGGTGGGAGGAGCCAGTCGCTGTGCAGGAACACTGGAGGTGAAACAGGGAGACTGGAGACCAGGGGGTTACTCTGTCTGGACCCTGAAGACAGCAGCTGTTGCCTGTAGAGATCTGGACTGTGGCTCTGCTGTTTCTGTAGGACGGAGAAACGAGTCCTCAGACAGACCTATGTGGTGGATCAACTCTGACTGTGTTCAGTCTGGATCTGCTTTGAGGGAGTGTGTATTTTCAAGTTTCTCTTCCTCCATCCTGGATCTCACCTGCTCAGGTAAGCCCATCAGTGACATCATCTCTGACATCATGTATGACAGTAATGTCTCCAGTGTGTCCTCTCCTCTGTCTCAGTGTCTCAGTGGTTTCCATTGGACTGAACTGTAAAGTTCTCCAGGACAGTGACGTCCTAAAGTGTAGAGAGGTGGGCTTGTTTCTGGAAGCTTCACCTGACAGGACTCACCTGGAGGAACCTGTCTGTCTGTCTGTCTCTGTGTTTGGGGACGTCCCACCAGGTGGATCCAGTCCCTCCTGTTACAGTCTGTCATCGCTCTGCTCCATGTTTGTTACCCGTGTCAGACCTGTGACATCACTTCCTTCTTCAGGGGCCATTTTGTTGAGCGGAGGGTGAATGTGACCTTTCATCATCTGTGTGTTTACAGACCTGCTGCTTCAGCCCAACATCTCTGCGTCCTCCTCCGTGGACGGGGTCTCCGAGGCCCAGCAGCAGGGCTTTCAGGTGTCCAGGGGCTCCACCTTCACCATCAGCTGCTCCATCCAGCCACAGTACCCAGGAGGCTCCTTCCAGCTCGCCTTCACCTCCTCCATCACATCACGCAACTACACCCAGCCAGCTGTCAATCACTCTGCCCACTTCCTGTTTCCTGCCGCAGAGCCCGCCCACCAAGGAAACTACAGCTGTGTTTATCACGTCCATGTTTTTTCTCATGACTTCTCCTCTGAGAGCCGTCGGCTGTCTCTCACTGTCTCAGGTAAGCTGAAGCAGCTCAAACGTCACCTTCACAGATCTTCTTATTGATTTCACTCTTTATCCTGACAGCTACACAAACAGATTCTAACTTCATTCCAAAGGCTGCAGAGATCTACTGATTAGTTTCTGATGACAGACTTGATGTCGCTGCTTATTCAGCTTCCAGACCATGTTCTCCTTCTTCTCTCCAACAACAACGACAAACACATGAATCCTCAAATAATCACGATTAACGTTACGTTAACTAGAATAAATTCAGAACAGGATTAGAACTGAACATTTTAAATATATTATTATAAATATAGACTTTAATGACTCAGACGCAGGACGCGTACCTGTCAACATCACTGCAGCTTCCAGCAGCCTCCAGATTCTGCGTTCAGATATCTGCTGATAGAGATTCCTGAGGGACTGAAGTGGTTTTGGGAGATTTCAGGTCTCTACAGTTTGTGTTTAATGGGAGCTGATGGACTCATGATGGTGTGTGATGTGATGACTGTCCATGTGTTTGATCAGATCCAACAGGTGAGCTTCTCATCAAAGTGGTCGTCCTGCCGCTGACTCTGCTGTTGGTGATCGCTGCCCTTTGTTTCTACCGTAAGGTACTGACACATGTCTGTTGTTTAGAGGCCTGAGATGAAGCACTCGGTCTGTGTTTACTGACCTGAAGAAGAGGAGGAGTGATGCACTAACTCACATGTGTGCTGTCATGTCTCTCCAGGCCAGCAGGGGGCAGAAGCCGGGCAGGCAGGAGGACATTGAGCTGGATTATTATAACCTGGGTGTTTGTGCAGCTGAAGGAGGGCCGACTGAAGAGGAAGGAGCTCAGGGAGCAGAGTAGGACCTCCAAGGAGCTCATCTCAGCTGCCTCACAACCCACCATCAGCTCAGTCCAGGATTTTACACTTTAATACTGATGGATAAGCCTCTGGTTCTGGTTCTTGGGGGGCCTTCATAGAACCAGTTTGACTGCCTGACACATTTACAAGCCACATAGTAACATGATTTGCCTTTGCTTTAAGAGTGATAATGGTTAACTGCTGAGCTCATATTACAAAAGTACAACATTTTAAGAAAGATGTTTAATTTGAGATACTGTCTTTATTTCTTTAATAAGTCCTGTATCTCTGCATCTCTTGTGCCTGACCTTATCTTTGCCTCTAGAAACCTTTGTCTGGGTATGGACAGACATGCTCAGCGTCATGCTGAAGGCTCAAAATAACGCTAGTTTCCAGTACAGAGGAAGCTAAGGTCCACTCTTTTGCTGTAAATTCAACCAAAGGTAAAGCGTCCCTGACGACGCATTTGTGTATCCAGCACACATGAGGGAGGTGTGAAAAAGGTGGGATGCAGAGGGAAGGTCAAGAGTTTGACTTTTTACGCTTATATCATTTTTAGTAAACTTTCAGACTTGTCTTCTGTCAGGACGTCTCATGTCTGCATTCCCTGATCACATCAAGATAATCATTTAATCAGGAAAGAAGGCACTATTTGCCTAAACGTCAGCAGCCACTGTGAAAATGAAAGCAACATCATTTTGAGATTAAAAGAACAGAAGGAAAAAAAAGATGGTGACAACCCATGATTGATGTCTTTTCTGCTTCTTGTGTGTGATTTTCATTTGTGTGATGCATTTAAGATGTAGAAGAGAAGAAAAGCTCATTTTGTCTTGTTTTTAAACTGAGACCTGCTGTATCTGCTCTGTATGCTTTGGAAATTAGAAAAGATTACACAGTCACAGTTTGTTGAATCTACATGATGTGTTTTATTCTTTGACCTGATATTTTTCTTGTTAATTTGTGACGAGAGCAAAGGGGCGTTGCAACTACTGGCAGGAAGTGTAGGGTACCTATAAAGAAGAGGAAGGATGTGAGGGGAGAATGTAAGAACCAATCAGTCTGATGGCTAACTTATAGCAGCCAATGAGCGTTTGGAAAAGGGCTGAGGTCCTTCCTGCCCATTATTATTTAAGTTGCTGACCCCGGAGCTCAAGAAGAATTAGGGGAAAATAAAGAAGAAGGGGCAAAGAGGAGAAAAAGGGGGAACTTTTGGGGGGCTTCTGTTTTTGCATTTGTTGAAAATAAATCAGTTTCTCTTTGGCTGCACGCCTGAAGAAACTAGAAAGAGTTTTTCGTCTCTTTTTGTCTTCATTTTCTTCCTCCTCTTCCGGACTGGTAAGTTAGTATTCTTCTACTTTAACATCCACACTGCCGACATTAACACAGCTCATTACAGATCAGCAGCAAACTGCTCCTTTAAGGAACTCAGTCCAGGTCATGTGTTCAGCGCCCTACTCTCTGCAACCTAAAGTGAGAGAGGAGTGAAGCGGTCGACCAGGAAACGTTTGAATCTGGAGTCAGACGTTCAGGACAGACGGTCAGGCCAGTACCTGGTACTGAAACTAGCTCCTTATCAGAGGTCGCCCTTTTTCCTAAGTGCTATCTGAAGTCATAATGCGCTAAGGGCGCCCGGAGTTGGTGACCCGAGAGAGAGCGGGGTTTCCTTGCAGAAGGGCCACTTGGCGCTACAAAGCCCATTGGTTCCTGCTGAAGACGCCACTCTTTAAAAAGTCCTCACAGACATGTAGTTTCATTTTAAAACTGAGTATCGGGGTCCAAACGCCCGGCACAATTCAGAACCAAAGCCACGCCGACCCAGGCCGATCTGGAAGTCCTTCTGGAACAATGTTGGCCGAGTCCTGTTCTATATTAAATTCAAATCAAAGTGAAGCGTCGGCACAGATCCTCGATGTGCAAATCACATCTGGTGACACGTGAACAAGTGAATCCTGAGCTCAGAGAAGAAACGTGTCCCAGAGCCTCCTGCTGCTGGATCTGTAGATCTGGAGGCATCGAGGGCTGGTGACACTAATTTGGTGCAGTTTGGAGAAAAATCCAGAAACACAGAGATCAGAGTCATGTAGCGAGCAGACAAAGTCCAACGTTAAAAATCAGAGGCTGTTCTGACTCCAGGTTCATCTGGTTAGAGAGACATGAACTTTCTGACTTTCCTTTAGCGCCCCCTTGTGGTCGACATGGCTCATTTTCTGTAGAGAGAAAGATTTCCTCCTCCAGGACCTTGAAAACATTTGTTCCTTCGATGGTTTGGCAGCAGGAGCACATTTAGCTCAGATCTGACTAAAAACCAGCACAATTAGACAAATGGGAGCAAAAACACCTTTTTGGAATTCATTTGCTGTTTTTCACAATAATTTAGCTTTAAAGGAATTTACTTCATTTTTATTCAGGTTGTATCTTATTTCATAATCAGGTTGAATCAGTTAGTAATTAAGGAAGTCGCTTATTTCAGAAGAATTTCTCTTTGCTTTGTACTTCAAGTGTTTTTTAGTTACAACAATGAAGTGAATGAAGCTTCGCTGTGACATCATCACGTCCTCGCCATTATTCAGCACCATAGCTCAGGAACAGAAGGGGAGGTTGTGACCAGAGTTCACACTGAGTAGGTGAGACTTTCTCAAAGGTCAAAGGTCACTGTGACCTCCAAAGAGGTTTTTTAGCCATAATGTCAGAATGAACTGGGCGACTCCAGGTTTCACACATGATGCCTGGGACGACAGAATGAGGAAACAATAACCAGCACAGTACGGGCTTTCCTCCATCTCCTCCATTCTGCCTTTCACTTCCTGCCCTGGATTCAAAATGGCGTCCACAGAAAGTGCTTCTTTTTGGCCCGGACAGGCTCAGACTGTTATACCAGGTGTCTGACAGCATCATGGAAAGGATGCGAGTGACTCCCGCTGACATCCTTTGTTTCTAACAGGAAACTGAAGTCTGGCCAAGGACACTTCTGGCTCTGAAATCTCTGGAGAGGCGAATCTCAGCGGAAAGGTGACGAGTTTGCGTCCCTGAGGATTCTTCTTCCTGCAGAGCCACAGAAGAAATGCTATGTGAACAGAAAGCCTTTCCCCTTAGTGCTGCTGCAGGGCCTCTGTGATGCCAGGGGCCTCAACTATGTGATCTCTGTCTGCTGGAGCTGTGGCTGCCCTTTCCCTCTCCTCTCCTCTGGCCACTGCCTCTCAGGAAGCCACTGGCTGTATAATACAAAGCAGAGACACAGGCAGGTTACCTTGGACTTGTCTTTCAGCTTCTTCCACTTCTTTTTGGCCTGTTTGCTATTTATTGCCAGGCCAGAAGTGCTAACAAAGTCCCTGGGCCAAACAAACACATCAACAAGGAGCGACACACTGTGACTTCAATCAGATATTAATCATCATGGATGGAGACTGCCCAAATCTGGCTCCAAGCCAACCCCAGATATACAGCCAATGATACAAGCACTCACAATCAATACTCATTACTCATTGGCCGCCCGCCGCTCAATCAGGTGGCCCTTGATTAAATCTTGTTTGGTAGTTTTAATGCACAATAACAGCCTTTCTAACAAGTAGAACAGGTTTGTACAACAGGGAACAAAGACGAGCAATCGATTCGGCCAAAAGTCCAAAATCAGCGCTCAGTACAAAGTTCCAGTTCAATGAAAATATAAAGTTATGAACCTTAACGTTCCCCTCACCCAAACCGGTTTCCCTGGAGACAAATAACAGATTCAGACTCTGAGAGCAAAGATTGGCCCCTAGATAGACCCCAAACTAATTATATCTCATGTTGAACCACTACAGAGATTCAGAGCTGCGTCACATTTCAAAGAGACTTGCTGAACTAAGGCTGTTCTCAGCGGGTTACCATGAGCGCTGACCGCCCGCTCATCTTGCTAGCTGGCGAGGTATCCTGGCTGTCCCACTAGCGGGACCTCACATCTCCCAGAACTACGGATCAGATTTTAATCTCAGCTCTATCCTGATAAATCGACCACAGATATAAAGTTCAAACAACTATATTCCTGCCTGAAACCCTCTTCAGACTGAACTCAGTGACAGAAGAACAGCAGGATTAGAACTTACAGCTGGGAGGCTCCTCCTCCTCCGCCGCCGCCGCTTGTCGGTGCGAAATGCATTCTGGGATACTCGGCTGTCCGCACAAGTCACCGCCCGATGCATCCTGGGTAAAACGTACGGAGCAGGAACACGTCCGGGTATCTGACTGTACCTGGCTAGAAGCGGCCTTTTGAAGCGGAACAGTACTCGGGCTGCGACTGATGACGTTTCACAAGAACACGAGTCCAGACGAGAACGCAGACGGAGAAACGCCAAGAGTCAAGGACGAAGAACGGGAACCGCAGAGACAGGAAGTGATTCACAGACTAAAACAGGAAACACAAACTCCGTCACACGATCCGGTTAAATCAGCGTGTTTGGAAAACAGGTGAGCTGTTGAACCTGGAGACAAACAAAGTGAATCCTTCAGCAGAGACGAGGCGTTAGGTCAGGCTGCAGCTTCACTTCGCTTTATTTCATGTCTGTATAAACAGGAGCTCCGAGCGAGGAGCGAGGAGGCTCGCCGGAGGAGCTATAATCGAGGATCCGCCGGTGTTTCCTTTGCACGAGTCTTTTCTGCAGCGTGACGTTTCAAAGAGGCGACACACAGCTGGAATAATCCAACATGGCGGCAGCAGGACTCTGCAGGGTTCCTGCTGTGTTCACAACTTGTTTTACTTCTTTAAGATGATCAAATGAATTATAGTGAGATGATGCTGCTGCAGCGCCACCTACTGGCCAAATGACACCGACTCGTCACGCTCAGTCAGACGTCACGTCTACACGTCCACCAAATGTGGCGTTCAGGAGGTCTGACGGCTTTGGTAACAGAAGCCCCGCCCACAGCGTCTGAGCAGACTTTAAAGGCCAGCTGCAGCAAACCTGCACGCAAAATCCTAAAAAGGACCTTAGTCCGGCTCAGTCCAGAGATGTTCTGACCCACGTCTGCTGACGACGGCTCACAGTTTGTAGGACGACGTTCAAAATGGAGGAAACTGGATGCAGACGCATGTGGGCGTGGCTTATATGGATGGACTCACCTGAACTTTGAGACGCGCCGACGCCGACCATATCCACCTCGGGACGGTGGAAAATAAATGAATGAATAAAAAATTTAACGACTTTATTACTTTAAATGAGGTCTTTTCACAATAAAAGCACGTAATAAATAAGGTGAGGTTCAGTTTTAAACATAAACATCACTTTCTTTTCAACATTAACTTCATTTCTTCTGTTTCTGAAATGTTTGTGATTTAGAATTAAATACTTTGGTCCATTAAGATTCAGATTTTAACAGATTCTAAATCTACTTTTGATGAAGATGAAGAAACAACAAGCAGCTGCAGAAAAGAAAGTTTGCATTGTGTTAAAGCTAATTATGAAACAGGGCTGCAGCTAATGATTACTTTGGTAGTCGACTCATCTGTTGGTTCTTTTTTGTCCCGCTGAAGGTTCTGTATCATAGTTTATCACAGACAGGGTCCTGGCTGTGCTAATTAAACCACTTAACTAAGTAAATCTCTTAATTACTGATATACTCCAACACACAGACTAACTAGCTCCCGTTAAGTGGAGGAGCTTTACTCTTCAGAATGAACGCTAGGATCAACGCCAGGGGAAAACCAGAGAAGAAGACGAGACAGGGTAGCTCCTCCTATAATTCACTGACTGACTGTTGTACTTAACGCGTTAGCTAACACGGCTGAAGCGGCGTTCTCTTAGCCAGCAGCGTCCGTGAGACTTTGTTTCCCGACAGCTAAACTAACAAACATTAGGATACTAACATTATAGCCAGTTGGCTAAAGCAGGAAACGTCTCTGAAACTTACCCATCAGGAGTAATGTTAGACGTCACAGCTCCAGGGTGCGTTTACGATGCTCGTGCATCACCGTAGCGCCGCCGTGAAACGTCCACTCTGCTTTACAGAGTTTGAGCTGAACTTGTTTTGGCTGAAATGCTGCCGTACTGCTGAGAGTTTCTGTCTCCTCTCTCTCCGCTGCTCCGTCATTCCTACTTCTTCTTCATGAGCAGCTTTGTGAACGAGATCTGATGCGGTCACGCTTTATTCTCCGCTGTGTGTTTCACTTGTGATTTAGTCAGAGGGCTTAGTGTTTAGAGTAGAATCACTAAATGAAGAGAAAAGTCAGGAACTCAAAGAAAACGGCTCCAAACTCAGAAATCAGCCACAGAACTCCATTCAGAAATCTGCTGTTTTAAGGACAAACTAAACACTTTGTCCAACTTTGGAATCACTCTTATTAATATTAATGAGAATTAAAAGAATAAATATTCATTACTGCTCTCTTTGGCCCCGCCCCCTGCTTACCTCTCCTGGACGTTCTGCTCTGTGATTGGCTGCGGCGGTATCCTCCATGGACAGAAGACCCGCCCCTCCTGCTGAAGAATGGCATCATGTGATGTCACTGCTGCGGGGGGAGGAGTCTGACACACAGGAAGTGGGCGGAGTTAGAGAAACAAGTTTTTGACTCAAACTTTATGTAAATTTAATCTCAAATATCTTCAAGACTTTTTCTGTTAATTGTTCCTTTTAATTAATGAACTCTTATTTGTTGCTGTGTGTTTTTCTCGTGTTCAGTCCGATCTCTCGGGTTACATCACTCTGAATTCTTCTTCAGCTTTTTCCTCACTTTTCTTCTAAAGTCTGAGATTTTTGATTAAATTCCTCCTAAATCCATTTTTTAATAATAAAAGTTTAATGTTTCTAACTAACAGCTCAGAGTGAATGTTAACAATCTCTGTGTCTGTTTAAAATGTTACAGCATCATATTTTTGTACAATTTAATATTTGGGACCAATTTGACTCAAATGTTTTTCACGTTTGTCTCTTTATTCACGTG
This sequence comes from Lepomis macrochirus, assembly GCA_024633595.2. Classification (NCBI taxonomy): domain Eukaryota; kingdom Metazoa; phylum Chordata; class Actinopteri; order Centrarchiformes; family Centrarchidae; genus Lepomis; species Lepomis macrochirus. The sequence continues at coordinate 32,821,250 of JALXJV020000019.1, read as the reverse complement.
ACTTTTTGTTTGTCTGCAGAGAAACGCCGTTATTTTACTGATTCTTCCTGAATTCTTCCGATCAAACACCTTCAGTAAAGTGTTAACACCTGCTCAAGATTCTAAACTCTGTTTTACTTTGGAAGATAAAGTTAAAAGCTTGAAGATGGAAATACAACATGTAAAGATTCAGTTTGTGTAGAATTACAGTACAAACCTTAAATGAAGTCCAACATTTAATCTTTAAACTGCTGCACTGATTAACAGCACAACAGTTTCTTCATGTTGTCCTAAAATCATAAACTTTTAGATTCCTGTGAAATATCCTCAGCTGAAAACACAGTGAAGAAAAAACAGAATAAGTTGATACGTCTGAAAGATTCTCGCTGTTTCAATTAAAGTTCAGCTGGAAATAATACAAATCCAAATAAAGTACATGTTGTACAAGTTCACTTTTACCTTTCCTTCAACAAACTTTATTTAAACTGTCTGGACCCACATGAGCTTCACTTGCTAGTGCTAACTAGCAAATAAAGCAGCAGGTGCTTTGGTTAACTTAGTTATTCCTCACAAATCCCTGAGCTGTGAGGAAACTAGCTGACAACATTAACACATATTAGCAGCACAGCAATGTTAGCTGCTGCTGCTGCTGCTGCACTGAAATACATGCTGATAGCATTAGCATGCTAATCGCTAACGCTAACCGCGGTTAGCATCAGGCTCCAGCTGTATCCAGAGAGGAAGTGCTAGCAGGACGCTAGAAAGTGAAGCAGAAACACACACAGAGGTTTTACCTTCTGCAGGTTCCAACATGTCCGTTAGCAGCTGGATAAAACTCTTAATGGGCAGAATTAAGTTCCTCTCAGGCAGCTTTTACAGCTAACGTGTAGCTGCTCTGTTAGCTGGCTCACGCTATCCTGTGACCTCACTCTACGGGTTTCCTTACATCCCACCCCTCTACCTTTCTGATTGGCCGACAGTGTCGGTAACAACCAATGAAACGAGCTAAATGTTGAGACGGACAGCTGTCTGCCCTCTGGGGTTAGCTTGTGAGCTAACCGCTACATGTAAACAAAGTATTTAAATGAAGTTTGCTAACACAAAGACACATATTTATTTATCAGCCTGTAGCATTTTTTAATCCACTATGAACTGTTTGAAACACTCGAACTTAACTAACTGGACGTTTTACATGATGTTGTTACAGAAACTTAGAGGGAAATGTTTTCTTACCTGATATCAGCAACATTTCTGCAGGATATGAGTTCACCCTGTGTGAGCCTTCCTCTGTGTCCATATTCCACTCTTTTCTATTTTATTCTTATTATTAATATATTTCTAGATTCATGTATATTGTCTGCCATGTAGCAGAAGGGAGTCCAAACTCAGTTTCACTCTATAACCTGTTATATTGGGACAAAATAAACGTGCCTACCTTTTATTCTGCGTTCACACGTCACAACTCAAATTCACTCCAAATAAGAATTTAACAGCAGATCAAAGAGAAAAAGAAGCAAAGAGACGAAACTCTGCTGCTTTTTTGACAACAGCCACTAGATGGCTCTTCTGTAGTGCTGCTGCTGTTTGGGGCTGAAAACACCAACAGGACAACAGAACCCACAGAGACACAGCCCAAACAATATTCAGTCATTTCTAATCAGAGGAACTGGATCAAATGTTCTGATGTTAAACACAACTGTGTGATTCTGTGCTCTCATTCTGCTTTGCAGTCTGTATTAAAGTGAAAATACTGAGTACCTGCAGGTACAGTGCTGGAAACAGAGCTGACTGCACACAGTTACATCCTGCAGCACCTCACAAGTTATTATGGTGTTTTTCTCACTTGTGATGTGCCACCAAAACACAATAATGTACTAACGGAGGAAGTTCAATGAAACAAATGATCCTGTCCTGCCTTCAGAAGGATTTATTATGCCACGACTTCTACTTCACTGTTTGATTTAGAAGAAGAACGAGTTGAGAAACGGGTCTATTCTTCATTCATCCTGCACTGCAGCAGCTAATCAGGGACAGGCTGGAGGAGAAAACAAGCTGACCTTCCTCAGCTGACACAGTAATGTAGTAACATCACATGTATATAAGAAAAACAAAGAGTAGTTCTACAGTAATATTAGACTCCACTATACAGTAACACGCTTTATATATTTGATGTGTAGAGTTTAAATCCACACTGAGCTTTAACATCAGTGTCAGAGAGAAAGCTGCTGTATATACTGTACACATGCAGGTACTGAACATATCCACCTGCTGCAGGGACACAAAGTCAGCACTCAGAGTTTCCTGCAGCAGATTTGCACTCTGCACTTTGTCTTCTTGTTTCCACTGGAACAGTCTGACTTCTAGACTCTGTACGCTGCTTTTTATATATATGTGCTGTCTGAACACAACAGTTCAGTGTTTACCTGTCTGCGTAAGAACACACAGAAATAAGAAAATGAAAACAAGATATTTTTGCTTTTAATAAGCAAAAAAAAATCTGCCAGTGGAACAAGTGAGAATTGTCTTGGTAAGAGTTCCTGAAATAAGACTTTATATTTAAGCCTTTCAAGATGAGAGTGATCTTGAAATTAGCTGGGAAAACTAATGTTTAGCTGTATTTTATTAGTATTGTGATGTTTTGTGTCTCATAATGAGCTTGTGATGCTCAAAAATATCTTTTTTTGTCATCCTGTTTGTATTTAACTCATTTTTAGTTCTATAATTGTTCCACTGTTCTGGATTTAAGTCCACCACCTACTTGGAATCAGATTAGAAACATTTTGAGACCAAATGTCTTGAAGTCAGCCTTCCTGACTCGTATTAGGCCGTGCTCTGTGGCCATCATCTCAGGTGTATTTACCTTATTGTCAGCTCTACCAAAGGAATACTGTTCTACATTCAAGACATTAACGACTTCTTATCAGGCAGAAAAAATGAAAACCAGCCTCGCATCTAACCGACTTTTTAAATTTAAGCAGCAAACAGTCCCAGAGGACTGCGTAAAAAGGGAACAGCTTCATTGCTCTCAACATTCTGGCTCTCAGTATTTATGGAGCTGCAACATGAAAACACAGCAGGACACGCCAAATATGTGAGTTAAGGTCGAGGCCAAACATCTGACCAATGAGCCCCTCAATTCACGTTCAATATCTGCGCTTTGCACAGGCACACTCAAAGAAACAGACACAGCAGCACACTGAAACTGTCCACCTGTGACTTTCATTCTTAATACAAACTCTGACATGAACAACTAGTCCCTCAATACACCGTTAATCGTTGGAACATCAGCATTAAGGATGCACCACACTGGACTTTCTGCTGATGTCCAACATGTTAATATTTCACAGCTCAACTGGACGCTAAGCGCTACGCTCACTTTGATCCAAATGAGCTGCTTAGTCAGTTCACTCTTTCACTGTAGATGCGCCTAAATGAGTGAAAGTCAATATTAACTGAAGAGTTAAAGTGAACTTCAAACTAAGCAGAATCAACAACACACACAAAATCTAACATCACATCACATGTTGGCTAATATTGTGGACTCTGGGCTGACTTAGCCAAACTCCCTCCAAGAATCAGCAGCACTGAACATGGACTGTAGGACCCTTGGAGGCAGAGAGGAAGTGCTATCCTACATCTGACCGCTGTTTTTATTGGCCAATAAAAGCTTCCCACTCAGCCACGCTCTTCTTGGAAGACGATGTGAGATCTCTCTCATGGATTTGGTCTGAGAGGAGCCAAAGCAGCTCGGCTCCACGCTCTGGATAGTGAATCATTTCTCAGCAGTTTTCAGTGAATCATTTCACCTGCTGCTTTCTTTTATGCTCTAGCAGCATCCTGATCACAGACGGCATCACCAGTTACCTTTGCATGAGGACTGTGGCTGCACATCCTGGGTATGTTAAGTGCAGAGTGTCGTAGTGCGCCATCAAGACCAACATTCCATCCCAGAATTCCTCCTGGGTGCTCACATGCATGTTTCCCACGGCGACAAAAAGTAGCAGTGGAGAGGAGAGAGGCCGCTGATCCAGGTACAGCCCAGGATCCTTGTTTTCAACCACGCTTTGAAGCAGTGTTTTGAAACGTCTGTGCTTCGGGATCTCGACACAACGTCGACACGTCAGTATCGAGCATCCCATCCCTACTGAAAACACCAACAGGACAACAGCACAGAACCCACAGACAGGGTTGGGAGGGTTACTTTAAAAATGTAATCTGGTAATTACTAATTAACATAATAAAGTACTGAAAAATAAAAGTAATGTAACCTGATTACTTATCACTGCTCCCACAGGAGGAAACAAACGTTTCCTCAGAGTCACTTTTCCTCCTCCAATGTGAAAACTTCACTAAATCATCAGAAGGAAGAAATAACAGGAAGCTGAACCAGGAAGGAGAAACAAGCACACTGAGACGCTCGCATGCTGTTTGGATCGCCATAGCAACACGCAGGAAGTGCGATCAGACACATCTAGCAGGAAGAAGAAGAAGACGCTGAGCGCTTTAATCTGATAGCAATGCCTCAGCCTGCTCTGGTTGGCATGGTAACACCGGCCTGTAATCAATAATCAGTCAGCGGCTTCCTATCAAATTAAAGTTCATCAGTTCCACAGAAATGCAGTTAAAAGAGGAAATCTACAGACCACAGAGTGTCGACATCGACTCTGAAGGACAAAATAAAGTTCAGACAGGGACAGAACCAGAATGCTGAGCCACCAGGGACCAGATCCAGTTTAAACCAGTTATGAACCAGTGTGAAGCCCTGGGTGCTGCCGTCAGAGAGGAACCTGGTGGAGCAGAGGTCAGGTGGTCTCTAACGTGGCAGCAGGTAAAAAGGACAGGAGCCAGGCTCAGACTCTCAGCTCAGTGTAACAGGATTTATTAAGTCAAAACAAGGCGAACACAAACTTCCAGTGATGACGAGGCAGGCAGGCGAGAGGAAAACCAGGAGTGGAGTCCAAAACACAAACCTGTTGAGAGGAAGAGGCAGGAATGAAGTCCGCATGAATCCAAATGCAATAATCCCCAGAAAACAGGCCCAGGGTCTCCAAACGGAGAGACAACCAAGAACTGGACTAACAACAGAGACCTGTGTGCACACACAAGGTGGCAGGGGGATTAAACACAGGTGAGACACATCAGGTAATCACAGGGAAGACACAGACAGGAAATAAAGCCAGACACCAGAGACATTTCAAAATAAAACAGGAAACAGTTTAACTGACACGAAGTCGTCGGTTTGACGTGAAGCATCGTTTCAATAAAGTTTGGTTCAAATCCTGCGACGGCATCAGATCCATGTAGAGCAGAAGGTGTCGTACAAAGCGGGCAGAAAAGACGAGGCTGCATGTTCTTCATAATCTGTACAAAGAGCTTTGAGGGACCTGAGTGATGAATCTGGGTTTCACTGAAGGACAGGAGTCAAAGATCTGATGGGTTTTCATTCAGTTTCCTGTCCAACTGGAAACCAGTCAGAGCCGGACTGGGAGAAGACTTCAGACTGGGACTCTAACGTCAGACTGGACACCAGTGTGACCACTGTCCGGTCCACCGGTCAGACTGGAAACAGGGCCAACAGAAAACCCTGATCCTGTGACAGAGACTCAGTCAGACCTGGACTCTTCACTGTGAAACTATTGATAGCTAAATGAGCTGTGTTGCAGTAAAGCTCCACCTCTTCCTGTACGCAGATATACACTGAGGACAGCACATGATGATCAGAGCAGAGAGCAGGCGGACGGCCAGAGAGACGGTCTACCTGGACATGGATCACCTGTTGGTGCTGCTGCTGCTGCTGTGGAGCTCAGGTAGGACTTTAAACAGCATGTGTTAGAATTCAGATCTCTTTATTGGATCTGGGAGAAAATCAGTATGAAAGGCTGTTTAGGGTGAAAACACTGAAACACCTGCACAGTATTTAGGTGGCCTGGAGATATTTAGAAATATAGCTGGAGGAGAGGAATTCAGCTGAAGAGCCACAGATTCAAAAGAACATTAAACTAAATGGCAGCTCCCCTCCTTTCTGATGCTTCACTCATAGAGCTGAAGGGGGGGGGGGGGGGGGGGGTAGGCTGGATAAGATCAGCTGGTGTCCTGGTCTAACCGAGGCTCAGCTAAAAACAGGATATTAGATCGTGCCTGATTATGAACCACTGAAAAAAATGTTTTTTCCTGTCAGAGTCCTGAAGTAAAGCTAGTTTACTCTTTAAACATCATCTGCCCCAGTTTCTGAACTTTTCACTATTTTCAGCCTAAACGGCCTCAAACTGCTCACACACACTGTTAGGATTTGGTTTTGTGCTGTTGTTTTTCTTTGTTGTTTCTTAGTTCATGTTTTGTGTTACTCCTGTGGCCTGGACCATGAAGGGAGTTAAATCTACAGTTAATTCGAGGTTATCAGGCAAACTCAGGGTTGACAAATTGACCGCTTACACTGGAGTTAAACTACGAAGATCAGATGCTGGTTAGTTGAGTCCGTGTTAACTTAATTGGAGTTGGTGCGTGTTTGCATAAAAAGGGGCGTGTTCAGCCGTGCAGGCAAAGTGCTCCGTATTTCTCCAGAGGAACGCACGTTGCTGTCAGGAAACTCTGAATGTAAAGACACGTTAACGGCTAAATCTGATATCGTGGTGGACGACAGAGCCAGAGAGGCCTGTTGGCATCACATGGAGTAAATCTGTAGCCTGATTATCTTCAGTGTTCTTATTGTAGATCAAATCTTTATTCTGTATTTTATGGGCTCTTCTTTTATGTGTAATATGATGAAGATGTAAAGGTCCAGCTGCACATAAGGTCCATAGTAACAGAAAAAAAGGATCCAGAGGAGAGGGGGAATAATCTGAGACAGGATTTCATTTAAAGATTAATCTACAAGTAAAACACTTAAATATTCTCTGAGATTATCGTCACATTTATGAGAGAAACTTCACTCTGCAAGGCTGCAACATCACACACAGTCTGCCGTGTATTATGCATGAACTGGAAAGTTATATTAGACTTTGCCATCAGAAGGAAACACTCCTGAGTTTAGCCCACAGTCACTATCATGCACCTCAGAGACTTTGGAACAGCAGAGAGATTTTTTATGATATTAATTTCAGGAAATTTCTGATTTTTCTTGTAAATTTCACTCTTTCATCTGGGATTTTTTTCCTTGTTGTTAAACCCACCCTGTCTCTGTATTTTTTGGACACGTAAAATAGTCAATCTAAACATGTGAAAACACTTGAGGAGAATTCAGTTACAGCCTGCAGATGGGCTCCATCTAAGAAACTGTCCCGTTAATTAATTAAGATTCCTGTCTAAAATCCCAGAGGCTGCAGGGCTGCTGTCTGAACGTGATGCTGTTGTTCCTCAGTGGAACAAATCAGGATCAAATCTAAACCTGTTTTATGAAGCTGTGTATTAATATCCTGCTTCTCATCAGTAACACTGAGTACAGATGTGCTGTGTCGCCCATGCAGGGTGACCTCGAGTTAACCACCGACAAAACCTGCTCGGAGCGGTTTAGAGATGCGGCGTAAATTGCCATGGCAACAGACCTCGGCTAACACCTGTCCACCTTTGGTAGTACGGGTTAATCAGGAAGTTACACCTGAAGGTACCTGGATCAGCCAGTTCCCCGCTTCCTGGTACAGGCCTCAGGCCTCAGGTCTGCTTGTGTTTGATTATTTCGTTCTTGTCTGCTTTGTGTTCTGTTTGATCTTAGTCTGTTCCTTCTTTGGTTCTAGGTTATTTGTATTGTGCGGTTTTCTGTCTGTTTAGCGTTGGTTCTCTGTCTGGTGACTGTGTATTTGACAGTGTTTAGTCTTGTGTGCCTTGTGATTTTCAGTTGTGTTTTCTCTGGGTTTGTCTGCTCCCCTGTGATCACTGTGTCCTGTCTGTTCTCTCCTTGTGTTTGTGTCTCATATCTCCATGTTAGTGTAATCCAGTTTCCTGTTTTACTTTGGTAACTCTGTAACATTTACCTGCTGAGCTCCAAGCGTGAGCCTACTTAGTTTTGTGGTGATGGTACAGTGGATAAGATGCCTGCCTTTGGTGTAAGAGACCAAAGTTCAATCCCCCACTGTGACCCATCCACCATTGTGTCCCTGAACAAGACTCTTAATCCCTCGTTGCTCCAGAGGCGTTTGACCTCTGATTGTAAGTCGCTTTGGATAAAAGCCTCAGCTAAATGAATAAAATGTAATAAATCTTTATCTGAACTGCAAACACCTCACCTACAGTCTGCCTTTGGGCCGACACCTCAGTTCACACACACTCAAGCTGTTCATGGTTTTCAACTTGTAGTTGTGGATTTAATTATTTATTCTATCAGTTGTGTTCAGGTGTTCTGTCTTGGGACTCAGTTTCACTTTTATTTTACTTTACACAGGTTCAAACAGTGCAGAACTGGTGGCTCATCAAACAGAATTAAACCCAAGAAAGGCAGTAAGACGAGCTTTGTGACTGTCAGTGATGCTCACCAGGTTTCTCACATCAGTCTGCCTACATAACTAATGACAACTACAGGCTGCATTAAAAATATTTCATCTACTTAGCTAACATGATAAGTACATTACACTGGAAAAATAGCAAAGGAAAATAAAAAGTTTAACTCCACAGATTTGTTTTGAAGAGTTTTGTTCTGACTCATAACAGCAGATGGTGGAAGCTGGTGGAGAGTTTTCAGCAGCTCCATAGAAAGAGAAGCTGGAGGCAGGTGAAGTTCTGCACAGCTTCAGACTCAGTGATCAGCTTCGTCTGGTCTCTGTGACAGAAACACAAGTCAGAAGGTCAAAAGGTCAGAAGCTTGTTGGCTGCTGGCGCCACAGAAGGGCTCAAGGGGGCAGAGCACCCTCTGCTGGTGGAGCTCACACACAGCAAGAAGGCCTATAAATATGCGAGGAAACTACAATATGATTAAAATAATATAAACTTATATAAACAGGCTAACTGTGATGCTAAGCTACATATAACATTAGTTAAATTGTCCTAATCTGAAGTTACAGGTCACCAATGGTCTTACAAATGTTTAATTCTCTCTAACAGCCTAACAGTTATTATTTTATTAGTTATTGTTTTTATTTCAGTTAACTAAAGTGTTTTTTTACACCCAGTGCTACTTTAGTTTTACTAAAAAAAAACGTTCTTTTAGTTTAGTTTCAGTCTAAAATCACCTTTCTAACTGCACGGCACATGGGCTACTTTTATTTTGAAGGTTTACAGGTTACTATACCTTCCAAAAAAGGAACAGACCACGTGACTTCTGTTTTTGGTTTAGAACGAGAAACGAATTGGCTGAAGTTCACAGACTCTCTTCATTATTTGTTCCAAAAGTAATAACAATAAAATCAATCACCAAAAAACGAAAAACGGGCCGTTTTAGTTGGTTTTTCGTTTTGAAACAAAAAACGAATAAACGCTATTTTCGTTTTTTTATTACAAACGAATTACGGATAATCCACAGATACCCTGACCCTATTCCTATTTCGGAAGGGATAGTAACCGGTAAAACTTTCAAAATAAAAGTAGCCCATGTACCATGTAGTTAGAAATGTGATTTTAGACTAAAACTAAACTAAACTAACGTTTTTTTGGTAAAACTATAAACCGGAGCCTGGCCTGAACGAGTCTGTAACACTGACTTTGGAAATGGTTGTTAGGAGCTCCATCTGTGTCACTACAGCAGTTCTGATATTGGCCGTGTTGGTATCAGAGCTAAGGGTGGGGGAGTGGAGGTGGTGCTGGACTGGGTGTCGATGAGGGGCCCAATTTGGAAAATGTTGTCCCCCCTGTCCATAATTCCTAAAAGCAGGCCTGCTGAACCAGACCAGGTCAGTCAAGCCTGAGCTGGAACACATACAGTCACAGTTTGGGGCTAACTACCAACATGTCGTGTGTTCAGTCAGTCAGAGTGCTAAAATGGTTACAGATGCTCACTCAGATACTCAGTGTTTCTAAAAATAAAATAAAAACTACAATGCAGTCCCATAAAACAGAGCAGTGTGTGCAGGAAAATCACAGCCCTCAGCTTTAACTCTCCCTGGCTCAGCTTCCCCTGTGCTGGACCCTCTGCTTGTACTGTAAAGCTACATATGCATGAGAAGAGCATCAGTAAGAAATATGAGCAACAATAATCCATTTTCTAATTCTATCTAAGCATAATATGATTGGCTACCCAGCCCTGCACACTGTCCCTGTCACTGTTCCACCACTGAAAGGTGAATTTGGAGCATGTTGTTCCAACATTTGGTTCTTTTTCATTCTTATTTTTCTGGCACCGCACATTTCTTTGTCCTCTTTCTTTCTTTCTGCCATATTTACCATCTCTGTTGTCACACGGACCTGATGGAAAGTAAACTCTTATGATCGGCGCCGTTTAACCAATCAGAATTAAGCAAAAACGAGGAACAGTGTAAGTCCGGAGGTTATCAGGCAAACTACTACTACTCACTACTGAAAGTATTAGTTTGTCCCGGTCTGACAGCCGTACAGACAGCGTTCAGCTGAAATGGACCGGCCGTTGGTGAGTCTTCCTGAACTTCCCGATGGCCAGTCCGCCCCTGTACAGAAGCCACTTAGCTGTTTAGGAACAAGATAGCCTGATGGCGTGATGGCAGGTCTCCCTCCAGGACAAAGATGTGATGACTTTGTTTAGACACTGATGGTCCCGAGAGGATGGATCCTACTGACTTTGCTGTGTGAAACCACATGTCTCCACGACTGGATGTTTTTCTACAACATGTTGTTTTTTGCAGGCATCAGGTCATAAAACAAATTCCCTTGGATCTGTGTTTAGTTCTCGCTGTGCCATCCTGCAGCTCCCTGCTGTGCTCTTTATACTGCCATAAGTCTTCACATCAGCACAGATATCTCTTAGTACTTTGAATAAGTAAACGTTCTACAATTAAAAAGCATATTGTAAGGATAAATGTTCAAGTTGTGATCTTTGTAGGAAAAGAAATCTGGTTTGCAGAGCTGAACTGAAATTGGATTGAAGTTTAAAAAAGGTGAACAAATGTGTGTTTTGTAGAAAGTAAATGAAACTCACATCGGTTGGATTCAGGACCCGGACCTTTAGGTGTGAACCCTTAATCTAAGAGTAGCATCATATATCATCATGAGTCACGTGACAGGAGGGGGTGGGACCTGATTCTTGTTGCCGTAGAAACATTTCCATCTGTGGTGATTGCTGATTGTGATGTTGCACTATGAATAAAGTTAAGCATAAGTTGAGCGAGCATACTTCACTGAATGCTGAACTTTAACTCTATATAAACCAGTCTGCTGGCTGCTGTTCTGTGTGTTCACATGTTCATCTCACCTACAGTAAACTGGTCAAATGACTCCAGAGGGACTGAGGTTCACTGAGATGTTTCTGAGCTGATAGTGTTTTTTCTGTCCACGGCTGTGCTCCAATCACAGGACTCCAGGCTGAAGGAAATCTCACCTCAACAGGTAAAGAGAGAAAGAAAAGAGAAGGAAAGAATCACAGAAGCAGAATCAGCAGTCAAGTTTTAGTTTAATCTCTTGAATTCACTTCTTTACTGATGACTCTCTGGTTTCTGTTCAGAGCCTGATGATGTCAGGTTGGTGGGAGGAGCCAGTCGCTGTGCAGGAACACTGGAGGTGAAACATCAGGGAGACTGGAGACCAGGGAGATACTCTGACTCTGGCTGGACCCTGAAGACAGCAGCTGTTGCCTGTAGAGAGCTGGACTGTGGCTCTGCTGTTTCTGTAGGAGAGAGAGAGGAGTCCTCAGACAGACCTGTGTGGTGGATCAGGCCTGACTGTGTTGAGTCTGGATCTGCTCTGAGGGAGTGTGTAACATCACCATCAAGTTCCTCCTCCTCCATCCTCGATCTCACCTGCTCAGGTAAGCCCATCAGTGACATCATCTATGACATCATATCTGCTGCCTCAGTAAATCAGGAGCTGAATGCACCAAGATATATATGGACTCCTCCTTCAGCTTGACGGCTTTCTTAGCCACTGGTTTCCACCAGCAGGGTCTTTGGTCGCCTCCATAACAGGCACCAATGACCTGCCGGCCACAACTTTGAGCAGCTGAGCTCAGCCGGGGGCTCGTCAGTATCTCCACACCCACGTGGCGTCCTCTACCCTGGCAGCTCCTTCAAAGGATAGAGTCCAGCCCCTATCCCTGTTAGAGTTGTTGGAGCATTTTCTAAGCAGCTTTTTCTTCTGGGTTCCAGATCTTCTTAGAACATTAAGACAGAATGAAAAGTGTTGAACTTGTTTGTGTGGAGAGCAAAGATTGTGGAGTACCTGAGCAGAAGGAACAGAACGGAGAAATCTGCAGATGATGATGTTGTGCTGTTGTTTGGAAACATGTTGAAAGTGTTCAGACGTGGAGAACAAGTGTGACAGAGTATTAAATGGAAATGTGCTGGTGAACTTGCTGCAGTCTGTGCTGTTAGAAAAGATGTGTTCTGTTGTTAATGATGAACTGATGTTGGAGTTGTGCTGAGTCCACTTTGAATCACTGAATTGTTGTTTCATGACATGTTTTTTCTTTTGTGTCTGGTGTCTTTATCTCTATTTCATCTTCTATTATCTCTGCAGACTCTGTCAGGCTGGTGGGCGGGACTAGTCTGTGCTCAGGCAGACTGGAGGTGAAGTCTAACCAGTCTAACCAGTCCTAACCAGAGGTGGTCCTCAGTGTGTGAAGCTGACTTTGACCAGCAGGATGCAGAGGTGGTCTGTAGGGAGCTTGGCTGTGGGGCTCCTTCAGTCCTCCAGGGGCGCTCTATGGAGAAGTGGAGGCTCCCATGTGGACCAAAGAGTTCCAGTGTGGAGGCCATGAGTCTGCTCTCCTGGACTGTAGAAGCTCAGGCTCAGCTAGAAACACCTGCTCACCTGGAAAAGCTGTTGGACTCACCTGCTCAGGTAGAAGAGGAGCTGCAGCTTTGATTTGGTTCATTTCTGTTCTGATGAAACTCACTTTATTGTTTTACTGATGACTCTCTGCTTTCTGTTCAGAGCCTGTCAGGTTGGTGGGAGGAGCCAGTCACTGTGCAGGAACACTGGAGCTGAAACATCAGGGAGACTGGAGACCAGTGAGAGACTCTGACTCTGTCTGGACCCTGGAGACAGCAGCTGTTGTCTGTAGAGAGCTGGACTGTGGCTCTGCTGTTTCTGTAGGAGAGAGAGAGGAGTACTCAGACAGACCTGTGTGGCGGATGTGGTCTGACTGTGTTCAGTCTGGATCTTCTCTGAGGGAGTGTGTAAAATCATCATCTTCCTCTTCCTCCATCCTGGATCTCACCTGCTCAGGTAAGCACATCAGTGACATCATCTCTGACATCATCTCTGTCAGTAATGTACCCAGGTTGACTCACACTCAGCAGCTAGAATGGCAGCAGACTGTCTCTGGCAGCCATGACGGAGTCTGATGAGCTGCTGCCTCAGTAAATCAGGAGCTGAATGCACCAAGATATATATATGTATATATGAAACATGTCTGCTGCTTCAGGAGGCCCCGGGGCCAACCACCAACCAGCCTGAAAGGACTCCTCCTTCAGCTTGACGGCTTTCTTAGCCACTGGTTTCCACCAGCAGGGTCTTTGGTCGCCTCCATAACAGGCACCAATGACCTGCCGGCAGTGTTGGGAGGGTTACTTTAGAAATGTAATCAGTAACGTAATCAGAGTACCACAAAATAAAAGTAATGTAATCAGATTACTTTATGTTACTTTTGGATTACTTCAATGCCAAATAGCCAAATGAAGACGAGAGAGTATCAGTGATGCTGTAAGTGTCAGATCTGTACCGCCAGAAAGATCCGTTCTGCACATGTGCAGACTTTGTTCTGTCAGTCGAAGAAGGTCACCGCAAATCTGCCTCTTCAAAATGATCCAACTAAATATTTCACATTGAGATAAAAATGTTTTTAATCACTGGAGATGAAACTGTTCACTATGATGTAACAGGACTACACTTTAGATATTAAAACCTTATTCAACAGAACGTTTTTAATTTTTAATAATGACAGCAATCTGACAATGTGAGCAACACAAAGGAGGCTAACCCCAGCTGCATCAGGCCGATGTGCTCAGCAGCAGGGTTAGCCGGTCGACATGCATCCAATCGCTGACTTAGGTTTAGGCACAAGATGCTTTGGGAAGTTGACAGTGCATTTTATACTAATGTAGCTAGCTTCCTAGCTAGCTACTAGCTAGCTACTAGCGCTTCCGGTCTAGACAGGGCGTCTCATTCAGACGGGGCACCTTTTCCATCAAATAACACTAATAAAGGATTTGAAGTATTTGATGCCCTGAGATGAGAAGAGACGACAACACACTAATAATTATGAACAGGCACATTAGCGGTAACCTTCTTTGACAGACGTGAAGAACGGATCCTGCTGGCGGTACAGATCTGGCTCTGACAGATGTGCTGTCTGCTCAGTGGATTTTTAGCGAAACATACAATAACAAAATCCTCCGTTCCCAAAGTTTAAATGTTTTTATATGATTTGCTTTGCTCTATATCTGCGTCTGTCTGAGGGAAATTTTCTTCTGTATTCTTTTACTGTCTCGTGATGTGTATGTGTGAAGCGCCAGTCTTCCTCTGCACAGTTGGTGTCTCGGTGTCTCTGTCGGCTCTGTGTCGGTGTCTACATGAAAGAAAAAGGGACTGGCGCTTCCTGACTCCGTGGACACTCATTGGCTCCTGTAGGCCGTGAACAGGGCATGAAGTTTCTATTGGCTCAGTTAAGGTGTCACTCAAAAGGTCAACGTGGAGACGCTTCTTTGTTTACATGCTAACTGCAGTTAGGCTGATATAAAGCGACCCACCAGCAGTCCCTGTGTATTATTAATATAATAATGGGTTCAGGACTAAATCTTTTACTGGACTGGATCGTCTGGACCTTTGCCAACGTCACAAGGCCATTTCTGTCTGCATGTAATCCACCGGTGGACTGCGGCTTCACAGATAAGTGGTCTCAGTTTTGATAATAGGCAGAGCTTGCAGTGGGCCACGGTACCAGTCCTTCTACGATTTATTCTTTGGCGTCCCGGGACTTCTCTCGCGTACCGCTGGGCTCTATGTGGCGCTTGTCTGTTCCCGTTCTCGCCAGTCTGCTAATCTCTGTCGGCGGAGACGGAGCAGGTAGAAGCTCGGGGGCCTTTCATGCAGCCGAGTGCAGAAAGTATCTGTCACAGTAACGTTCTGTGAACCGACCAATCACAGCCTGGAGGGGGCGGGACATTAAAAAGCAAACTTTTAAAATGTTGAACTCGTTGTTCTGCATGAATGATGAGTGACGAGTTAGTAGCATTAACTAATTAGAGACTGTTCAGCATGTTCAATTCAATTCAATTCAATTTATATAGCGCCAAATCACAACAACAGTTATCTCACAGCGCTTTTCATAAAGAGCAGGTCTAGACCGTACTCTGAAGTTATTTACAGAAGCCCAACAATTCCCACCAAGAGCAGCACTAGGCGACACAGGCAAGGAAAAACTTCCTTTTAAGAGGCAGAAACCTCGAGCAGAACCATGGCTCAGGGTGGGGGGGCATCTGCCTCGACCTGTTGGTGGTGAGGGGGAGAGAGAGAGAGAGAGTGAGGGGGAGAGAGAGCAAGAGAAAGAGAGAGAGCAGAGGGAGGCAGCCTACACAGTATACACATAGAGGTACAGACAGTAAAGGTAATGTTGCTATAGACTGAATGAAAAATGGTCCACGGGAGAGGGAAGAAGTCGAGTTAGTAACATGCATTAATGGGATGAGGTTGCACTCAGAGAGAAAGAGAGAAGAGGAGAGAGGAGCTCAGTGCATCATGGGAATCCCCCGGCAGTCTAGCCTATAGCAGCATAATTAAGGGATGGTTCAGGACTCACCCGAGCCAGCCCTAACTATAAGCTTTATCAAAAGGAAAGTCTTAAGCCTACTCTTAAATGTAGAGACGGTGTCTGCCTCCCGAACCCAAACTGGAACCTGGTTCCACAGGAGAGGAGCCTGATAGCTGAACGCTCTGGCTCCCATTCTACTTTTGGAGACTCTAGGAACCACAAGTAACCCTGCATTCTGGGAGCGCAGTGCTCTGGTGGGGTAGTAAGGTACTATGAGCTCTTTAAGATAAGATGGTGCCTGACCATTAAGAGCTTTGTATGTGAGAAGAAGGATTTTAAAATCTATTCTGGATTTTACAGGAAGCCAATGCAGAGAAGCTAAGACAGGAGAGATGTGATCTCTTTTTCTGGCTCCTGTCAGAACACGTGCTGCAGCATTCTGGATCAGCTGAAGAGTCTTAATTTACTTTTTCGAAGAGCCTGATAATAAGGAATTGCAGTAATCCAGTCTAGAAGTAACAAATGCTTTTTGCAGATTTTTGCAATATTACGTAGGTGAAAAAAGGCGGTCCTTGAAATTAGCTTAATGTGAGAGTTAAACGACATGGGAACCAGGGAAACTATATCTTTAAATAATACGTCACGGAGGTGCTTAGGCCCCAGAACAATAACTTCAGTTTTATCTGAGTTTAACATTAGAAAATTGCAGGTCATCCAGGTTTTAACATCCTGAAGACACATTTAAGGCTTAGCTAACTGATGAGTTTCGTCTGGCTTGATCGATAGATATAACTGAGTATCATCTGCATAACAATGAAAGTTTATGGAGTGTTTCCTGATAATATTGCCTAAAGGAAGCATATATAAAGTGAAGAGGATTGGTCCGAGCACAGATCCTTGTGGAACTCCATGACTAACTTTGGTATGCATGGAGGACTCATCGTTAACATGTACAAACTGAAATCGATCTGATAAATAGGACTTAAACCAGCTTAGAGCGGTTCCTTTAATGCCAATGAAATGTTCCAGTCTCTGTAATAGGATCTGATGGTCAATGGTATTAAATGCAGCACTAAGATCTAGTAAAACCAACACAGAGACAAGTCCTTTGTCTGATGCAGTTAGGAGGTCATTAGTAATTTTCACCAGCGCTGTCTCTGTGCTATGATGAGCTCGAAATCCTGACTGACAATCCTCAAATAAACTATTGCTATGTAGAAAGTCACACAGCTGTTTGGCGACTGCTTTCTCCAGGACCTTAGAGAGAAATGGAAGGTTAGATATAGGTCTATAGTTGGCTAAAACGTCCGGATCCAGGTTGGGCTTTTTCAGAAGAGGTTTAATTACAGCTACTTTAAAGTACTGTGGCACGTAGCCTGTTGATAAAGACAAATTGATCACATCCAGTAGGGTGGGTGGGATTGTGGTGGTAGAGCAGGTCTGTGAGGTAGGAAGGAGCCTTGTTATGAAGGGCTTTATGTGTGAGGAGGAGGATTTTATACTGGATGCGTTGAGGAACAGGGAGCCAGTGAAGATTCTGGAGGACAGGGGTGATGTGGTCACGAGTGCATGTGTGGGTGAGGAGGCGGGCATCAGAGTTTTGAATATATTGAAGTTTTTTTAGGGCTTTGGCAGGTGAACCATAGAGGATGCTGTTGCAGTAGTCGATCCTGGATGTAATGAAGGCGTGGATCAGGGTTTCGGCAGCAGAGAAAGTGAGTGATGGGCGAAGACGGGCAATGTTTTTAAGGTGGAAGAAGGCAGTCCGGGTGACATGGTTAATGTGGTGTTCAAAGGTGAGATTGTTGTCAAAGATGACTCCAAGGTTGCGGATGTGTGGGGATGGAGACAGGGTGGAGTTGTTGATGGAGAGGCTGAAGTTGTTTGTGTTTTTAGTGAGTGATTTGGGGCCAATGATGATCATGTCACATTTATTGTAGTTGAGTTGTAAGAAGTTGACCTTGTGTGGTTGTTGTTTTATTCCTTGTCTCTTCAAACCCATGATTAAACTTGCAACTGTCATTGGATATACTGAGACTAAATATCAAACAAGGAAGAAAGACAAGAGAGTTAATAGCTTTTTACTCGCGAGGAGAACAGACAGAGATGTACTCAGTTACAAACTCCAACCGCTCTGAATATCTCTGCCGCTTCCTCTCTTTTTATTATGTTCAGGGAGGTCCCTAGTTACATACACATTGCTGCTATATGGGGGAAAGGGGATAAGCAAATAAGCAGCAACATGAACTTGTGACATAGTTAGATTAACATATGTTGCTATGCAGAAGTTTCCAGGAACTATTTATGTTATCATAGCTGCATATCAAAGTAGCTGCTTCTTTGGGTGTCTGCTCCATGACTCTTGTCTGACACCCATCCACTGCAGATTTCCTGTGTAACAAACTCAAAAGCTCACATTAGTAAATGCTTTATATTTCATAAATGTATTTCAATGTACTTAGTAAATATGAGATAACTTATATACATAAAGATTCCAACATTTCCCTCCTGTTTATCGCATATTTGCTCAAATTCTAATTTGACTTAAGTCAGTCACTTCTGTGTAAGATTTTCAACTGCAAGATCATTTTTATAAGCTCCAATATGCTTACACTCAGAGTTCAATGTTACAGGTTAGAGGAGACTCGTTCATAATCTCCTGGATAAGAGAACAAATCTGGTATTTGACATAATGGATCATTGTCTTCCTTATCAGCATCATCGTCATTGAATTGATCCATTTCACTCAACAAAGGATATAACTGAGCTACTCTGTGCTCCATAGGTGACATAGCTGTGGTAATACGGTGTACCAGTGTTCTAAGACAAGGAATAAAACAACAACCACACAAGGTCAGAATAGTTGCAAACACAGTTATAGACACCAAAGCGGAGGTTATCAGAGCTTCCCATCGACCAAACACACCTGACCATGAGCCCCACAGTGAATTATCTATTCCTGAGCGCTCTTTCATTTTCCCGTTAAGGGATCGGAGTCCCGCAATGGCTTTGGTGAGACTGCCATCTGCAGCCGTATTGTTAGGAATGAACGTGCAGCATTGCTCTCCGAACATCGCACAAACACCTCCTTGCTCTGCTAATACCATATCTATGGCTATTCGGTTCTGGAACGCCATGAGAGAGGTAGCAAGTTGGTCATGAATGGCCTCAAAACCGCTTTGGGTCCAATTTCCTAGTTTCTGAACGTTGTAGTGGATGTAATTTATTCTGTCTACATTTTTATTAATTGTACACCACCAACAGAGTGCTGATTCAAATCCAGATAATATTTGATTTGCAATTTTATATTCATCAGGAACCCCTCTAGGGACCCCGATAGCATCAATATAAGTTGGATCTGTCATGGATAACCAAGGGGTATTATCCTGGATGCTTCTTTTCTTAAGCAGCCACTGATGTGGCATTACACTCTTCAAACCAATGATTAAACTTGCAACTGTCATTGGATATACTGAGACTGGTAAGATCAGTGTTACTAGTGTACAAAGTCCTGTCACATCATGTGGTAATTTATCAAACAATTTATCATCTCCACACCACCACCAGATGTCTCCTCGAGAGATCGGTCTGAATGTGGTTTTCACAGGTACTATAACAGTACACCAGTCTTTGGATAAATTACCCAATTTAATACCTGTCCCTGTCATATTTATGCATGTAAAATTTCCACGTGCTACCCTTTTAGAGAATAGGGGGTTTTCTTTTGTCTGCTGCATGGCTATAATAATTACTTCCCTGGCAGAAGTACGTTTCTTACGTGGCCAAAAGTAGGACCTCCAGGGAGATCACCACTAACATGTGCCACACCTTAAAAGCCATCTCACTGCTTTTACTCCCTAATAAGGTCAGCAGCCCGTGGGTTTCTTCACTGACTTTCGGGCCTATCCAGGTTCTAAACACCTGAATCCTCCTATTATCAGACTTTGGCTTGCTTCCCTTGTTGGAGTTTGAGACAGCAGAAATGAACTTCTTACAGTGAGTCAGATGCTATTTTAATTGTTGTTTTTCTAATTTCTTTCTCATATAATCAAACAGACATGACTCATCATCTGTCTCCCACTGATTTTTAAACTGTGGTAGTCTATATGATCGTCCAAAAAGGGTTTCATATGGAGTTAATCCGTGCTTGTTATGTTTATGTACATTTTAACTAGGTCCAGACATTGTGTCCATGGTCTTCCTGTCTCTTCCATGCATTTCTTTAATCTATTTTTTATAGTCCCATTCATGCGCTCTACCAATCCTGCACTTTGTGGATGGTATGTACAGTGGTGTTTTAACTTCATGTGAAACATAACACCTATCTTGTCAATTAGTTGGTTTACAAAATGTGTTCCATTATCACTGTAGATTTTTTCTGGAATGCCATATTGTGGAATAATATTTTTACTCAATGCTTCTGCTACAGTTAGCACTATTGCTAAAAGTTCTATCCATTTGGAAAAAGCATCTATTATCACTAGGCAGTACTTTTTCCCTTCACTCTTATTTAGTTCTATGAAATCCATGTATATTGCTTGAAATGGATACTGAGGCTCAGGGAACCGGCCTCTTTCTTGTCTTAGGTTCCCCTGTGGATTATGTTTATCAGGCATTCTGTTTTTTCTGTTTGTTTTTTTTCTGTACCTGGGCCACTATCCCTCCTGTTGAGACATGAGTAACTCCATGACTCAATATTGCTGCCCATTTATATAAATTCTTATTGTTTATTCTATTGTGTATTGCCCGGTCATATAGGTCATCTTTCAATTGTGCACCATTACGTAACCAGACATCTTTCTCAACTTGGGGACTTTATTGTTGCATTTCTTTAAGGGTTGATTGATCTATGTCCTTGTGTTCTGTCATTAGAAGAACATCTTGTTTCCCCATAGCTGCTGTTTTAGCTATTTTATCCGCAAAAGCATTTCCAAGAGACACCTCAGTTACCTTCTTTCCTTGCATTAATTTACATGCCTCATTAAGCGCAACTAACTCAGCTGCCTGTGCTGAGTAGTTAGAAGGTAGTTGATTTGCTTCTATACTGTGGTGCTTGTGACTACAGCATATCTTGTTAATATTTTTCCGTGCTTATTCGTTCTAGACGAACCATCTACAAGAACAACTTCCCCTTCTCGAAGGGGTTGATCTTTAAGGTCAGACCTATTTATGTTTCCTCAGCTAGTTTCCGACAATCATGCTTCTCTCTGTCAACTATTGTCGGTAGAAGTGTTGCTGGGTTTAGCGTGGTACATCTTTCTATAGTTATATGCGGTTGTGACAGCAACACCGACATGCAAGACAAATGTTGAGCTGGTGACAAAAATGTCATGTTCGTTTGGAGAAGTAAAGCTGAGACTGCATGTGGAACCTTTAAGGTCAAGGGGTGAAAGAGTACAATTGCAGATCTTACTTCTACAGCCATTGAGGCAGCTATTACAGCACGCACACAATGTGGCAAAGCACATGCCACACTGTCTAGTTTGGAGGAGAAGTATGCAATAGGTCTCATTTTGTCTCCATATTGTTGAGTTAGTACTGACGTCATAAAGTATCCCTTACAATCTACCTTCTACATAAAGGGTTTACTATAATCAGGTAGCGCAAGAGCTGCGCTAGAAACCAAAACTTGTTTTATTTTACAAAAAGCCTCTTCGGCTTCCTCTGTCCATTTTAATGGTGAAGTCATTTTAAGATCTTCCTCATACATTAATTTATTCAAAGGTGATGTTATTTCTGCATAATTTGGCACCCAGGTCCTACAGTAATTAGTTAAGCCTAGAAAAGACATCATTTGTTTCTTTGTCTGTGGTTTGGGTGCTTGAAGGACAGCTACTTTCCTGTCTTCAAGGAGAGTTCTTCCTCCTGCACTTAAATTATGGCCTAAATATTTCACGTCCCTTTTACATAGCTGAAGTTTATTTTTGCTCACTTTGTGACCTTCCTTTGCCAAATGCTGCAGCAATGCTATTGTATCTGTCTTACAAGTTTCTTCATCTGGAGATGCTAACAAAACATCATCTACATAAAGTAAAATTTGACTATTCCCAGGAGGTTGAAATTTAGCCATACTAGCACTCATAACTTGGGAATAAATTGTTGGACTTTCACAAAAGCCCTGAGAAAGTCTAGTAAATGTGTATCTTTGTCCTTCAAAAGTGAATGCAAACCAAAATTGACTATCTTGATCTATTGGTACAGAGAAAAATGCATTGCTAATATCTACCACGGTAAAAACCTTAGCATCAGATCTTAGAGAATTTAACAATGTGTATGGATCAGGTACGCAAGGTGCTCTTTGCACTACAGCATCATTGACTGCTTGTAAGTCTTGTACCATACGCCATCCTACAGAAGGGGGTGCTTTCTTAACTGGGAAGATGGGAGTATTACAAGGAGAATCTTCACATCTTATTATTACTCCTCCTCCTTAAGTAAATCTGCTATTACTAGTTTTATTCCTTCTTGAGCATCCTGTTTTAATGGATATTGTCTTATGCGAGGCCTATAATCTGATTTTGGTCTTATTTTTACAGGTACTGCACCTTTTACTAGGCCTACATCACTAGGTCCCTTAGACCACACTTCTTCATCCCAGAAGAAGTCTTGTAACAAATCCTCATCTTCCTGTATTAACACCATTAATTCTCATGTGTTTGAACTGTGGAGGTGTATTCCCTCCTGTACTTGGGCTGACCAAAACAAGGCCTTTTTTGTCAGTCCAGTACTAGCACTTGCCCACGTGTTTACGGATGTCGCTACCCAGTCAGTAGCATTCTTTCCCTGTTGCACCACTTTACCCAAATCTTTCCACTGCGTGTTTTTACTTTTATACAGAGAAATGTGTGGTGGTACTGTCATCCTGTATAACTGCATGATTTTATCATCTAGAGTCACTCCTGCAACTGATGTGCTGTCTGCACCAGAATAAATGTAGTTGATGGTAATTTTAGTAGGAGTAGCTTGTGTCAGTCTTTCCTCATAGTCTCTATCTGGCCCTGCTGTGTTTTTGTACCACATTGTAATATGCAAATCATCCGCTGACATTTCACTTTGTATTTTAGATTATTACTATTTTAGATATTGCATTTCTTCCTTCATTTAACAAAGCTGTGGCAGGTTTTTGTGGTGACTTGTCTGGGATGTCAAGGGAATAGTAGTATGTTGGTTCTCCTATCCCTTGGAGGACACATATGTCCCCTTGCAGCAGTTCAGCTTTTGTCTTTATCACAATCTGTCCCTCATCTGATGGTATTAGTGCTAATCCTAGCAGTAAAAGACCATCTCGTCCTAACAAATTTACTGGGCATTGTGGAAACATTAAGATGGACATCTGGCATGACAGACCCTCAGGATCTCGTATCCACACGGGTTCAGATTCAGGTACCTCAATCGGTTTTCCACTGGCTGATCGCACCACAATTTGCTGGCCACTATGTTTAGAATTTGGTATTAGTTCGTTACAGGTGGTCCTGCATGCTCCAGAATCACACAAAAAGGTAATGGATTTTCCATTTACTTTTACTTCCAACACTGTTACTTCAGGTTTAACACTGTCCATTGCTAAAAGATCTTGGTAATTTATCATGACTTCCTCATTGTTTATTTCAATAGGTTCCGTTGACTCAGGAGTTATTTTTTGATTTGTTTTCTGACCCTAGTCATGGAGATACATCGTTTTTCTCCGGGCAGTCTCGCACAAAGTGTCCTTCCTTTCCACAACACCAACATCCTGTCATATCACGCCTACAGTTTCCTCTTTTCCTACCCCTCTGTCCTTTGCAACCTCGTCCTCTGCCCCTAAATCCCCCTCTTCCACCATTTGCCTGGTAGTAAATCTCTTCTATGGCCTTTTTTACATCCTTCATTGTCCATGTCCTATAGACTAGGATGGTGGGATCATTTGCTCCTTCTCCCATGTTGGGATCTGCCACTTTTATCATTGGAAGTACATCGGCTTGATCTGGACTCATTTTTAATATTGTTGGTGCTGATGGTATTGGAGACATGACTTTCCCTATTTGTTTTGACCAAATGAAATCAACTGGTCCAGCTGCTCTGGTTTGTCTATGGGCAGGTTCTTCATATTTAGGTGGCAGTTCTGTTTGTAGGTCGGGGTATAATGATGGAGCTGGTCCAGCCTGTGCTGCTGCTCCTTCTACATAATCATCATCTCCTTCCTCCTCTCTCTGCGGTCTGCGTCTATGTTTCATCATCCTCTTGTCTGTGAAACAGCACTTGCTCATTTCCTTTTTTATCATTATTTTCTTTTTCTTTAGCTCGTCTACTTCCCTCTTCTTGTTTATTTGCTATTTGTTTCCAAAAATCAATACTATTCCAACCTGCTCAATAATAACATAGTATAATATAATATAACAATAATAATAACCGGCTTTTATTTTTTATTTTTTCTTCGAGTCACTCTGTGTATTCTTTATTATTGCATCTTGTAATTCAACTAATTTTTGGGTGTTGAGGTGTCCCTCAAACCCATAGTCATTTATCCATTTGTCAAGATGCTCTATATGTTTTGGATCTAATTTTTCAACATACTTCCAGTCTTTGCACGTTAAATCTTCCTTAGTTAAAAGTCTACTTCCCCTTGTCCCTTTTTGCAAAATTTAGTCCAACGTTTCAACACCTAGGGTGTTCTACCGTTGAGTGATTTACCCAACAGGACAGTAATAAAATACCTGTCATTGGTAATTCTCACTTCAACTCTCACGAGTGGAGAATTCTTGCCTCTGCATCCACGTCAGTTTTACTGTTTACAACCCCACTGCTTTATATGGAAAGAGGCTCCTAGTGGAACTCCTTTCCCATTCACTCACACATATCCCATTTTTGCACGGAATTTTATCCGGATCCTGTTGGACTCCGCCGTCCAGTTTTACACGGAATTTATTTGGATCCCCGGTAAGCCTTCGTCCCTCGAAAACTTCCCAAGTGCCTTTCTAGGACTCCGCAGTCCTCTTACGGAATTTATAGGACTCCGCCGTCCTATTTTACCTGTTAGTGCCTAGGATTCACAGGGTTTTTTACAACGCGTTTTGACTCTCAGTCACGCTTGTATTTTAACCAAAAGCCTACTCACCACTGTTGTCTCTCCTCTTGGAATACCGTCAACCGTCAGATCCCAGTCAGCGAGTTGAAACCCGGTCCTGGAAAAGGATCTATTGCCGTGGCCACGGTCTTTCCCGGTTTCTAACTCGCCCACTGGTAACCTCGGGAATCTTGGTATTCGGCTCGAAGGACCAAGTAAATGTCAGGTTAGGACACCTAAATATCAAACAAGGAAGAAAGACAAGAGAGTTAATAGCTTTTTACTCGCGAGGAGAACGGACAGAGATGTACTCAGTTACAAACTCCAACCGCTCTGAGTATCTCTGCCGCTTCCTCTCTTTTTATTATGTTCAGGGAGGTCCCTAGTTACATACACATTGCTGCTATATGGGGGAAAGGGGATAAGCAAATAAGCAGCAACATGAACTTGTGACATTGTTAGTTTAACATATGTTGCTATGCAGACGTTTCCAGGAACTATTTATGCTATCATAGCTGCATATCAAAGTAGCTGCTTCTTTGGGTGTCTGCTCCATGACTCTTGTCTGACACCCATCCACTGCAGATTTCCTGTGTAACGAACTCAAGAGCTCACATTAGTAAATGCTTTTTATTTCATAAATGTATTTCAATGTACTTAGTAAATATGAGATAACTTATATACATAAAGATTCCAACACATCCAGTAGAGAAGTGCCGACCAAGGGCAAAACTTCTTTAAGCAGCCTATTCGGGATGGGGTCTAAGAGGCAGGTAGATGGTTTAGACGACGAAATTATTGAAGTTAGTTGATAAAGATTGAGGGAAGCAAAGCAGTCTAAACATATAATTGGTTTTACAGCTGTTTCTAAAGTTCCTGAGTATTGAGTTAAGTCGGTGCCAGTTCAGGGCAGGTCTTGGTGGATTTTGTTTCTAACAGCTAGAATTTTATCATTAAAGAAGCTCATGAAGTCGTAACTACTGAGAGCTATGGGAATACTTTGCTCAATAGAGCTGTGACGTTCTGTCAGCCTGGCTACAGTGCTGAAAAGAAACCTGGGGTTGTTCCTGTTTTCCTCTATTAATGACGAGTAGTACGCTGCTTTGGCATTACGGAGGGCCTTCCTATAAGTTTTAAGACTATCTTGCCAAATTAAACGAGAATTTTCCAGTTTGGTGGAACGCCAATTCCTCTCGAGTTTCTCTGATATTTGCTTTAATTTGCGAGTTTCAGTATTATACCATGGAGCTAACCGTCTTTGTTTTAGTCTTTTCTTTTTTAATAATAATCATAATAATAATAATACATTTTATTTCTATAGCGCTTTTCAAGACACTTTACAGTAAAAAAGAAGTAAGTACATTTAAAAGAGGTTAAGAACATACAAAGCAAAAATATATGAGCAATAAGTAGAACATGTTGTATGGGAACATAAGAGCAAAGGGGCATCCAAATAAATAAACAATTGGAAGTGTAATGTAGCATTATTTGAGATTAAAAGCAAGTCTAAAAAGGTGGGTTTTGATGAGTGTTTTGAACGAGTCCATGTTGCTGCAATCTCGGATGTGTATGGGTAAGGAGTTCCAGAGGGAGGGGGCTGCCACGGTGAAAGCTCTGTCGCCCCAGGTACGGTGATTGGTCCGGATTAGAGGTGAGAGGAGTTTGGTGTCAGAGGAGCGCAGGTTGTGGGTGGGATTGTGGTGGTAGAGCAGGTCTGTGAGGTAGGAAGGAGCCTTGTTATGAAGGGCTTTATGTGTGAGGAGGAGGATTTTATACTGGATGCGTTGAGGAACAGGGAGCCAGTGATGATTCTGGAGGACAGGGGTGATGTGGTCACGAGTGCGTGTGTGGGTGAGGAGGCGGGCATCAGAGTTTTGAATATATTGAAGTTTTTTTAGGGCTTTGGCAGGTGAACCATAGAGGATGCTGTTGCAGTAGTCGATCCTGGATGTAATGAAGGCGTGGATCAGGGTTTCGGCAGCAGAGAAAGTGAGTGATGGGCGAAGACGGGCAATGTTTTTAAGGTGGAAGAAGGCAGTCCGGGTGACATGGTTAATGTGGTGTTCAAAGGTGAGATTGTTGTCAAAGATGACTCCAAGGTTGCGGATGTGTGGGGATGGAGACAGGGTGGAGTTGTTGATGGAGAGGCTGAAGTTGTTTGTGTTTTTAGTGAGTGATTTGGGGCCAATGATGATCATGTCAGATTTATTGTAGTTGAGTTGTAAGAAGTTGGTTTGCATCTAGGTTTGTAAGTCGATGAGGCAGGTGGTCAGAGTTTTAGAGTTAATTGTGGTGATGGATTTGGTGGAGATGTAGATCTGAACGTCATCAGCATAGCAGTGGAAGTGGAGACCATGTGTGCGTATGATATTACCAAGTGGAAGAATGTAAATGATGAATAGGAGAGGACCAAGCACAGAACCTTGGGGGATGCCTTGTGACAGAGCAGCAGCAGAGGAGGTGCAGGTATTGATGTTGATGAACTGTTGTCTATTGGTAAGGTAAGAGCGGAGCCAGGAGAGTGCAGTGCCAGTAATATTGCAGTAGGTTTCCAGTCGGGAGAGAAGAGTGGAGTGGTTGATGGTGTCGAAGGCTGCAGTAAGGTCGAGCATGATTAAGATGGTGAGGTGACCGGAGTCGGCGGAGAGGAGTAGCTCGTTCGTTATTTTGAGGAGAGCTGTTTCCGTGCTGTGCAGTGAGCGGAATCCTGATTGAAATGGTTCGAAGAGGTTGTGAGTAGAGAGATGGGTTTGGATCTGAGCCGCGACAACACGTTCCAGGATTTTAGAGAGGAGGGGGAGATTGGAGATGGGCCGGAAATTGGACATGATGTCGGGGTTGAGACCTGGTTTCTTGAGGATGGGGGTGACAGCTGCAACCTTGAGTGCTGAGGGGACTGATCCAGATGTGAGGGAGGAATTAATGATTTTGATGATGAGTGGGGTGATGGGTTGGAGGCAGGTCTTGATTAGGGATGATGGAATGGGGTCTAAGAAGCAGGTATTCATTTTTGTGGTGAATTGTGACAGTTCTGAGGGAGACAGAGGTAAGAAACAAGACATTGACTGAGCGTGTGGAGGGGTGGAGGGGTGGTGGGATGTGGGGGGGTGGAGGGGACAGGGGAGGTAGTGAAGCTGCTGTAGATGGTATCAATTTTGGACTGAAAGAAAGACTGGAAGGAGTTGCATTTATCCTCTGTGAAGGTTGTAGAGATGTTGTCTGGGGGGTTGAGGAGTTTATTTATTGTAGAGAAAAGTAGCTTAGGTGGAGCTGGAGGTGGAATGTATGAGGTGTGAGTGAAAGATGGACCGGGCAGTGTTGAGAGCAATTTTGTATTGGTGAAGGTAATCTGTGTATGCGTGAAGGTGAACTGTTAGGCCGGTTTTATTGTAAAGTCTCTCCAGTTGACGCTTACGGGATTTCATTTTGTGAAGTTCAGGGGTGTACCAGGGAGCAGAGTGTGTGAAGGAAACAGTTTTGGTGATAATGGGAGCCAGAAGGTCGAGACAGGAGGAGAGAGTGAGGTTGTAGTAGTCCACGAGGTCAGTGGGATCATCAGACAGTGGGGGGGGTGAGGTAGATATTGCACTGGTGAGTGAAGCTGAGAGAGCCGAGGGATTGATGAGTTTGAGGTTTCGGAAGGAGATTGTACGCTGCACTTTTGGGGAGGGAATGGGGATAGTGATGTCCATTATGATGGCAAGATGGTCCGAGATGTGGAGGTTCATGCTTGAAATGTGATTTAATGTGAGACCAGTGGAGCAGACCAGATCGAGGATGTGACCATGGGAATGGGTGGGGAAGTTGATGTGCTGTGTGTATTTGAAGCAGTGTAGCAGTTCCATAAATTCAGTGGCGGATTTGCAGTTGGTGTTGTCGATATGGAAATTGACGTCTCCAAGGAGGAGGACAGAAGCAGAGAGCTGGGTCAGGAAATGACAGAAGTCGGAGAAAAAAGTGGGGTTTGGCTTGGGGGGGCGATAGATGATGGATGTGACAAGGGGAGTGGGGCCAGAGAGTTTGAAGGTCAGATGTTCAAAAGACAAAACAGCACGGGTGGAGATGGTAGTTATCTTGATGTCCTTTCTGTAGATGGTGGCAACACCACCTCCCCGTCCCTCCGTGCGAGGCTTGTCTGCATAGGTGAATCCTGTAGGTGTGAGCTGATTTAGTGAGAAATAGTCCAGGGGTTTGTGCCAGGTTTCTGTGATGCAGAAGAAGTCGAGTTTATTGTCAGTGATGAATTCGTTAAGGATGAGAGTTTATTGCTTAGTGATTGAGTATTGAGCAGGACCATTTTCAACTGATGTTGTTTAGAATTTGGTTGGGAGGACCGGGGGAGAGAACGGAGGTTGAAGAGATTTACCTGTGAATTTTTGTGATGACATGGTGTGGAAGTGCGTTTTGACCACATAGAGGGGATGCAGTTTGGCGCTGAGAAGTAAAAATAAAATAGCCGAACAGAGCGTTTATGTGAAGGAAGCAGTAGTGACACGTGAGGCCGCAAGTGGGAGCTGGAGAGGGTAATTGAACCAGAAGCAGCCGTGGTGGGCAGAGAAGGAGACTTTAGGGAAGCGATGAGAGGTATAAATAGTCATGCACGTGAGGCAGACTGTACGGCATGTTGGCTACTAAAAAAGAGCTACCTAGTCTGTTGGGGTGCACTCCATCAGTCCTATAAAAAGAGAAACGGTTCCAAAACAGATTAAAATGGTCAATAAAACCAAAGTTGTGGGCGTGGCAGGTGGACTGAAGCCAGGTGTTGACGCTGAGGAGTCTGCTGAAGCGCTCTGAGTCATGGGACAAAGTTGGTAAGGGACCACTGATAAAAACCGATTTACCACAACTTTTTAAAAGGCTAAAAAGTTCTATAAAATCATTTTTTGTCTTTTAGAGGGGCTACAGAGTCAAGTGTTGTTCGCAGCGAGCCTGCAGCACTATCAACAAGATGATCGACTTGGGAGGGACTGAAATTCGCGTAAGAGTCCTCTGTTAATTTGATACCTGATAGTGAATTTAGAGCCGATGGGATCGCATCCTTAAATTTAGCTATAGCGCTATCAGACAGACATCTTGTATAGAAATTTTTGCCCAATGGAGGATAGTTGAGCAGTACAAGCTCAAAAGTTATCAAACAGTGATCAGATAAAGAGGGATTCTGTGGGAACATTATTAAATGTTCAATTTCAACACCATATACCAGAACAAGGTCGAGGGTGTGGTTAAAACAGTGAGTCGGTTCATGAACACTCTGAGAGAAGCCAATTGAATCTAATAGAGAGATAAACGCAGTACTAAAGCTGTCATTCTCAACTTCCACATGAATATTAAAATCCCCGACAATAATAACTTTGTCCGTTTTAAGGACTAAAGTTGACAAAAACTTTAGGACCAGGTGCTCAGTACACTACAACAAATAGAATTGGTTGCAGTGATTTCCAGCTTGGATGAGAAAGACTCAGAACAAGGCTTTCAAATGAGTTATAATTTAGTTTAGGTTTAGAGCTGATGACTAGGCTAGAGTCAAAGATAGCTGCAACTCCACCTCCTCGGCCTGTGCTTTGAGGAATGTGAGTATTAATATGACTGGGAGGGGTGGATTCATTTAGGCTCACATATTCTCCATCACCCAGCCAGGTTTCAGTAAGACCGAATAAATCAATTTCATAATCTGATATTAGTTCATTTTCTAGTACACCTTAGAAGAGAGAGATCTGATGTTCAAGAGTCCACATTTTACTCTCCTATTCGCTTGCACTATTGCTCCTGTGGTTTTAATTTTTATGAGGTTTTATGCACAGCTCCTCTTCTGTTTACCTTTGATTTAAATAATTTCAATGGTCGGGGGACAGACACGGTCACTATAGGGTTTTCACTAAGTAACTCCTGGAACGGAGGAGCAGAGAAGTGTGTTAAACTGCGACTCTGCGTAGGGTTTTGGGTGGGTAACTGCTGAATTAGAAGGGCAGAGAACTGTGTTAGACTGCGACTCTGCCTCCTGGTCTCAACTCTGGGTTGTCATGGATTTGGTCCGCTAATAAAGTTGGTCAGATTTTATAGAAATGAGAGCTGCTCCTTCCCAAGAGGGATGGATGCCGTCTCTCCGAATCAGACCAGGTCGTTGGCTGGACACCACCTCGATAACCAGCGGCGAATGACGACATACGGCTATACATGTCATCACTGTTCAGATTGGGCAGTGGTCCAGAGAAAACTATGGTGTGCGACATTGTTTTTGCGTATGAACACACCGACTCAATATTAATCTTAGTGACCTCCGATTGGCGTAACCGAGAGTCATTACGCCCGGCGGAATAACAATCTTACTGTATTTACGCTTATCCTTAGCCAGCAGTTTCAAATAGGACTCGATGTGCACCGCTCTGGCCCCAGGTATGCATTTGACTATGGTCGCTGGTTTCGCTAACTTCACGCTTCGCAAAATGGAGCTAACAATTATCAGAGTTGGTTTCTCAGCGGGTGTGTCGCTGAGTGGGGAAAATCTGTTAGAAACGGAAGCTGAATGGTGGTGTCCTGAGGGCTTTGAATGCTTACTGACTATTCCTCCTTCGGACAGTCACCCAGCCACCCTTCCTGGCTGCTCAGGAAATGCCGGGAACGGCTACCAGAGGCTAACTCAGGCCGGTCCGCACCGACTACCGGGGACATAATGAAATGAAACAGTTTTGCCCTAAAACCAGCCGATACACACCCCCATGTGAACAGGGAGGACCGGCAGGGCTGGGCAATAAAACATAATGATAATTAAAGCTGCAAGCAGCGCTAGCGGGCCCCTGCACCTGTAGCACGCTGGAGTGTGAGGCGGACGCTGCATGTTCTGGACTTCTGCCGGTATGGCTGTGAATGTGCTACGCATTTCTGACTCTGCATGAAGGTGTTATACCTCACTTCCGGTGTCCAATTTGTGGCGCTACATAGCACGTGGCGCTATGAATATGAATGAATATTGGCATGTAGATGTGTTTGGGTCGGGACAGTTATCAAGCATGTAAAGTTTTGTTCAGATGTGAGCATTTTCACTGAAGTTACAACTTCCTGTGTCATGGCAAAGGGTTGATCTTTGACGCCATGCCACGGACACGCCTATTGACAAAAACTCGCAGATAGCACAACTTTTCATCATCAATGCCTTTAGAAGGCACAGCAGAAATTTGAAGTCGTTAAAGTACTGAGTGTGCAAATCATCCAAAAATGGCCGTAAAATTCAAAAGGGACGACTTCCTTTTGGGAAGCTGTCATTCTCAACTTCCACATGAATATTAAAATCCCCGACAATAATAACTTTGTCCGTTTTAAGGACTAAAGTTGACAAAAACTCTGCAAATTCAGAAAAGAATTCAGAGTACGGACCAGGTGCTCGGTACACTACAACAAATAGAATTGGTTGCAGTGATTTCCAGCTTGGATGAGAAAGACTCAGAACAAGGCTTTCAAATGAGTTATAATTTAGTTTAGGTTTAGAGCTGATGACTAGGCTAGAGTCAAAGATAGCTGCAACTCCACCTCCTCGGCCTGTGCTTTGAGGAATGTGAGTATTAATATGACTGGGAGGGGTGGATTCATTTAGGCTCACATATTCTCCATCACCCAGCCAGGTTTCAGTAAGACCGAATAAATCAATTTCATAATCTGATATTAGTTCATTTTCTAGTACACCTTAGGAAGAGAGAGATCTGATGTTCAAGAGTCCACATTTTACTCTCCTATTCGTTTGCACTATTGCTCCTGTGGTTTTAATTTTTATGAGGTTTTTATGCACAGCTCCTCTTCTGTTTACCTTTGATTTAAATAATTTCAATGGTCGGGGGACAGACACGGTCACTATAGGGTTTTCACTAAGTAACTCCTGGAACGGAGGAGCAGAGAAGTGTGTTAAACTGCGACTCTGCGTAGGGTTTTGGGTGGGTAACTGCTGAATTAGAAGGGCAGAGAACTGTGTTAGACTGCGACTCTGCCTCCTAGTCTCAACTCTGGGTTGTCATGGATTTGGTCCGCTAATAAAGTTGGTCAGATTTTATAGAAATGAGAGCTGCTCCTTCCCAAGAGGGATGGATGCCGTCTCTCCGAATCAGACCAGGTCGTTGGCTGGACACCACCTCGATAACCAGCGGCGGAATGACGACATACGGCTATACATGTCATCACTGTTCAGATTGGGCAGTGGTCCAGAGAAAACTATGGTGTGCGACATTGTTTTTGCGTATGAACACACCGACTCAATATTAATCTTAGTGACCTCCGATTGGCGTAACCGGAGTCATTACCGCCGCGTGAATAACAATCTTACTGTATTTACGCTTATCCTTAGCCAGCAGTTTCAAATAGGACTCGATGTCGCCCGCTCTGGCCCCAGGTATGCATTTGACTATGGTCGCTGGTTTCGCTAACTTCACGTTTCGCAAAATGGAGCTAACAATTATCAGAGTTGGTTTCTCAGCGGGTGTGTCGCTGAGTGGGGAAAATCTGTTAGAAACGGGAAGCGAATGGTGGTGTCCTGAGGGCTTTGAATGCTTACGACTATTCCTCCTTCGGACAGTCACCCAGCCACCCTTTCCTGGCTGCTCAGGAAATGCCGGGGAACGGCTACCAGAGGCTAACTCAGGCCGGTCCGCACCGACTACCGGGGACATAATGAAATGAAACAGTTTTGCCCTAAAACCAGCCGATACACACCCCCATGTGAACAGGGAGGACCGGCAGGGCTGGGCAATAAAACATAATGATAATTAAAGCTGCAAGCAGCGTTGGCCGGGCCCTTGCACCTGTAGCACGTTGGGGTGTGAGGCGGACGCGTTGCATGTTCTGGACTTCTGCCGGTATGGCTGTGAATGTGCTACGCATTTCTGACTCTGCATGAAGGTGTTATACCTCACTTCCGGTGTCCAATTTGTGGCGCTACATAGCACGTGGCGCTATGAATATGAATGAATATTGGCATGTAGATGTGTTTGGGTCGGGACAGTTATCAAGCATGTAAAGTTTTGTTCAGATGTGAGCATTTTCACTGAAGTTACAACTTCCTGTGTCATGGCAAAGGGTTGATCTTTGACGCCATGCCACGGACACGCCTATTGACAAAAACTCGCAGATAGCACAACTTTTCATCATCAATGCCTTTAGAAGGCACAGCAGAAATTTGAAGTCGTTAAAGTACTGAGTGTGCAAATCATCCAAAAATGGCCGTAAAATTCAAAAGGGACGACTTCCTTTTGGGCATCGCTCCAAGAGGCTTTTTTGTGTGTCTGGACATGATACATGTTTTGTGCGTCTTGATATGATACACGTACCCACAAAATTTCATGCAAATAGGTTGAACGTGGACGAGGGGATCATTTTTTCCAATTTTCTAGGTGGCGCTAGCGAGCCATTTTGCCACGGCCATGCACGAAACCCATAAAATACAAAATTTTCACTCCTGACCTGTGTGCCAAATTTGGTGACTTTTCGAGCATGTTTAAGCCCCGAAAATTGAGGTTACTTTGCAGAAAAAAGGAAAAAAAATCCTTACAATTTCAATAGGGTCCTCGCACGGTTCGTGCTCGGGCCCTAATTATTAGGATATAATTCTACTCAGTAGCAAAATAACAGATGTTTAATAAATGTTTGATTTAATTAATTTGAATCACAAATAAATCAGCACACTGGCTGGGAACGCCTCGGGATCCCCCAGTCAGAGCTGGCTAATGTGGCTCGGGAAAGGGAAGTTTGGGTGCTGCCCCTGCGACCCAACCCCGGATAAGTGGATGAAGATGGATGGATGGATAAATCAGCACTTATTTTTTCTATTGAGATGTTTCTGTTGTTGAGGAAAAGGGACTGAAAAAAGATTTTACTTAATCATACTAGTTTTGAATGTTTGTATCAGATTTGTACAGTGATCCACTGTTTGGCTTCAAGTGTTTGTTCTGACCATAAAAATAGTTTAAAACCACAATTAACCATCTGGTTTCTTCAACTTTCACTGAGGAGCAAAAATCTGAAAGAAATAATGATTTGACATTTGTCCTGAGAATAATCCATGTTGAATGATATGAAAGGTTCTTGTTGTGTTTCCTCATGTTTTCTCACCCCAGGTCAGAAAGAAGTGCTCTTAAAGGCTCTGAAAATGTGCTAGAAATTCACATAGTTTGCTTATAGTACATTCATACTGCTAACATGCTTACTACAAGTATATTAATATTTTCTCCTGAGCTTTAACAAACTTCTCAAAAGTATACTTTCTATAAATTGGTAATAAATATATACTTAATTAAAAAAGTATATTTATTTAACTCTTAGTAAATACTATCTAGTTGTACTTTGTGGAAGTACACAACACTTACACAGTTACAATTACACTTTCAGTGGGTTAAAAATCTACTTCATTGTGTAGGCCACTAAGAAATATTGTGATTATTTATTTAATTACCACATGTTTCAGCCTGATTTCCAGAAGTATAATTTTTTAAAAACATTTTTAAAGCAAATTACTTCTTAGGTTTTTTAAAATTTCTTTCCTTTTTTTAAATCACGTAAATATCTAGTTTGGATCAGAGACCTCTGTCATAAGGGTAACCTGACCTAGAAGGAAGCAGCACATGTTGTTAACTTAACACACAAAAACCTTTAGTAATAATTTCAATTCAATTCAATTTTATTTATATACCATTGACCATCAATTCAATTTTAATTTTCAATTTTCAGTTTTATTTATATAGCGCTAAATCACAACAACAGTTATCTCACAGCCTGTGTTCCTGTCAGAACACGTGCTGCAGCATTCTGGATCAGCTGAAGAGTCTTAATGGACTTTTTCAAAGAGCCTGATAATAAGGAATTGCAGTAATCCAGTCTAGAAGTAACAAATGCATGGACTAGTTCTCCTTCGAGGGGAACTCGAACTGCGTCGGTGACGACACTATGGGAACGCCTTTAGGCGTGGCAGGGCTGAATACGAATGAAAACTACTCCAATCCTATTGGCTTAATGAGAACGGTAGCATGTGACGGCGTAACCGTAGGCGTATATAAGCACGCCGGCACATAGGTACATTAGCTTTTTTCTATTCAGCAGGCACTTGACTAATGTTGTTAGTGAAAAGCTCCCGCAAGAGAAGAATGGCTAGTAAGGATTACCCACCTGGAAGTCGCAGTACGTCCTCTGAGCTGAGCCAGTTCTGCAGATGTGTATCTCCCTGCCCACGGTTTCTCACGGTAGGAGATTCCCACGAACTGTGTGTTGCTTGTTTGGGTCTGCCGCACGCCACAGCAGCTCTCGAGGGGGCTGGCTGTGGCCATTGCGAGGCCCTGCCGATGCGGGTACTGAGGTCCCGCATAGCACTCTTCACAGAGGACGGCAGGATCCGCTCTCCCCGTGGCTGAGGCCCTGCGGTTGCTGAGGCAAACCGACAGCTTCGGTCATGGGGGTCGCAGCAGGACCTGCTGGAGAATCTTGAGACGGCTGAAGCCCTTTCTCTGCCTTCATCTGCAGACTCCGACTCTCCTCGTTCCCGCCCGAGAGCCCGGTTTTCGGCTTCTTCCACCCGGGAACACTCGCCGGCGAGACATGTGCGCTCTGACTCTGAGGAGCTAGACGCGCTAGCCGCCCTCGAGGAGGACTTCCGGATGTCGGGGCGACGTCATCAGAGGAGCGCCATGCTTGATTGTGATGAGCTGCTGGAAGTGATGACGCGGGCTGTGGCTAAACTCAGCCTGGATTGGCCACCAGCTGTATAGAAGCCCGACACCAGCAGCAGGCTGGATGATCGCTTCCTCAGGAGCCATGCAGCGCCACCACGCCGGCCCCTACCGTTCTTTCCGGCGGAGGAGGAGATGATGGAGCTACGCAGAGCCACAGACCTGTCACTCAGGGTCACGAAGGAGACGGCCCGCGCGGTGGGCAGGTCCATGTCCGCCCTGGTGGCCACTGAGAGGCATCTCTGGCTGAATCTGTCGGATATCAGGGAGAAAGACCGCAGGTTTCTCCGATGCTCCGGTCTCCACCACTGGGCTGGTCGGGGACACGGTCAACTCTGTAGTGGACAGGTTCCGGCATGTGAAGACTAAGGATGAGGACTTCAGACGGTACTTCCCCCGCCGGGCTGGGCCCCGCTCTGGTAGATCGGCGTCCCAACCATCCACCAGCACCAAAAACGTCGCTACCAGCAAGATCCCCGACAGACAGGATTTGAGAACCGTCATCCAGTCGAGGAGGAGCCAGACGAAGAGGTCCTGACTTGGCGGTCCAGCCCCGGAGGCCGACTGAGGTCCCCTCCAGAGTGGCTAATAGCGCAGTTTTCCCGCCGCCGAGGCGGGACGAGCTCACCACCACCGAACCTCCACCATCCGACCAGAACCAGAGGTTCGGCTTCCAAACTGCGGGTTATTGGGGGTGTTTTCCTGCCAGCTTGCTTCAGGAGACCACCCGAGACCAGCACAAAGCACTGGCCACCAACCCCGAGGGGTTGGTCCCGCTGGCGGAGTTCGCAGAGACCTGGCGGAACTTGGCAGAGGTATCCCCCTGGGTCCTGCGCACCGTCATCGAGTGATACAGACTGCAGTTCCGGGTTCGTCCCCCCCAGCTTCGAGGGGGTGGTCCAGACCAAGGTACGACCGGGGCAGCTGGGACGGGAAGTACGCACGCTGCTGGAAAAAGGGGCGGTGGAGGTCGTCCCCCCGCTGGAAAACGAGTTGGGTTTTTACAGCCGGTACTTCATCGTTCCCAAAAAGGACGGAGGCCTGCGCCCGATCCTGGATCTGAATGTCTCTGAGGAGATACAGGTTCAAGATGCTTACCATCCCCGCCATCGTGAGTCACATCCGGTCCGAGGACTGGTTTGTCACCATAAATCTCAAGGATGCGTACTTCCATATCCCCATCCGTCCATCCCACAGGAAGTTTCTGCGGTTTGCATTCGGGGGCGTGGCATACCAATGCAGGGTCCTTCCCTTCGGCCTAGCACAATCTCGAGAGCTGGCGGTTCGACATCAAGATGTCGTTCTCGCTCATCTTCACTGTTTGGGGCTGAGGCTCAACGTGAAGAAAAGTGTGTTGGTGCCCACCCAGAGAACTACGTTCGTAGGGGTGATGTGGGACTCAGGAACGATGCAGGCACAGCTGTCTCCAGCACGTATCCAGTCCATCTTGACCACCGTAAAGAGAGAGAAGTTGGGCCACGCCATCACAGAGAAACACTTACGGAGGATATTAGGCCTCATGGCAGCAGCTTCCAGCATGATACCTTCTGGTCTACTGCACATGAGGGCCCTACAGTGGTGGCTGAAGACCAAGGGATTCTCCCTGAGGGGAAATCCGTTCTGCCTGATACGGGTCACGCACAAGTGTCTTCGTGCCCTATCAGAGTAGAAAAAGCCTTGGTTCTTGTCCCAGGGACCCAAGTTAGGGGCATCTTGTCGCCGTGTAATCGTTTCGACAGACGCTTCCCTCACTGGGTGGGGTGCGGTCATGGGAGACCGCTCGGCGCAGGGGCTCTGGCAGGAGCATCATTCGTCATGGCACATCAATTGCCTCGAGATGCTGGCGGTGTTCCGGGCTCTGAGGAGCTTCCTGCCCGAACTCCAGGGTCACCAC
Organism: Lepomis macrochirus; assembly: GCA_024633595.2. Lineage (NCBI taxonomy): Eukaryota > Metazoa > Chordata > Actinopteri > Centrarchiformes > Centrarchidae > Lepomis > Lepomis macrochirus. The sequence continues at coordinate 32,782,839 of JALXJV020000019.1, read as the reverse complement.
GTTCTTGTCAGGTCCAACAACACGGCAGTGGTGGCCTATCTGAATCACCAGGGGGGTCTGCGCTCACGCCCTCTTTGCAGACTGGCGCACCAGATCCTCCTGTGGTCCCAACGGAAGCTACTGTCCATCAGAGCGATGTTCATTCCGGGACTTCAGAATCAGGGAGCAGACTTGCTGTCGAGGCAGGGGCCGAGGCCCGGGGAATGGAGACTCCACCCCGAGGTGGTGGAGTCATTGTGCGGAAGGTTCGGGCCCATAGACGTGGACTTGTTTGCGTCTCGAGAGACTACGCACTGTCCTCTATAGTTTTGCCTGACACCCCCGGCCCCACTAGGGCTGGACGCCATGGTGCACTCGTGGCCGAGGCTACGTCTGTACGCTTTTCCCCCAGTCACTTTGCTCCCGCGGATCCTGGAGAGGGTCCGTCAGGACGGTATTTGGCTCCTACTAGTAGCGCCGTTTTGGCCGACCCGGGTGTGGTTCTCAGACTTGCTGGATCTCCTGGAAGGTCCGCCATGGCAGGTCCCTCTGAGGAGAGACCTGCTGTCCCGGAAGGGGCCGGGTTCTTCACCTTGCCCGCCTCTGTGGCTGCTGTGGGTCTGGCCCTTGAGGGGGCACAGTACCTAGAGGCGGGCCTCAACGCCAGGAGCAGTCGAGACACTTCTTAGCTCCAGGGCCCCGGCCACACGGAGGATGTACGGCATCAAATGGAATGTTTTCTCTACATGGTGCAGAGAACGCACGCTGGACCCAGTTACCTGCCAGGTGGTTCAGGTGCTGGAGTTTTTGCAAGACCGCTTCTCTGCAGGCCTTTCCCCATCCACCCTCAAGTTGTATGTGGCAGCTATATCAGCTTTCCACACCCTTTGTAGGGATGGGTCTTTGGGGAGGATTCCACTAGTCGTACGATTCCTCCGTGGGACCCGGAGGATGAGACCTGTGACTCGCCCCAGAGTTCCCACCTGGGACCTGGCAGTGGTGCTCAAAGCTTTGGCTGAGGCTCCCTTCAAGCCCCTTGAGTCGGCTGAGGCCAAGTACTTGACCCTGAAGATGGCTTTTCTCCTCGCTGTCACTTCTCTGAGGAGGGTGGGGGACCTCCAGGCTTTGTCAACTGCTCCACAGTGCCTGGAGTTTGCCCCGGGGGATAGGAGTGCCATCCTGCACACTTTTCCAGGATACATTCCTAAGGTGCAGTCCAACGTAATGGGTCCCGCAGGCATTCCATCCTCCACCTCATGTGACGGCAGAAGATGAGAGACTGCATTTGCTCTGCCCTGTCAGAGCACTGAGTACATATACTCAGAGGTCCTCTCAATGGAGGAAGGCAGACCAATTGCTGGTGTGTTTCAGGGCTGGGCTCCCCGCTTCCAAACATACGATCAGCAATTGGATTGTTCAGACTATTTCCCTGGCTTATCAGGTGCGCAACTTGCCTTCACCTATGGCTGTAAGGGCTCACTCCACGAGAGGCATGGCAGCCTCCACGGCTCTCCTCTCTGGAGCATCTCTTCAGGAGGTTTGTGATGCGGCTGGCTGGGCCACTCCTCACACCTTCATTCCTTTCTATAGTCTGGACCTTCCCTCCGCACCCGGCACCCGTGAAATTTGCTTAATGTGAGAGTTAAACGACATGTCCTGATCAAAGATAACTCCAAGATTTCTCACAGTGGTGCTGGAGGCCAGGGCGATGCCATCCAGGGAAACTATATCTTTAGATAATGCATCACAGAGGTGCTTAGGGCCCAGAACAATAACTTCAGTTTTATCGGAGTTTAACATTAGAAAATTGCAGGTCATCCAGGTTTTAACATCCTTAAGACACATTTGAAGCTTAGCTAACTAATGAGTTTCATCTGGCTTGATCAATAGATATAACTGAGTATCATCATAAATAGGACTTAAACAAGCTTAGAACGGTTCCTTTAATGCCAATGAAATGTTCCATTCTCTGTAATAGGATCTGACGGTCAATGGTATCAAATGCAGCACTAAGATCTAGTAAAACCAATACAGAGACAAGTCTTTTGTCTGATGCAGTTAGGAGGTCATTAGTAATTTTCACCAGTGCTGTCTCTGTGCTATGATGAGCTCGAAATCCTGACTGAAAATCCTCAAATAAACTATTGCTATGTAGAAAGTCACACAGCTGTTTGGCGACTGCTTTCTCCAGGACCTTAGAGAGAAATGGAAGGTTAGATATAGGTCTATAGTTGGCTAAAACGTCTGGATCCAGGTTGGGCTTTTTCAGAAGACGTTTAATTACAGCTACTTTAAAGTACTGTGACAGGAACCAGAAAAAGAGATCATATCTCTCCTGTATTAGCTTCTCTGCATTGGCTTCCTGTAAAATCCAGAATAGATTTTAAAATCCTTCTTCTCACATACAAAGCTCTTAATGGTCAGGCACCATCTTATCTTAAAGAGCTCATAGTACCTTACTACTCCCACCAGAGCACTGCGCTCCCAGAATGCAGGATTACTTGTGGTTCCTAGAGTCTCCAAAGTAGAATGGGAGCCAGAGCATTCAGCTATCAGGCTCCTCTCCTGTGGAACCAGGTTCCAGTTTGGGTTCGGGAGGCAGACACCGTCTCTACATTTAAGAGTAGGCTTAAGACTTTCCATTTTGATAAAGCTTATAGTTAGAGCTGGCTCGGGTGAGTCCTGAACCATCCCTTAATTATGCTGCTATGGGCTAGACTGCCGGGGGATTTCCCATGATGCACTGAGCTCCTCTCTCCTCTTCTCTCTCTCCCTCTGAGTGCAACCTCATCCCATTAATGCATGTTACTAACTCGACTTCTTCCCTTTCCCGTAGTCGTGTGCTTTCTCGTCCCTCTCCTCTCCTCGGTCTCCCGCTTGAAGCCAATACAGAAGTATCTGAAACTGCAGTTCGTCGAGTGGCCACTTGAGGCTGGCTGCAGAAGGGAGTCAATCTCCATTGACCCCCATGTTAAAATGCCCAAGGGGGGTGAATTTTTTTATAACTCACCTGTTTAAATGATATTAAGCCTCAAAGTTCTGCATTATTAGGGGCGTGGCCGCGTTGATTGGCAGGCGCCTCTAGCCTCTGCCGCTGTTAGCACTCGGTCCGCCTCACTCAGCTACACGGAGCTCTGAGGCTCAGCCTGTCGGAGGCTTTTGGACATTTCAACATGCAGATACCGGATGAATAATGGCAGGCTGTACAGTTCATTGGAGCGAGAACCTCCAGGAGCTGCTCCGTGTTCTACTTGGTGAGTGAAATTCCTGTATTTTATTTATGTTTTAACAGTCAACAGGTATCAGCATACAGCTGGTTAGCTTAACGTTAGCTCGTTACGCTAATTAGCCAGATACGAGCAGCCCCAAGCTGCTAAGTAAGTAAGTTAGTGTGTTTTAACTGCAGCTTTTAATGAGTCAAAGACAAGTCAGCAAGAAGGGAGAAGCCAAAATGTAACGTTATTAGATTAACCTTAGTGTTAGACATTAGGGTGATAATGCTTTGAAGAAAAGGCGTCTGTGTGAAGTTGTAAGTAAAAGGCTCAGCTCTCAGTTAGCTGATGTTATGATAACGGTAACGTTTACTAACGGGCGATGTGAGATTTAGCCACGTCCTGTAACAGAATCACTATTAGATACTAGTCAGATACTATTAGAAGTGGCTGCTCCTGATCCCGATGGACACTGAAGGGTTTACAGGCAGAGAGCCGAGGGGGAGCAGCTGCCTGAAACTGTCACACCGAGGAGCACCGATGCCGCTAGCTGTCTCTCCCGAGGAGAGCCGTGCACCTCCGAGTGTAACATTACTGTTTAATAACGATACCATTAAACTATTCTTTGTGGGTTTTAACAGTAGGGATGATTGATTGGAAGTACATATTAAAGGCAGTTTAGAGTCACCAATAAGTTATTACACTCAGTAGATGCAGCATTCCTTGAGATTCAGCAAACAATCTGAGGTGAAAACTGCGTTTGATAGCAACGTTTCTGATAAGGAGCTTAAGAGGTGGATGCATAATTCAACTGAACAGCTGTTGTAGGCTACCTGCAGAGATTTGCATCCACCTTTTTAGTGAGCATATAATGAGCGTTCTGCCTGCAGACAGGTAGCTGGGCTGTAACTAGGGCGATGGTTTAGTTAAGGCCAGAAATTAGGTGTGTGAGAGCCTCTGAGTTTGTTTGGTGGACTAGAATTTGCCAAAAAAGTGGAACAGTTCAATAAGAAATAAAAAATAAGATCCTTACCATAAACATTCAATAAGATCTGACTTGAGTAGTTATTATTGCACAGTGTCCAGCAGAAACCTGTATATTGCACAAATTAGTAAACAGTGTGTTTCACATTGCCACCCCTAATTACTGTCACATGCCAGAGAGGTTTTCATGCTGAGGCGATCTCAGAGCTCAGTAGCTTTATGGCTCTTTGGAAGAAGCTGCTTAACTGTCTACCCATTGTTGTCTTTACGGGTACCAGTGGAGCTGAACCCTCCAGATGTGATTAGCTGTGTCCAGCTCTATGGGAGAGAACAGCTCCAGCTTCCAGCTCTACGGGAGAGAACAGCTCCAGCTTCCAGCTCTTCAGGAGAGAACAGCTCCAGCTTCCAGCTCTACAGGAGAGAACAGCTCCAGCTTCCAGCTCTTCGGGAGAGAACAGCTCCAGCTTCCAGCTCTACGGGAGAGAACAGCTCCAGCTTCCAGCTCTTCAGGAGAGAACAGCTCCAGCTTCCAGCTCTACAGGAGAGAACAGCTCCAGCTTCCAGCTCTTCAGCTCCTGCTTTTCTTTTTACTCACAACACCTGAACACTACTGACGTGGAATTATGACACAGTTTGATTTCAACTACTTTTGCAATTGTAACCTTTTAATATTGTTGTTTTCATTAATGCAAGTCAAGAGTTTAATTTGTTAAACTATTGCTTTTGTATTAGGAACACTTAAGTTTTCCTAATACAAAAACAATGGTTTAACAATAAAAGTGTATCAAACTAATTATACATAATAAAATCATCATCAACAGTGTGATCTAAACTTAGTATATTATAGTTAATGGCTGTAAATGGAAATATTAAGATGTTATTTATAGGCTAACATTTTACATGTTAAGTGCAGATCATTCTTAGTTTCAGCACTTACCCACAGGATGGTCTGGATACACCCACATTATTCTGTGTTTAAACTAGACTTATATCAGAGCAGCAACAAGGCGCTCTTCAGAAACGTCAGGCTCTGTTATACAGTATATGGTTACTGGGTGTATGGCTCCTTATTTATCTTAAAGTATAAGGTAGAAAGTAAAAATACTCCTGCACACACAGAAGTACACTGCATAATTACTTTTCAAAATTTCATGTGAAATGTTCGGGAGTATTTTCACTTTCTAAATTATACTAGATTGATGTTCTTTAGCAAGAGTTCAGTTTTAATATTTCATGTTTTTTTCTGGTTAGCATTAGCTTTTCAGTAAGTAGTAAAGACAGGGAGTGCTAATATATATAGGATTTATAACAATGTGAAGCATAAACCATATCTTTTTTAAATGGACCGATAACACAAATATGGACAATATTTACAACTCAAAGTAACAGAAAGAGAGAACGCCTTTCCACGTCAGTCCATGCCAACAGATACAGACTTCTACGACAATAACAAGGCTTCCAGGTCTCTGCAGCTCTCTGGCACCAGGTGGGACATCTGATCCACAGAGTGACTCTGGGAGGAAAATGCTTCAGGTTATGAAAAATATAAAGTAAAAAATACAGGCTTTTATCTTTATCTTTAGAATATTGTGGTGAAGTAAATTTTCTAAGGTATATCTATTCAAAAAGTGAATCTCTGATATTTTCTAGATTCATTACACAAAGTGAAGCATTTCAAACCCTTTTTGTTTTCATCTTGATCATTACGCTTTACAGCTCATGGAAATAAAAACTCCAGTATCTCAAAATGTATAAATATTTTAGAAAAAAATACATTTCTGTAATATAAATTATACAGAAATGTCAACTGGAGACGAGCTCTCTAATCCGCTAATTAACTCAAACACCTGCAAAGGTTTCTGAAGCCTGTAATCTGTAAAAATAATGTTTTTGTGTTGTCCTTTTAAGACAGACAATTTTATCAGCTGTCAAATGTCCAGCAGCCAAGTTGTTCTACTAACGTTAACGTTACTTACAGTTAATGCAGGCGTGGAGGCATCAGATCCTCAACAAGAACCTTGTGACAAATATAAAAAGTTTCTCTCTCAAGTGTCCTTTTCCAGACAATAATCCCACACAGCCCTGCCGACAGCAGCAGCGTTACTCAATATAACGGTGTAACAGCCATGGCTAACGTTTCACAGCTTCTATCATGTAACTAAGGATTCTACCGCTCGCTTATTACGTTTATTACAAATAACATACCGAGGTGACGTCCAGATAAACGACTCGTAACCAACAGTATTTAAAAGGGTTCATTGATTTGCTTCAAATTTTTTGTTTGAGATGTTAGTGAACATTAACGTAATTAATAACTGATTCATAGTTAACTGTTAACGTTGGTGTTGCAAAATTCCGATGTCTTACCTTGATGAGCTGACGACCATAAACTGGTACATAAATGGCCACAGGTTCCAACCTCCACCGTAAAGCACCGGGGGTTTAGAAGCTACCTCTGCTAACACAGAATAGCATATAGCATTAGCTCCTTAGCATGAGCTAACTCTGTCATGTTGAGCTAGGCGGGAGTGGTTTCAGCAACACGTCACCTCAGCTCCACCCACAACCTGGTTGTTTTATTAAACAACTCAAAATCACATCAACACAACACGTTTCTGTTCTGAACATTTCAGTTCAAAGTCCAGGTCCAATAAAGTTTCATCACATAGTAACACTCTCACCGTTCCAATAAAACTGTTTCTGTGATAAACACATTTATGTGTTGTCTAAATGTGTTGTGTTGTAATGAATTTGAATGTGTTTTCTTAAGTTGCAGTGCGCTGGCATTTCAGGGCCACCGTAGAAACAGACTTAAAAATATTCAGGTACCTGCAGTCAGTCATTTTGGCAAGATGTGTTTTGACATAGTGCATATTAATTATAAACATCTTATCAAAGAGACATCAGGAATATCTACAGTGAACAGGAGCCGTCACACTTTCCCACCATAAACTTTAAACGTCCGGTATTCATGAAGCCAACATGACGCCATCACGGGAAACGTCGACAGGACAAACTGACTTCCTGTCTTTACACATGTCAGAAATCATCGTACACTAAACGTTTAACAAACATGTCAGTAAAGCCTGAAGTTATAAACTCAGTAGTTCTGGGTTATTTACAGTTTACCGACCTGAAAGCAGGTGAAATGTGGCTCAATTCAATTCAATTCAACTTTATTTATATAGCGCCAAATCACAACAGTTACCTCTAGACCGAACTCTGAAGTTATTTACAGAAGCCCAACAATTCAACAAGTGTGTATGTTAGTGTTGTCTATACTGTAGTTTGTGTCTGATTTTATTTTATCATTATTTTATTATTGTATTATGGTATTTTTGTACAAGGAAGCACATCGTGAGCAATGTACAATCCTGAGTTGAATTCCTCGTATGTGTACACATACATGGCAATAAAGCGGATTCTGATTCTGATTCTGAAAGTGTTCAGACGTGGAGAACAAGTGTGACAAAGTATTAAATGTAAATGTGCTGGTGAACTTGCTGCAGTCTGTGCTGTTAGAAAGATGTGTTCTGTTGTTAATGATGAACTGATGTTGGAGTTGTGCTGAGTCCACTTTGAATCACTGAATTGTTGTTTCATGACATGTTTTTCTTTTGTGTCTGGTGTCTTTATCTCTATTTCATCTTCTATTATCTCTGCAGACTCTGTCAGGCTGGTGGGCGGGACTAGTCTGTGCTCAGGCAGACTGGAGGTGAAGTCTAACCAGTCTAACCAGTCTAACCAGTGGTGGTCCTCAGTGTGTGAAGCTGACTTTGACCAGCAGGATGCAGAGAGGTGGTCTGTAGGGAGCTTGGCTGTGGGGCTCCTTCAGTCCTCCAGGGGGCGCTCTATGGAGAAGTGGAGGCTCCGATGTGGACCAAAGATTTCCAGTGTGGAGGCCATGAGTCTGCTCTCCTGGACTGTAGCAGCTCAGGCTCAGCTAGAAACACCTGCTCACCTGGAAAAGCTGTTGGACTCACCTGCTCAGGTAGAAGAGGAGCTGCAGCTTTGATTTGGTTCATTTCTGTTCTGATGAAACTCACTTTATTGTTTTACTGATGACTCTCTGCTTTCTGTTCAGAGCCTGTCAGGTTGGTGGGAGGAGCCAGTCGCTGTGCAGGAACACTGGAGGTGAAACATCAGGGAGACTGGAGACCAGGGAGTGACCGTTACTCTGGCTGGACACTGAAGGCAGCAGCTGTTGTCTGTAGAGATCTGGACTGTGGCTCTGCTGTTTCTGTAGGACGGAGAAAGGAGTCCTCAGACAGACCTGTGTGGTGGATCAGGTCTGACTGTGTTCAGTCTGGATCTGCTCTGAGGGAGTGTGTAAAATCATCATTTTCCTCTCTCTCCATCCTGGATCTCACCTGCTCAGGTAAGCCCCTCAGTGACATCATCTCTGACATCATCTCTGACAGTAATGTACCCAGGTTGACTCACACTCAGCAGCTAGAATGGCAGCAGACTGTCTCTGGCAGCCATGACGGAGTCTGATGAGCTGCTGCCTCAGTAAATCAGGAGCTGAATGCACCAAGATATATATATGTATATATGAAACATGTCTGCTGCTTCAGGAGGCCCCGGGGCCAACCACCAACCAGCCTGAAAGGACTCCTCCTTCAGCTTGACGGCTTTCTTAGCCACTGGTTTCCACCAGCAGGGTCTTTGAGGGCCAGAGAGAACTATAAGAGACATTCCATCAAACTCATTTTGACAGCTACTTCCGGTCCCGCCGAAACTCTAAATATGTATGCGTGTAACTGATAAGAGAGGTGCATGCATCCTTCCGTTGTGTGTATTTGACTGATAATTGGAGGAGGTTTTTCATTGATTTAAAGACTTTATTAAGTAATAAAACATGAACTTGAATGAATTAACTAGTAGGTGTTTATGGCCGTGCATTTAGCAGTGAAAAAAAGTATAGCAATGAGTTATAAGTAAAGGAGGACTCTCCGGGGCCAGCAAAGGATCAGTAGGAGGTTTCTTCATTGATTTTGAATCAAGGCAGTCTTTATTATTAAACAAGTAAAAAATAAATTGAAATTATTTCAGTAAAGCAGTAAAATAGTATAACGGTGACTTAAAATTAAACAGCATTTTAAATTACCTTCACCTGCATGCAGCAAAATAAGAGTGAGATCCAAAATTAAACTTTGTAAAATCTTTGCTAGTGCTTTATTCTTACAACGTTGCCATCATATAGTTTCCCTGGATGGCATCGCCCTGGCCTCCAGCACCACTGTGAGAAATCTTGGAGTTATCTTTGACCAGGACATGTCGCTTAACTCTCACATTAAGCAAATTTCAAGGACCGCCTTTTTTCACCTACGTAATATTGCAAAAAATCAGGAACATCCTGTCTAAAAACGATGCAGAAAAACTAGTCCATGCATTTGTTACTTCTAGACTGGATTACTGCAATTCCTTATTATCAGGCTCTTCGAAAAAGTCCATTAAGACTCTTCAGCTGATCCAGAATGCTGCAGCACGTGTTCTGACAGGAACCAGTAAAAGAGATCATATCTCTCCTGTCTTAGCTTCTCTGCATTGACTTCCTGTAAAATCCAGAATAGATTTTAAAATCCTTCTTCTCACATACAAAGCTCTTAATGGTCAGGCACCATCTTATCTTAAAGAGCTCATAGTACCTTACTACCCCACCAGAGCACTGCGCTCCCAGAATGCAGGGTTACTTGTGGTTCCTAGAGTCTCCAAAAGTAGAATGGGAGCCAGAGCGTTCAGCTATCAAGCCCCTCTCCTGTGGAACCAGGTTCCAGTTTGGGTTCGGGAGGCAGACACCGTCTCTACATTTAAGAGTAGGCTTAAGACTTTCCTTTTTGATAAAGCTTATAGTTAGGGCTGGCTCGGGTGAGTCCTGAACCATCCCTTAATTATGCTGCTATGGGCTAGACTGCCGGGGGATTTCCCATGATGCACTGAGCTCCTCTCTCCTCTTCTCTCTCTCCCTCTGAGTGCAACCTCATCTCATTAATGCATGTTACTAACTCGACTTCTTCCCTTTCCCGTAGTTGTGTGCTTTCTCGTCCCTCTCCTCTCCTCGGTCTCCCGCTTGAAGCCAATATAGAAGTATCTGAAACTGCAGTTCGTCGAGTGGCCACTTGAGGCTGGCTGCAGAAGGGAGTCAATCTCCATTGAACCCCATGTTAAAATGCCCAACTCTACAGCAGAATAAAACATGTTTACAGCCTGGTTCAAAAAATGGTTTTAGTGTATATCGCTAATTTTGCCTTTGTGACAACTGTGAGGCGGGTTAATTGTTTTTATAACTTACCTGTTTAAATGATATTAAGCCTCAAAGTTCTGCATTATTAGGGGCGTGGCCGCGTTGATTGGCAGGCGCCTCTAGCCTCTGCCGCTGTTAGCACTCGGTCCGCCTCACTCAGCTACACGGAGCTCTGAGGCTCAGCCTGTCGGAGGCTTTTGGACATTTCAACATGCAGATACCGGATGAATAATGGCAGGCTGTACAGTTCATTGGAGCGAGAACCTCCAGGAGCTGCTCCGTGTTCTACTTGGTGAGTGAAATTCCTGTATTTTATTTATGTTTTAACAGTCAACAGGTATCAGCATACAGCTGGTTAGCTTAACGTTAGCTCGTTACGCTAATTAGCCAGATACTGAAGCAGCCCCAAGCTGCTAAGTAAGTAAGTTAGTGTGTTTTAACCGCAGCTTTTAATGAGTCAAAGACAAGTCAGCAAGAAGGGAGAAGCCAAAATGTAACGTTATTAGATTAACCTTAGTGTTAGACATTAGGGTGATAATGCTTTGAAGAAAAGGCGTCTGTGTGAAGTTGTAAGTAAAAGGCTCAGCTCTCAGTTAGCTGATGTTATGATAACGGTAACGTTTACTAACGGGCGATGTGAGATTTAGCCACGTCCTGTAACAGAATCACTATTAGATACTAGTCAGATACTATTAGAAGTGGCTGCTCCTGATCCCGATGGACACGAAGGGTTTACAGGCAGAGAGCCGAGGGGGGAGCAGCTGCCTGAAACTGTCACACCGAGGAGCACCGATGCCGCTAGCTGTCTCTCCCGAGGAGAGCCGTGCACCTCCGAGTGTAACATTACTGTTTAATAACGATACCATTAAACTATTCTTTGTGGGTTTTAACAGTAGGGATGATTGATTGGAAGTACATATTAAAGGCAGTTTAGAGTCACCAATAAGTTATTACACTCAGTAGATGCAGCATTCCTTGAGATTCAGCAAACAATCTGAGGTGAAAACTGCGCTTGATAGCAACGTTTCTGATAAGGAGCTTAAGAGGTGGATGCATAATTCAACTGAACAGCTGTTGTAGGCTACCTGCAGAGATTTGCATCCACCTTTTAGTGAGCATATAATGAGCGTTCTGCCTGCAGACAGGTAGCTGGGCTGTAACTAGGGCGATGGTTTAGTTAAGGCCAGAAATTAGGTGTGTGAGAGCCTCTGAGTTTGTTTGGTGGACTAGAATTTGCCAAAAAAGTGGAACAGTTCAATAAGAAATAAAAAATAAGATCCTTACCATAAACATTCAATAAGATCTGACTTGAGTAGTTATTATTGCACAGTGTCCAGCAGAAACCTGTATATTGCACAAATTAGTAAACAGTGTGTTTCACATTGCCACCCCTAATTATTGTCACATGCCAGAGAGGTTTTCATGCTGAGGCGATCTCAGAGCTCAGTAGCTTTATGGCTCTTTGGAAGAAGCTGCTTAACTGTCTACCTATTGTTGTCTTTACAGGTACCAGTGGAGCTGAACCCTCCAGATGTGATTAGCTGTGTCCAGCTCTATGGGAGAGAACAGCTCCAGCTTCCAGCTCTTCAGCTCCTGCTTTTCTTTTTACTCACAACACCTGAACACTACTGACGTGAAATTATGACACTGTTTGATTTCAAGTCATATAAACTACTTTTACATTTGTAACCTTTTAATATTGTTGTTTTCATTAATGCAAGTCAAGAGTTTAATTTGTTATTATTATTGTAACTATTGCTTTTGTATTAGGAACACTTAAGTTTTCCTAATACAAAAACAATAGTTTAACAATAAAAGTGTATCAAACTAATTATACATAATAAAATCATCATCAACAGTGTGATCTAAACTTAGTATATTATAGTTAATGGCTGTAAATGGAAATATTAAGATGTTATTTATAGGCTAACATTTTACATGTTAAGTGCAGATCATTCTTAGTTTCAGCACTTACCCACAGGATGGTCTGGATGTGCCCACATTATTCTGTGTTTAAACTAGACTTATATCAGAGCAGCAACAAGGCGCTCTTCAGAAACTTCAGGCTCTGTTATACAGTATATGGGTACTGGGTGTATGGCTCCTTATTTATCTTAAAGTATAAGGTAGAAAGTAAAAATACTCCTGCACACACAGAAGTACACTGCATAATTACTTTTCAAACTTTCATGTGAAACGTTCGGGAGTATTTTCACTTTCTAACTTATACCAGACTGATGTTCTTTAGCAAGAGTTCAGTTTTAATATTTCATGTTTTTTCTGGTTAGCATTAGCTTTTCAGTAAGTAGTAAAGACAGGGAGTGCTAATATATATAGGATTTATAACAATGTGAAGCATAAACCATATCTTTTTTAAATGGACCGATAACACAAATATGGACAATATTTACAACTCAAAGTAACAGAAAGAGAGAACGCCTTTCCACATCAGTCCATGCCAACAGATACAGACTTCTACGACAATAACAAGGCTTCCAGGTCTCTGCAGCTCTCTGGCACCAGGTGGGACATCTGATCCACAGAGTGACTCTGGGAGGAAAATGCTTCAGGTTATGAAAAATATAAAGTAAAAAATACAGGCTTTTATCTTTATCTTTAGAATATTGTGGTGAAGTAAATTTTCTAAGGTATATCTATTCAAAAAGTGAATCTCTGATATTTGCTAGATTCATTACACAAAGTGAAGCATTTCAAACCCTTTTTGTTTTCATCTTGATCATTACGCTTTACAGCTCATGGAAATAAAAACTCCAGTATCTCAAAATGTATAAATATTTTAGAAAAAAATACATTTCTGTAATATAAATTATACAGAAATGTCAACTGGAGACGAGCTCTCTAATCCGCTAATTAACTCAAACACCTGCAAAGGTTTCTGAAGCCTGTAATCTGTAAAAATAATGTTTTTGTGTTGTCCTTTTAAGACAGACAATTTTATCAGCTGTCAAATGTCCAGCAGCCAAGTTGTTCTACTAACGTTAACGTTACTTACAGTTAAAGCAGGCATGGAGGCATCAGATCCTCAACAAGAACCTTGTGACAAATATAAAAAGTTTCTCTCTCAAGTGTCCTTTTCCAGACAATAATCCCACACAGCCCTGCCGACAGCAGCAGCGTTACTCAATATAACGGTGTAACAGCCATGGCTAACGTTTTACAGCTTCCATCATGTAACTAAGGATTCTACCGCTCGCTTATAACGTTTATTACAAATAACATACCGAGGTGACGTCCAGATAAACGACTCGTAACCAACAGTATGTAAAAGGGTTCATTGATTTGCTTCAAATTTTTTGTTTGAGATGTTAGTTAACATTAACGTAATTAATAACTGATTCATAGTTAACTGTTAACGTTGGTGTTGCAAAATAACGTTACCCCATTTCTATATTAAAAACCCTGGTGAAGTATAATGTCAATAACAGAATTGTGAGTTATTTTAATATTTTCCGATGTCTTACCTTGATGAGCTGACGACCATAGACTGGTACATAAATGGCCACAGGTTCCAACCTCCACTGTAAAGCACCGGGGGTTTAGAAGCTACCTCTGCTAACACAGAATAGCATATAGCATTAGCTCCTTAGCATGAGCTAACTCTGTCATGTTGAGCTAGGCGGGAGTGGTTTCAGCAACACGTCACCTCAGCTCCACCCACAACCTGGTTGTTTTATTAAACAACTCAAAATCACATCAACACAACACGTTTCTGTTCTGAACATTTCAGTTCAAAGTCCAGGTCCAATAAAGTTTCATCACATAGTAACACTCTCACCGTTCCAATAAAACTGTTTCTGTGATAAACACATTTATGTGTTGTCTAAATGTGTTGTGTTGTAATGAATTTGAATGTGTTTTCTTAAGTTGCAGTGCGCTGGCATTTCAGGGCCACCGTAGAAACAGACTTAAAAATATTCAGGTACCTGCAGTCAGTCATTTTGGCAAGATGTGTTTTGACATAGTGCATATTAATTATAAACATCTTATCAAAGAGACATCAGGAATATCTACAGTGAACAGGAGCCGTCACACTTTCCCACCATAAACTTTAAACGTCCGGTATTCGTAGCGCCAACATGGCGTCATCACGGGGAAACGTCGACAGGACAAACTGACTTCCTGTCTTTACACATGTCAGAAATCATCGTACACTAAACGTTTAACAAACATGTCAGTAAAGCCTGAAGTTATAAACTCAGTAGTTCTGGGTTATTTACAGTTTACCGACCTGAAAGCAGGTGAAATGTGGCTCAATTCAATTCAATTCAATTCAACTTTATTTATATAGCGCCAAATCACAACAGTTATCTCTAGACCGAACTCTGAAGTTATTTACAGAAGCCCAACAATTCAACAAGTGTGTATGTTAGTGTTGTCTATAATGTAGTTTGTGTCTGATTTTATTTTATCATTATTTTATTATTGTATTATGGTATTTTTGTACAAGGAAGCACATCGTGAGCAATGTACAATCCTGAGTCGAATTCCTCATATGTGTACACATACATGGCAATAAAGCGGATTCTGATTCTGATTCTGAAAGTGTTCAGACGTGGAGAACAAGTGTGACAGAGTATTAAATGTAAATGTGCTGGTGAACTTGCTGCAGTCTGTGCTGTTAGAAAGATGTGTTCTGTTGTTAATGATGAACTGATGTTGGAGTTGTGCTGAGTCCACTTTGAATCACTGAATTGTTGTTTCATGTTTTTCTTTTGTGTCTGGTGTCTTTATCTCTATTTCATCTTCTATTATCTCTGCAGACTCTGTCAGGCTGGTGGGCGGGACTAGTCTGTGCTCAGGCAGACTGGAGGTGAAGTCTAACCAGTCTAACCAGAGGGTGGTCCTCAGTGTGTGAAGCTGACTTTGACCAGCAGGATGCAGAGGTGGTCTGTAGGGAGCTTGGCTGTGGGGCTCCTTCAGTCCTCCAGGGGCGCTCTATGGAGAAGTGGAGGCTCCCATGTGGACCAAAGAGTTCCAGTGTGGAGGCCATGAGTCTGCTCTCCTGGACTGTAGAAGCTCAGGCTCAGCTAGAAACACCTGCTCACCTGGAAAAGCTGTTGGACTCACCTGCTCAGGTAGAAGAGGAGCTGCAGCTTTGATTTGGTTCATTTCTGTTCTGATGAAACTCACTTTATTGTTTTACTGATGACTCTCTGCTTTCTGTTCAGAGCCTGTCAGGTTGGTGGGAGGAGCCAGTCGCTGTGAAGGAACACTGGAGGTGAAACATCAGGGAGACTGGAGACCAGTGAGATACTCTGTCTCTGACTGGACCCTGAAGGCAGCAGCTGTTGTCTGTAGAGATCTGGACTGTGGCTCTGCTGTTTCTGTAGGAGAGAGAGAGGAGTCCTCAGACAGACCTGTGTGGGAGATCAGGCCTGACTGTGTTCAGTCTAGATCTGCTCTGAGGGAGTGTGTAACATCATTTTCCTCTCTCTCCATCCTGGATCTCACCTGCTCAGGTAAGCCCCTCAGTGACATCATCTCTGACATCATCTCTGACAGTAATGTACCCAGGTTGACTCACACTCAGCAGCTAGAATGGCAGCAGACTGTCTCTGGCAGCCATGACGGAGTCTGATGAGCTGCTGCCTCAGTAAATCAGGAGCTGAATGCACCAAGATATATATATGTATATATGAAACATGTCTGCTGCTTCAGGAGGCCCCGGGGCCAACCACCAACCAGCCTGAAAGGACTCCTCCTTCAGCTTGACGGCTTTCTTAGCCACTGGTTTCCACCAGCAGGGTCTTTGAGGGCCAGAGAGAACTATAAGAGACATTCCATCAAACTCATTTTGACAGCTACTTCCGGTCCCGTCGAAACTCTAAATATGTGTGCGTGTAACTGATAAGAGAGGTGCATGCATCCTTCCGTTGTGTGTATTTGACTGATAATTGGAGGAGGTTTTTCATTGATTTAAAGACTTTATTAAGTAATAAAACATGAACTTGAATGAATTAACTAGTAGGTGTTTATGGCCGTGCATTTAGCAGTGAAAAAAAGTATAGCAGTGAGTTATAAGTAAAGGAGGACTCTCCGGGGCCAGCAAAGGATCAGTAGGAGGTTTCTTCATTGATTTTGAATCAAGGCAGTCTTTATTATTAAACAAGTAAAAAATAAATTGAAATTATTTCAGTAAAGCAGTAAAATAGTATAACGGTGACTTAAAATTAAACAGCATTTTAAATTACCTTCACCTGCATGCAGCAAAATAAGAGTGAGATCCAAAATTAAACTTTGTAAAATCTTTGCTAGTGCTTTATTCTTACAACGTTGCCATCATATAGTTTCCCTGGATGGCATCGCCCTGGCCTCCAGCACCACTGTGAGAAATCTTGGAGTTATCTTTGACCAGGACATGTCGTTTAACTCTCACATTAAGCAAATTTCAAGGACCGCCTTTTTTCACCTACGTAATATTGCAAAAATCAGGAACATCCTGTCTAAAAATGATGCAGAAAAACTAGTCCATGCATTTGTTACTTCTAGACTGGATTACTACAATTCCTTATTATCAGGCTCTTCAAAAAAGTCCATTAAGACTCTTCAGCTGATCCAGAATGCTGCAGCACGTGTTCTGACAGGAACCAGTAAAAGAGATCATATCTCTCCTGTCTTAGCTTCTCTGCATTGGCTTCCTGTAAAATCCAGAATAGAATTTAAAATCCTTCTTCTCACATACAAAGCTCTTAATGGTCAGGCACCATCTTATCTTAAAGAGCTCATAGTACCTTACTACCCCACCAGAGCACTGCGCTCCCAGAATGCAGGGTTACTTGTAGTTCCTAGAGTCTCCAAAAGTAGAATGGGAGCCAGAGCGTTCAGCTATCAGGCTCCTCTCCTGTGGAACCAGGTTCCAGTTTGGGTTCGGGAGGCAGACACCGTCTCTACATTTAAGAGTAGGCTTAAGACTTTCCTTTTTTGATAAAGCTTATAGTTAGGGCTGGCTCGGGTGAGTCCTGAACCATCCCTTAGTTATGCTGCTATAGGCTAGACTGCCGGGGGATTTCCCATGATGTACTGAGCTCCTCTCTCCTCTTCTCCCTCTCCCTCTCTCTCTCTCTCTCTCTCTGAGTGGATGCGTGAGTGTGAGTGCAGAGTGTTTCCACGGAGCGTGTGAGTTTCTATCTTTGTTTTTTTCTGTGTTTTGGTTGTTTGTTAGTGTTTTATGTTCTGTAGTTGTTAGTTATAGTTTGTTGTTGGTGTGTGTTCGGGTAGAGGGGTTGTCAGCCGGGCATTGTGCCCGTGGTTGGCAGCCATGCGGTGCTGGAGAAGCTAACTCGCCGACATGCGGTGAGGGTTTCCCCGCATGTCTCTGCTCAGTGGAGGAGGCCAGCTATGCTGTCGGGGAGGTTGTAGGCTTTGACAGCGTGATGTCTGCCTCCCGGATGAACAGCGCTGTAGTGATTTTTCTAGATGATGTGGCCAAAGTTCAGACCGTGGTGGAGAAAGGGATAAATATCCGTGACACTTTCACCCCTGTTCTCCCGCTGGTGAGTCCCGCTAAAAGGATCACCACTTCTAACGCACTTCGGTTCTTTAAATCTGAGGATCTGGTTAAAGAGCTGTCACGTTACGGCCAGCTGATCTCTCCTGTTAAAATGGTTCTGCTGGGCTGTAAGTCGCTGAAGCTGAAGCACGTCGTGTGTCACAGGAGACAAGTTTTCATGATCTTGAAGGATAACGCCACTGATTTAAATCTGACGTTCAGTTTCAAAGTTAAAGGCTTTAATTATGTTGTCTTTGCGACATCTGAGACCATGAAATGTTTCGGGTGCGGGGATGAGGGTCATTTAGTCCGTTCATGTCCTGCTGGAGAGAAACGATCCGGTTCGGTTCCCCGTGGGGCCGAGCCGGCCTCCGAGCCCGCGGTACCGCTGGACTCTGCTGTTATGTCTCCTGCAGCTGAATCAGACTCACCTGTTGTGTCTGCAGACTCTGCACAGGTGACAGACGCAGATCTGCAGGTAGCGCAGAGTTCTGTTGTATAGAATAACAGTGCAGATAAAACTGATGATGGCAGAAACACTCAGGCCAATGAGGAAGCTGAGAGTGCACAGGTAGAGAAAAGGAAAGGTAAGGACAGTAAAGCCAGTTACAGTGAGAACGTTAACAAGGTGGCTGATGATGTTCTGGCTGACAGTATGGCTGACGAGGTGGTTCCAACTAAGAGGACCAGCAAAAGGAAAAATAGTGCTAATAAAGAACAGAGTCATGCTAAGGCTAAAAAACTGCCAGAGGATCTGTCTGATGAGGAGGAGGATGAGGAGGAATGTGAGTGGACTGCATCCCAGGTTGAAGTGGTGAAAAAGTATTCTCTAGAAAAGATTAAGAAGTTTCTGCAGGACACTAAGGGCCTCAGGGCCGTGAAGATGGAGCAGTTCTTCCCTGACCTCAGAGGGTTTGTGAGGTCTGTAGCATGTCTGAGGAAAGAAAGTGAGGGCTTCACTGACCAGGAGCTTTTCCGTCTGAAGAAAATAGTGACAAGAGTCAAAGCTTGTTGATGATGATGACTGAGTCCACCATGTTTCTCCATGTGATTGTGGTTGTATTTGTTTTCAATTCAATTCAATTTGCTTTATTGGCATGACTGTAGAACAATATTGCCAAAGCATCATACATATAACATAGCAATCACCCCCGTACATTTCATTAAAGAATTCGAGCATAAACTAATCAAAGTATCTGTGTTTGTGTTTAAAAAAAGCAATATATATATATATTAAAAAATAAAATAAATAAATAATAACAGTTTGTGTGTTATAAATACTAAAAATAGAATAAACAAAACAGTAAGTGTGTGTGTGTGTGTGTGTTAAAAAAAGTATATATATTAAAAAGTTAAAACAAAATAAATAAATAAAACGGTAAGCATGTGTGTGTTAAAAAATATCTAAAAAAGAATTAAATTAAAATAAATAAATGAAACAGTAGAATGTGTGTGTGTGTCTGTGTGTGTGTGTAATAGTATTGTGGTTATATTAATAGATAAAAAAAAATCAAGTATAAAATGTAAAAGAATTAATAAAATACCAAACAATTAAAGTAATAATAATTTTTAAATTTGTACAATTATTTATCAGTCTGAGGTTCCACTGGTTGTCCTCACTGGCATTTCTCCCAGTAAATAGGGGAGCTTCTGTGTGTCTGATAGGGATTCGAATTCGGGGTATATTTGGGCAATGTTTGCAAAGTGTTTTTCTCTTAGTGGTTCATATTTGGGGCATGAGGTTAGAAAGTGTACCTCTGTCTCTACCTGTCCTGTGTCACACTGGGAGCAGAGTCTGTCCTCCTGTGGTAGCCAGCTCTGTCTGTGGCGACCCTTTTCTATGGCCAGGCTGTGTCTCACTCAGCCTGTATGTTGTCAACATTTTTCTTAGTTTAGGACATTTTATTGTCCTCAGGTAATTTGCCAGTGTGAATTCTCTTTTTAGGGTCAGATAACTTTGTGATTTACTTAGTGTTTTGGTTGTTTTGTGTGTACGAGGATACAGAGGAGCACCATGGCGTTATTTGCACAAGGATTATTATTGGCATTGATTGTCTGGCAGCTTCTGAGGATGTGTCAAACTTTTCCACACTTGGAGGGTGGGTTACCACTCAGCTACACCAGAGACACGTTGCTGTCTCTCCGCTACACAGGAACAACATCGCCGCCCGCGGAGTTATTCAGCCTTCCTGGGACATTTAAAATCCTGGCACCTCGCAGAAAACTGCGGAAAAGAGGCCAACGTGGGGGAACCCGACAGCGTCTCCGCCGGAGAGGCAGCAGACCTCCGCTGCACGGCATGATCCTGAGCAACGTTCGCTCTCTCAGGAGGAAAATGGACGAGCTCCGTACAAACACGAGGGTATGTTTCGAATACCGCGAGGCGGGTTTGCTGGTTTTTACGGAGACCTGGCTCCACAAAGACATCCCCAACTCCTTGATCGAGCTGGAGGGTTTCTCCCTTGTCCGTGCAGACAGGGAGGAAACTTCGGGGGAAAGTCGAGGGGGAGGTATCTGCGTGTTTGTGAGTGACAGCTGGTGCACAGTCAGGCAGGCAGGAGAGTACTGTTGGACCCGTCCCACATCCTTCATACAGAGTATGAGCTCTTGCCTTCTTGCAGAAGGTTTAGAATTCCAAAAACCAAATTGAACCGTTTCAAATACTCTTTCATACCCAACTCCATCAAAAGTTTAAATCAAAATTTTAAGTAGATCTGTACGGGAAGGAATGAGTGTGTGCAATAACCTGGTGTTCTGCTTGTTGTTTTAGTATAAAAAGTCATTCACAGGCTTAGTAAATATCATAGTTATAAATAGCTATATTAACTTAATAAAATCTGTGAATATCTCTTTTGTAATTGTTTGAGTTGTACATACCAAAATAAATGGCTAGAGATTTAACAGTTAAGTTTTTGTTCAATTTACAATTATCATTAAGTTTATTTCACAAAATGAAATTAGTATTTGCCTGACAAATTACATTTTTTAGATATCCTTAATATTTTTGGTAAATTTCAATCAAAATATTTGAGAATGGACTAATTCTAATGATTAGTTACAAGAACCACCATTATTACTTATTCCAACTTAAAATTATTTAAACTTACCAATAGAGAATGGGATCGTGACGTCAGCCGATCAGGCATTATGGGACTTTAGGACACGGATGTGACGGGAGAAACGTAGTTGCAGCAGCGTAGTAGTAGTAGTATTGGCGGTAGACTGTGTAGGTGGTGGTATATTTTATAAGTAATTCAATTTAGAAACACGACAGAATGGTGAACGCGTGCTGCAATATAAATTGTCACGATCGGCGTGGAAAACGTAACACAAATGGAGTAAGATTTTTCAGCTTTCCTGCTTGGAAGCAAAGCAATGGAACTCACATTTAACGTTACACACCATGAAAATAGTTGGTAATTCATAGTCAAATCTCCTATATTTTTGTAGACATGTACTTTTCATCTCTTTACTAGTTCTTTATTTATGTTTATATGTACGGTTAAGCACCAATAAACCAAGGTAAATTCCTCGTATGTGAAAATGTACATGGAAATCAACCTGATTCTGATTTAGTACAGAAACTAGCCTAGTACAGTGCAGAAACAACAACGTTTCGCCTGGAAATTACATTTAATAAAAGTAAACAACTTAACCAAAATGTTTCCTAAGTAAAAAAAGAAGAATATATACGACGCAGAGTTTAACTTGCGGTGTTTTTGTTGAGTTTAGTATGGTGACAGAGGTGTGTCTGGTGCGTGGTGATCACCTAACGTTAGCTTTCTGCTCGTTGAGTTTGTAAATCTCCAGGTACTAAACCCAACCATTAGTACAGTGATGATCAAGAGATTTATAATTTCGGAACTGCTCAAATGTGTATGAGCTCACACCACAAACAAGGTAAGGAAACACGTCAGGAAATGTTGTTTGCGGTAGCTTATTCAGCTCAGTCGACCACTCTTTGTGTTCGTACGGAACAAGCCCGTTAATTGCCTTTATTTTCTCCAAGTAGCGCTCCTTTGCTTCCTTGTTTAGCTTCTCCCGGTAGATAACCTTGTGCTTTATCTTCGCACGGTCCATGTGTGTTTGTTTACCTTTTTTATTCTTCTCTATACAACCTCGTTTGGCAAACAAAGTACTTTACTGTACTCTATCGCCACCAATTGGTGTTACAACCGTGTCCTAAAAGATGGCCGCCGCTACCCAAAATGCACTGCGTCATGACGTAGTTGCCCATTCTCTATACTTAATAAATTGAGTAAGTTACCCGCCACACATTACGCTAATCGTGCGGCCTCATGGGAAATCTGCCTCTCTGCCTTGGCAACAACCAACAAGTGGCAGCGAGAAGGAAAGGCGCACCACAAGAAGCACCTGGAATATTCCCTGCTAAACCTGGTAAGTTAAGTGTTCAGCTAGTAAAAGTTAATGAATATTCACACTGGTGGTAATTTTCTGAAAACTGTCTAGCCATGCTGTCATAGGTAACTTAAGTTAGAGGGTTTGCTGCATTATCAGCTAACGCTAACGTCGACAAAGAAGATAATGTTAATGTTAGCACAACCATAACTAACGTTAACCATAAAACTTTTCATGGTATAGTATATATAGGTATTTATATGGGCGATACGGCGCTGTGAAAACTGTGTCGACGTGGGTGTTTTTACGCCTTATGAAAAGTTGAAAACGAGTTTGAGAGGCGGAGGGGGGAGGGGGCGTAGCTCCTTCACGTATACAGTCAGGGCCGTTATGCTGCACGCTCACGCAGGGCGCATGCACGAGCAGACAGTTAAGAGACAGCAAAGTGAAAAGACGTTATACTTGAGTTGAAAGCGGTAGTTCCATCTGCTTTTTCCACAGTAGTTACAAACACACTACTAAGCTCATAGAAATTTGCTGTGAACAAGGTGAAAGGAAAGATGTCTATATGCATTTTAACTGATTATCAGGGACTTCTCAGGGAGAAGATGAATGACTGATGATGTCTGGACATCATTTCTAATCTAAACTTGGTATTTTGATGTCATGAATGTTTTATTTTATTGACATTTCAGATCTTATTCCAGTGACTTTGCTGTTGTAAACTTTACTGTTGCTGTCCTAGACACAACATTTACTCTCATATGTAAAATGTTAATAAATTCTAAACCTGGTCTGATTTTATCATTTTTATTCTTTGCTTTATGTTAAGTTTTCTCCAGTTTCTCTCCAACAGTTACATTTTTAATTATTGCTGTAAGGTATTTTTTCTATAGAGGAGTGCCCTCTTTGTCCAACTTAGATTCTGTCAAAATTTGGAAAACATAAGATGATGGCTAGAGCAAGAGAAGTCGAATTTATTGTCAAATATTGTTAATTATTATCTTATTTTATTTGTTGAACGAAGATAACAAAACAGCAGGTAGATATCATCCTATTACTGTAGTGTTCTTGGAGGATTAAATGTGCAGCATTAAAACAAGGATCCCAACACATTTAATTTGGTTTACAAAAATATAGGAAAGCAGTAAATTTGCAAAGTGAGTTGCACCTTAATTGTGACCACGTAGGATTGAATTTACCAGGAAGCATTTACTGTAAACAGAAGCTACAACATTTACCAAGGACATAAAAATTAAAACGATGACTAATGATATTGCTAATGTTGCATTTAACATTGTTCGCTGCCATTACAGATCTTGGTGATGACCTGCCTTCTTTGATGTATTGCAAGTGAGTTAATTTTTTTTTTTTTGCGGTTAACACTGAAGTTACAGACAGAAAACCTGCACATGTTCTGCAGACTTGAAATGATAATAGATTGTGTTGCCAGTTCTTTCTTTTTTTCTCCTCTTTCTCATTCAGGTCAATGCAGAGTTCCAGAGGATCATCACACTGAATCTTGAGCCAAAATTCACATCAATGTTGGACTTGTATTCCACCAAACAGCTGTCCCTGTCCAAGGCGAAGAAGGGTGCTGCAGGCGAGTGACATCGGGCAGAAGTGAGTATTCTACTTTAGGTACTATTGTCTCACGTAATACTGTCAGGATAAAATGAACTGTTATTTTAAATAAATCTTACCGACCCTAGCTTTAGCATTACTTGCTTTTCTGTCCATTCTGGTCATGGTTATGCATCTGCCTGTCATTTATGCCATGAGTTTTCCATGTTTTTTTTTTTTCTTGAATCTACTTTGCATCCCTCCACAAATACCAGTTCTATACTGTTGATGTTTCATTTATCTAATGTTAACTCAATTGAAACCATTTTGACAATAAAGTGGGTGCAGTAAAGAAAAATGTGCTTGAATGTGCAGGTTTTATTAGTTGTTTAAAGAGGTCCGAGAGGTCTCCTTGACCATCCGGGATAAGATGCAAGTGCCTTGATGAAGGACTTTGAGGTTAGTAAAATAGTTTTCAGGATTTTTAAGTGTTCATTTTTGACATTTTAACTAATGTATTCATTGATGACTGAGATGAGATCACAAGAATAGAAACATAGCAAGTTAGCGGAGACGGATTACTCTTTGTTACTCCACAAAATGTTTTTCAATGCACCCAAAATTATAGTCCGTAGTGTCTATAATGTGATTGATTGGTAGTAAACGTGTGTATATAAATATTTATATGGAGAGTGATTTAGAAGTAAACTACAGAATACATTTATTAATCCTTCTGTTTGCATTCATTAATATTGAGACTCAAATTATTACAAGTAAAGTGAGTTCTAACCTCTTATCTTTACTTTGTTTGTTATGTATGTTTACTATGTCTGCAGAATGCTGCAAATGCACCCGTCGGTGTTCAAGAGGAGTTGGCAGGAGAGGTGAAGATTTACCTGCTGCGGAACCAAGATTGGTCAGTCAAATAACCTACTGATGTAGGGATTGTGACAGAGGGCATTACTGTACTCAGACTGCTGCTAGTTGTTGGGAATAACTTATGCCTTGGATCTGATCTTGAGGTCTTTCGAAAAGTACTGCTGGAGCTGGATCCTGGAAACCTTTCAAATTAAATTCAGTGACTAAAAAATTACCTGTGTACCTAAGTTGCCGACTACTGTCTAGCAAGGTGCTCTTTTAATGTGGCCTGGTGGATTGTCTCAATGTTTACATAGAACATTGGATTTTGTGTAATCAGAAATGTGAACGCCTCCAATCATATGTTTGAGGTGCTAGTTAAAGGTGGTGTTGTACTGTTCTAGTGGAAGGTTTCTCTTCTCTCCCCCCCCCACCCCACCCACCCACCCATTTGGATAAAAGCGTCTGCCAAATGAGTAAATGTAAACCAACGAAGGTTAAAGTCAAGGGCAACTGGACTTTGTTGAAGATACTGGTATCTTCAGGTATCTTCAACCAAGATCTTCAACCAAGTCAAGTTGCCCTTGACTTTAACCTTCGTTGGATAACTATGACCTGGATGACTGAGAATCTTCATAGACATCGAGTAAATGTAAATGTATTTACGTCCATCAGGTGAGCATAATATTAGAAAAACTTCTGAATGTAATCTCCAGCTACGACCTCAATGTTTAACCCCCACTGTTTAACGAACACCTCTAGGACATTTAACAATTCATTAACATAAAAGTAGACTTTATAGCAAAGCAATAGATTGTTCGAGGTGTACCTAAAATTGCCTAATTCTCCAGACTGCACACGTCGTCTTCATCAGAGTCCACCATGTTACTACAGTAGCCCTGAAGGGACAAACCAAACAAATAGGGCCTTCTCATTTTTCAGAGTTTCACTGTAGTTTCGCGTACACACTTGGCCCACCTGCCAGTGTTTGGTTTGTCGTTTGGTTTGTTGACCCAGCGCTGTCTGTACTCATAAAAAGGCTCATTATAGGTGATTATATACAAACGATTCATACTTGTGAATATCATATTCTATTTCCGCTAAATTTGGCAAATTTAATTCAAAGGCCAATTGTTCTTTGTGCATTTTTCCCATTTTTGGGAGACAGCTTACTAATGTGCAGAGTTGAGCTCACCGTTTTTATAGTGTAGTAATTGTTGCATATGTCATTTGTAATTTATATTGTCTTCTTGTAAAGTAACCAGATTGGACAAATAAAGGTCTAATTAAAATGTGATGTGTTCAGTTGCTTTGCTTTTCTTGATATATATATATTGTGTATGTACTCCTGGAGATGAAGGGTAAATACAGCTAAAAGAATTAAGTACATGTAACATATTTATTTTGATAATTGATAGTTAAATATAAATGGAATTCAGGTAAATCACTGAGTAAATGTTGCAGATTTGTTCTGTTTAATAATAGTAATATTTTTAGTTATATCTACTTAGAATTTCAGTTACATCTACTCAATTTTATTGGTGGTTTTGTCAAAGAGTTTCTATTACATTGACTTAATAATTTGATTAGATCTACTCAATTTTATCTGTCAAGATAATTAATTTAGTTATTCAGATCTACTTAATTTTTTCACTTTCATTTACTAAATTAGTGAGTAATATGTACTTAATTTCACAGCTTTTAAATTTACTCAATATTTTTAAGTGTAAAAATGTTTCACCAATAAAATTAAGTTTATCCCAGTAATAGTTTTTAGAGTGTATGTTATTTTAATGTATTTATTCATTTTTATTTTATTTTCTTATTAGATGTGTCATGTCACGTTTTTAGCTGGTATTTGTTGTATTATGTGTATTTATTGTTTCTAATGGCAGCTACTACTTTGCACTACGCACTTTTGAGTCCATGACAAATTTCCCCTAGGGGACAATAAAGTATATTCTATTCTATTCTTTCCAGTATTCAATATATTTTTCTTTCTGCTTGTTGATAATTTGGTTTGGTCTGTTTGAGTTGGTGTTGCTGTCCTGAGGCTGTTGGGGACTTGTTACTACAGAGAGCCTCAGGACCAGCTGGCTGAGGGGACTCTTCTCTGGTTTCAGCTCCTGGTATGTTAGGGCTTTGTGATGGTCTGACTGGGGGTTAACTAAATTTAAGTGGTTGTAAAATTTAAGTGATCTTTTCTGTATTTTTAGTAAGAGGGGGTATTGGCCGAGCTCTGCTTTGCACAGGTTATCTGGTGTTTTTCTCTGCACCTGCAGGATGCTCTTACAGTTTTGGCCCCCAGATTTCGCTACCATATAGAATTATTGGTTCTAGTACAAATTGGAAAATTTTAAGCCAGATTTAATTGGAATATATATTTTAGTGTTTCTTTTTATTGCATAGAAAGCTCTCCTTGCTTTTTCTGTCAGTTTTTTCCTGACAGAGAAGCGGTGCGAGACGCGACGTAAAAAGAGCTTCTCTCTTCAGACTCATGGAGTTAAAGAACCTGGATGTGATGTTTGTGCAGGAGACTCACAGTGATGTGGTAAATGAGATTGAGTGGAAGAAGCAGTGGCCTGGAGAAGTCATCCTCAGCCATAAGGCCTCTAACAGTGGGGGGTTGGGGGTGCTCTTCTGCTCCTTTGAAGTGGACGAGAATGAGTGGGCATATCTTAAAGATGAAGGTTCAGTATGAACACACTAAACTGATCTTTGTAAATGTTTATGCTCCAGTTCTGGCCAGTGACAAGGATGAGGTTTTTAGATGTTCTGAGTGATGTGCTTCATGACTGTACGGAGGAGGTTTTGTGGCTGGGCGGTGATTTTAACTTGACTAAGAATCCCAAACTGGATCGAAATCACCCAGAGCCTCATCCTGCTTCATCAGCCAAGCTCCGGCGTCTGATGGAGAGTTATGAGCTGATGGATGTGTGGAGGGGTTTTCACCTGGACGACAGGCAGTACACCTGGAGTCACTCCAGAGATAACTTGTTGTCTTTAGCCAGGCTTGATCGCTTGTATTGTTTTAAACACCACTTTGGCATTTTTAAACAGTGTCTCATTACTCCTGTGGGTTTTTCTGACCATTGTCTTGTCCAGTGCTCTGTTTATATTGAGAATGTAAAATCGCACAGCGCATATTGGCACTTTAACACTGGACTTTTAAATGATATGTTTTTTAAGAAGGCGTTTGAGTGAGTGTGGGGTATTCACAGGAGCACTAAGTCCAGTTTCCCATCGTTGCAGCAGTGGTGGGATATTGGAAAGGTACAAGTGAAACTTTGTCAGCAATATACTCGCAATGTCACCCAGCACATTACCAGGGGTCTTCAGGACCTAGAGATTGAAGTAGTAGAATTACAGACGTTGGTGGATTCTACAGGAAATCAAGGGCATGTTGAAGCTCTTAAAGTCAAAAAGGCTGCTTTAGCCAACCTGCTGGGCATCACAGCGCAGGGAGCTCTGGTCCGCTCACGCTTCATGATCGCTTCCCAGATGGACACACCATCACAGTTTTTCTTTGGCTTAGAGCGTAAAAACGGTCAAAGGAAGATCCTCCACTCTCTGCGCTCTGAAGATGGCACTACGATCACAGGAACCCCTGGGATCAGGAGGTACGCCACCTTGTTCTACAAAGAACTGTTCGGAGAAGAGTTTGTGGAAGATGCAGAGGCTGCTGCTTCTTTCTATGCCAGGCTTCCTCAGGTGGGGGCAGACAACAATTCTGTGCTGGACGATGCTCTGTCTTTGAACGGGTTGTATGTTGCTCTGAAGAGTCTCGGAAACGGTAAGGCTCCAGGCATCGATGGGCTCCCTGTGGACTTTTATAAAGCCCTCTGGCCTGTGGTTGGTGAAGATCTGCTGGAGGTGTTGCAGGACAGTTTGAGCAGAGGGTTTCTGCCGTTGAGCTGCAGAAGGGCTGTCGTTACTTTGCTGCCGAAGAAAGGAGACCTGCAGGATTTAAAGAACTGGAGGCTGGTGTCTCTGCTGTGTGGAGACTATAAAATCCTCTCCAAGGCCCTGCCTCTTGGCTTCGGGAGGTGATGAGTGAAGTGGTTCATGTTGATCAGACTTATTGTGTGCCCGGCAGGTTAATGAGTGATAACATTACTCTAGTTCGGCATGTTTTGGATGTCTCTAGCTCAGTGGGTTTGGATACTGGCCTTATTTCCATAGACCAGGAGAAGGCTTTTGACCGGGTTGAACACCAATATTTGTGGCAGACACTCCGCGCTTTTGGTTTCAGCCCAGGTTTTATAGCTATGATCCAGGTTCTGTACCGTGATATTGCGAGCATATTAAAGGTGAATGGGGGTTTGGGGGTGCCTTTTAATGTGCGGAGAGGGGTATGGCAGGGTTGCTCTCTGTCGGGGATGCTTTATTCCCTCGCAATAGAGCCTCTGCTCAGCAGACTCAGACAGGAACTCTCTGGGGTGTGTTTTCCTGTGTGTGATTCAGCTGTTAAACTACTTACTGGGTATTTTTCATTGCTTATCTTCCGCTAAAGTTAACTGGGGAAAAAGTGAAGCTGTGGTGGTGGGAAATGTGTTGCAGTATAATCTGGTTCTGCCAGGAGGGTTAGCCTGGAAGACAGGAGGGCTAAAGTATTTGGGTGTGTTTCTGGGTGAGGAGAGGGTGATGTCAAACAACTGGGATAACATACTGGAAAGGGTTAAAGGGCGATTAAAGAAGTGGAAGTGGCTCTTACCGAGCATGTCCTATAGAGGGAGGACGCTTATAATTAATAATCTGGTGTCCTCCTCTCTGTGGCAGAAACCGTCACCATAGACTGATGGTGGTGTGTTTGAACAAAGGAAAACTCCACGGTCGAGCAGACACACCGTGGACATCTGGGTTTGGATGTCGGTGTCAGACCTGCTTGGAGGAGTCTGTACAAACCTCCTCTGACGAAGAGAGTGGCTGACCTGCAGTGGAGAGTGTTGCATGGGATCGTCGTGGTCAACGTGTTTCTGTCCGTCATCAGTCCCGGTGTGAGCGACATCTGTCCCTTTTTGTGCCGTTAAAGAAACTGTTTCATTGTTTTTGTGAATGTGTGCGTCTGCTGCCTTTGTTTTTATTGCTGGAGAAACTCTTCACTAAGGTAGGGGAGGTTTTCTTTTAATTATTACTGAGAGATGAAGGATGTTGATCAGTTCTGTGTGATTTGGGCTCATGGTGATGGGTTGTGTTCTGGCCATTTTGTTGAACAGCTCGTCTTTTCTGAAGAGCTGATGTAATTTTGTTGATTTATTTTGTGTGGTTTTTTTTAAGAGTGGGATATATGCAAGTATTTATTGGGCTGTTGATAATGGTTCCTAATTTTTAAATTATGTATTAAGGTTTTTTCTGTAGATAAAGTGTTGATTTAATGGAATAAAGTTCCTCTTAAAAATCAAAAAACTCTCTCTCTCTCTCTATCTCCCCCTCTCCCCAACCGGTCGAGGCAGATGCCCCCCCACCCTGAGCCATGGTTCTGCTCGAGGTTTCTGCCTCTTAAAGGAAGTTTTTCCTTGCCTGTGTCGCCTAGTGCTGCTCTTGGTGGGAATTGTTGGGCTTCTGTAAATAACTTCAGAGTACGGTCCAGTACCTGCTCTTTATGAAAAGCGCTGTGAGATAACTGTTGTTGTGATTTGGCGCTATATAAATAAAATTGAATTGAATTATCACTCTAGTGAAAAGCTGTAGCCTTGTCTTAAACTTTTGAGTCTTAAAACTTTAATCCTTCTAGAGTCTGTGTCTCTGTCCTCTCTCTCTCTCTCTTTCTGTCACATACAAAAATAAGAGGACAGGGCAGAGTTAGCCATGAGCCAATGATAAGAGACTAGGAGTGGTTACCACAGGCCAATGATGGGAGTCCGTGAAAATAAAAATCAGTCATTCAGAAACATAAAAAACTATTCCGAAACAACCTAAACATGAGCAAGAGAGCAGGAAATTTGAAGATGATCAGCCAAACATCTGTAATGAGTTATCAAAACTCAAACCCAGGAGGAGCCCCCAAGAAACGAGTGTTGTATCTGAGCCGGATCCAGACGCCACCCCCCGATACACTTCATGAGGAATGGAATTTAGAATCAGGACGTGTCTGGGACTACGCTTTCAATTATGATGTAAATTAACTTTGTTTTTACCAGTTGGTCCCAGAAGGTCTGACTTTTTTTTGAAGAGATCTTTAAGCTTTTCTGCTTTTTCAACCATCATTTCCATCCAAGCCTCGACAGGTATCCTTAAAACACGCCACATGCCACATTCAGTATTGAAATACTGCAACACAAATTCATCCAAGGGTTCATCTACTCAAAGAGCAGCTTTTTCTTCTGGGTTCCAGATCTTCTTAGAACATTAAGACAGAATGAAAAGTGTTGAACTTGTTTGTGTGGAGAGCAAAGATTGTGGAGTACCTGAGCAGAAGGAACAGAACAGAGAAATCTGCAGATGATGATGTTGTGCTGTTGTTTGGAAACATGTTGAAAGTGTTCAGACGTGGAGAACAAGTGTGACAGAGTATTAAATGGAAATGTGCTGGTGAACTTGCTGCAGTCTGTGCTGTTAGAAAGATGTGTTCTGTTGTTAATGATGAACTGATGTTGGAGTTGTGCTGAGTCCACCTTGAATCACTGAATTGTTGTTTCATGACATGTTTTTCTTTTGTGTCTGGTGTCTTTATCTCTATTTCATCTTCTATTATCTCTGCAGACTCTGTCAGGCTGGTGGGCGGGACTAGTGTGTGCTCAGGCAGACTGGAGGTGAAGTCTAACCAGTCTAACCAGTCTAACCAGAGGTGGTCCTCAGTGTGTGAAGCTGACTTTGACCAGCAGGATGCAGAGGTGGTCTGTAGGGAGCTTGGCTGTGGGGCTCCTTCAGTCCTCCAGGGGCGCTCTATGGAGAAGTGGAGGCTCCCATGTGGACCAAAGAGTTCCAGTGTGGAGGCCATGAGTCTGCTCTCCTGGACTGTAGAAGCTCAGGCTCAGCTAGAAACACCTGCTCACCTGGAAAAGCTGTTGGACTCACCTGCTCAGGTAGAAGAGGAGCTGCAGCTTTGATTTGGTTCATTTCTGTTCTGATGAAACTCACTTTTTTTTTTACTGATGACTCTCTGCTTTCTGTTCAGAGCCTGTCAGGTTGGTGGGAGGAGCCAGTCGCTGTGCAGGAACACTGGAGGTGAAACATCAGGGAGACTGGAGACCAGTGAATGACTTTTTCTCTGCCTGGACCCTGAAGGAAGCAGCTGTTGCCTGTAGAGAGCTGGACTGTGGCTCTGCTGTTTCTTTAGGAGGGAGAAAGGAGTCCTCAGACAGACCTGTGTGGTGGATCTGGTCTGACTGTGTTCAGTCTGGATCTACTTTGAGGGAGTGTGTAAGATCAAATTCATATTCCTTAATCCTGGATCTCACCTGCTCAGGTAAGCCCCTCAGTGACATCGTCTCTGACATCATGTATGACAGTAATGTCTCAAGTGTGTCCTCTCCTCTGTCTCAGTGTCTCAGTGGTTTCCATTGGGCTGAACTGTAAAGTTCTCCAGGACAGTGACGTCCTAAGTTCAACAGTGGTGTTTCCAGTGTTTCTGGAAGCTTCACCTGACAGGACTCACCTGGAGGAACCTGTCTGTCTGTCTGTCTGTCTGTCTCTGTGTTTGGGGACGTCCCACCAGGTGGATCCAGTCCCTCCTTTTACAGTCTGTCATCGCTCTGCTCCATGTTTGTTACCCGTGTCAGACCTGTGACATCACTTCCTTCTTCAGGGGCCATTTTGTTGAACGGAGGGTGAATGTGACCTTTCATCATCTGTGTGTTTACAGACCTGCTGCTTCAGCCCAACATCTCTGCGTCCTCCTCCGTGGACGGGTCTCCGAGGCCCAGCAGCAGGGCTTTCAGGTGTCCAGGGGCTCCACCTTCACCATCAGCTGCTCCATCCAGCCACAGTACCCAGGAGGCTCCTTCCAGCTCGCCTTCACCTCCTCCATCACATCACACAACTACACCCAGCCAGCTGTCAATCACTCTGCCCACTTCCTGTTTCCTGCCGCAGAGCCCGCCCTCCAAGGAAGCTACAGCTGTGTTTATCACGTCCATGTTTTTTCTCATGACTTCTCCTCTGAGAGCCGTCGGCTGTCTCTCACTGTCTCAGGTAAGCTGAAGCAGCTCAAACGTCACTCTGACTGTTTCCATGCAGGTTTGGAAAAGATGATCCGTCCGAACTGATTGAACATGATCAGCTGACAGTGACACTGACTGCTGGGGGGGGTTAGGGTTAGGGTTAGGGGGGACTCCGGTGTTGACGGAGAATTACTAAGCTTGTCTATTAAACGCAAGAGGTGTCACTCTGTTCTATTTTCGTTAACCAACTTTTGAATTGAACCTCAAACTGAGTATTTTTAGTTTGCTTACGGGGATACAGAAAGATGGAGATTTGAACTGAGATCAGGACTCATTAATTGGTGGTTGAACTGTGGGTTTTGTATTGAGCGCTTACTGTATAATACCCTGTGGTGAAAAGGTAGGCCGACCTGATGATATATCATATTATTTAATGCCATGACTTGACTCAAATTGTCTC
This sequence comes from Lepomis macrochirus, assembly GCA_024633595.2. Taxonomy (NCBI): domain Eukaryota; kingdom Metazoa; phylum Chordata; class Actinopteri; order Centrarchiformes; family Centrarchidae; genus Lepomis; species Lepomis macrochirus. The sequence goes on along the minus strand of JALXJV020000019.1, from coordinate 32,749,565 downwards.
TCATATTATTATAATTTGAAATATCTTATTGCTCATAATAATGATTCTACCTAATTCACCATAAGAAGAACCACTAGAAAGAACAGTGTAAGTTTAATCTATCTAATATTGTGTTGGTTATGCATACACACTGATTTACTGCTGGTCCGTTTTGAATAATACAGATGGGAAAGAGCTTAAAAAGTAATCACACATTAAACAAAAAGGAGAAGCATCAGGAGGATCAGCAGAGGAGAGATCCCCCTTTAGATCAGACAGGCAGGAAACAGATGGACCGGTAGGATAATCTCTGAACTGATGGGCTCTCAAATTGCATTTGGGCCGATGCATTCATCTTTCTCTCTCCCCACGGACTGTTTTACCTGCATGTAACCAAAGCCCACTGAACTGTGTTTGGTCAATACTACTTGGACTACAGACAAAACCAGAATGCTTCCGATACCAAAACCTTGGCCCTTGCCTCCAGAGTCTGCGTTCAGATATCTGCTGATAGAGATTCCTGACGGACTGAAGTGGTTTTGGGAGATTTCAGGTCTCTACAGTTTGTGTTTAATGGGAGCTGATGGACTCATGATGGTGTGTGATGTGATGACGTCCATGTGTTTGATCAGATCCAACAGGTCTTCTCATCAAAGTGGTCAGTCCTGTCAGCTGACTCTGCTGTTGGTGATCGCTGCCCTTTGTTTCTACCGTGAAGGTACTGACACATGTCTGTTGTTTAGAGGCCTGAGATGAAGCACTCGGTCTGTGTTTACTGACCTGAAGAAGAGGAGGAGTGATGCACTAACTCACATGTGTGCTGTCATGTCTCTCCAGGCCAGCAGGGGGCAGAAGCCGGGCAGGCAGGAGGACATTGAGCTGGATTATTATAACCTGGGTGTTTCTGCAGCTGAAGGAGGGCCGACTGAAGAGGAAGGAGCTCAGGGAGCAGAGTAGGACCTCCAAGGAGCTCATCTCAGCTGCCTCACAACCCACCATCAGCTCAGTCCAGGATTTTACACTTTTATACTGATGGATAAGCCTCTGGTTCTGGTTCTTGGGGGGCCTTCATAGAACCAGTTTGACTGCCTGACACATTTACAAGCCATATAGTAACATGATTTGCCTTTGCTTTAAGAGTGATAATGGTTAACTGCTGAGCTCATATTACAAAAGTACAACATTTTAAGAAAGATGTTTAATTTGAGATACTGTCTTTATTTCTTTAATAAGTCCTGTATCTCTGCATCTCTTGTGCCTGACCTTATCTTTGCCTCTAGAAACCTTTGTCTGGGTATGGACAGACATGCTCAGCGTCATGCTGAAGGCTCAAAATAACGCTTAGTTTCCAGTACAGAGGAAGCTAAGGTCCACTCTTTTGCTGTAAATTAAACCAAAGGTAAAGCGTCCCTGACGACGCATTTGTGTATCCAGCACACATGAGGGGAGGTGTGAAAAAAGGTGGGATGCAGAGGGGAAGGTCAGGAGTTTGACTTTTTACGCTTATATCATTTTTGAAGTGCTTTGGAAATTAGAAAAGATTACACAGTCACAGTTTGTTGAATCTACATGATGTGTTTTATTCTTTGACTTGATATTTTTCTTGTTAATTTGTGACGAGAGCAAAGGGGTGTTGCAACTACTGGCAGGAAGTGTAGGGTACCTATAAAGAAGAGGAAGGATGTGAGGGGAGAATGTAAGAACCAATCAGTCTGATGGCTAACTTATAGCAGCCAATGAGCGTTTGGAAAAGGGCTGAGGTCCTTCCTGCCCATTATTATTTAAGTTGCTGACCCCGGAGCTCAAGAAGAATTAGGGGAAAATAAAGAAGAAGGGGCGAAAGAGGAGAAAAAAGGGGAACTTTTGGGGGCTTCTGTTTTTGCATTTGTTGAAAATAAATCAGTTTCTCTTTGGCTGCACGCCTGAAGAAACTAGAAAGAGTTTTTCGTCTCTTTTTGTCTTCATTTTCTTCCTCCTCTTCCGGACTGGTAAGTTAGTATTCTTCTACTTTAACATCCACACTGCCGACATTAACACAGCTCATTACAGATCAGCAGCAAACTGCTCCTTTAAGGAACTCATTCCAGGTCATGTGTTCAGCGCCCTACTCTCTGCAACCTAAAGTGAGAGAGGAGTGAAGCGGTCGACCAGGAAACGTTTGAATCTGGAGTCAGACGTTCAGTACAGACGGTCAGGCCAGGACCTGGTACTGAAACTAGCTCCTTATCAGAGGTCGCCCTTTTTCCTAAGTGCTATCTGAAGTCATAATGCGCTAAGGGCGCCCGGAGTTGGTGACCCGAGAGAGCGGGGTTTCCTTGCAGAAGGGCCACTTGGCGCTACAAAGCCCATTGGTTCCTGCTGAAGACGCCACTCTTTAAAAAGTCCTCACAAATATATAGTTTCATTTTGAAACTAAGTATCGGGGTCCAAACGCCCGGCACAATTCAGAACCAAAGCCACGCCGACCCAGGCCGATCTGGAAGTCCTTCTGGAACAATGTTGGCCGAAGTCCTGTTCTATATTAAATTCAAATCAAAGTGAAGCGTCGGCACAGATCCTCTGAATTTGGTTTCACAACACTCGATGTGCAAATCACATCTGGTGACACGTGAACAAGTGAATCCTGAGCTCAGAGAAGAAACGTGTCCCAGAGCCTCCTGCTGCTGGATCTGTAGATCTGGAGGCATCGAGGGCTGGTGACACTAATTTGGTGCAGTTTGGAGAAAAATCCAGAAACACAGAGATCAGAGTCATGTAGCGAGCAGACAAAGTCCAACGTTAAAAATCAGAGGCTGTTCTGACTCCAGGTTCATCTGGTTAGAGAGACATGAACTTTCTGACTTTCCTTTAGCGCTCCTTGTGGTCGACATGGCTCATTTTCTGTAGAGAGAAAGATTTCCTCCTCAGGACCTTGGAAACATTTGTTCCTTCCGATGGTTTGGCAGCAGGAGCACATTTAGCTCAGATCTGACTAAAACCAGCACAATTAGACAAATGGGAGCAAAAACACCTTTTGGAATTCATTTGGTGTTTTTCACAATAATTTAGCTTTAAAGGAATTTACTTCATTTTTTATTCAGGTTGTATCTTATTTCATAATCAGGTTGAATCAGTTAGTAATTAAGGAAGTCGCTTATTTCAGAAGAATTTCTCTTTGCTTTGTACTTCAAGTACTTTTTACTCATTTTGCTGTGAAATCTGCTCTCTGACGACGGCTCACAGTTTGTAGGACGACGTTCAAAATGGAGGAAACTGGATGCAGACGCATGTGGGCGTGGCTTATATGGATGGATTCACCTGAACTTTGAGGCGCTGACGCCGACCACATCCACCTCGGGACGGTGGAAAATACATGAATGAATAAAAAATTTGATGACTTTATTACTTTAAATGAGGTCTTTTCACAATAAAAGCACGTAATAAATAAGGTGAGGTTCAGTTTTAAACATCAACATCACTTTCTTTTCAACATTAACTTCATTTCTTCTGTTTCTGAAATGTTTGTGATTTAGAATTAAATACTTTGGTCCATTAAGATTCAGATTTTAACAGATTCTAAATCTACTTTTGATGAAGATGAAGCAAACATTAAGAACAACATGTCACAGACACAGTTTATGGATCATCTGTCAGTTTGCTAGTGTTTCTTATTCTGTCTCTACTTTGTTTTCTGGTTTTAATGTGAATTAAAAGATCTAATTTCTGTCTAAATGTAAAAAGTGACTGACCTGCTGCAGAACAGTGACTCCTGCTGAGCAGCCGGGGAACGTGAACGACAACTTCCTGAAGACGAAGAAACAACAAGCAGCTGCAGAAAAGAAAGTTTGCATTGTGTTAAAGCTAATTATGAAACAGGGCTGCAGCTAATGATCACTTTGGTAGTCGACTCATCTGTTGGTTCTTTTTGTCCCGCTGAAGGTTCTGTATCATAGTTTATCACAGACAGGGTCCTGGCTGTGCTAATTAAACCACTTAACTAAGTAAATCTCTTAATTACTGATATACTCCAACACACAGACTAACTAGCTCCCATTAAGTGGAGGAGCTTTACTCTTCAGAACGAACGCTAGGATCAACGCCAGGGGAAAAACAGAGAAGAAGACGAGACAGGGTAGCTCCTCCTATAATTCACTGACTGACTGTTTTAACGCGTTAGCTAACACGGCTGAAGCAGCGTTCTCTTAGCCAGCAGCGTCCGTGAGACTTTGTTTCCCGACAGCTAAACTAACAAACATTAGGATACTAACATTATAGCCAGTTGGCTAAAGCAGGAAACGTCTCTGAAACTTACCCATCAGGAGTAATGTTAGACGTCACAGCTCCAGGGTGCGTTCACGATGCTCGTGCATCACCGTAGCGCCGCCGTGAAACGCCCACTCTGCTTTACAGAGTTTGAGCTGAACTTGTTTTGGCTGAAATGCTGCCGTACTCGCTGAGAGTTTCTGTCTCCTCTCTCTCCGCTGCTCCGTCATTCCTACTTCTTCTTCATGAGCAGCTTTGTGAACGAGATCTGATGCCGGTCACGCTTTATTCTCCGCTGTGTGTTTCACTTGTGATTTAGTCAGAGGGCTTAGTGTTTAGAGTAGAATCACTAAATGAAGAGAAAAGTCAGGAACTCAAAGAAAACGGCTCCAAACTCAGAAATCAGCCACAGAACTCCATTCAGAAATCTGCTGTTTTAAGGACAAACTAAACACTTTGTCCAACTTTGGAATCACTCTTATTAATATTAATGAGAATTAAAAGAATAAATATTCATTACTGCTCTCTTTGGCCCCGCCCCTGCTTACCTCTCCTGGACGTTCTGCTCTGTGATTGGCTGGCGTGGTATCCTCCATGGACAGAAAACCCGCCCTCTGGCTGAAGAATGGCATCATGTGATGTCACTGTGGGGGAGGAGTCTGACACACAGGAAGTGGGCGGAGTTAGAGAAACAAGTTTTGACTCAAACTTTATGTAAATTTAATCTCAAATATCTTCAAGACTTTTTTTCTGTTAATTGTTCCTTTTAATTAATGAACTCTTATTTGTTGCTGTGTGTTTTTCTCGTGTTCAGTCCGATCTCTCGGGTTACATCACTCTGAATTCTTCTTCAGCTTTTTCCTCACTTTTCTTCTAAAGTCTGAGATTTTTGATTAAATTCCTCCTAAATCCATTTTTTAATAATAAAAGTTTAATGTTTCTAACTAACAGCTCAGAGTGAATGTTAACAATCTCTGTGTCTGTTTAAAATGTTACAGCATCATATTTTTGTACAATTTAATATTTCGGACCAATTTGACTCAAATGTTTTTCACGTTTGTCTCTTTATTCACGTGACTTTTTGTTTGTCTGCAGAGAAACGCCGTTATTTTCCTGATTCTTCCTGAATTCTTCCGATCAAACACCTTCAGTAAAGTGTTAACACCTGCTCAAGATTCTAAACTCTGTTTTACTTTGGAAGATAAAGTTAAAAAGCTTGAAGATCGAAATACAACATGTAAAGATTCAGTTTGTGTAGAATTACAGTACAAACCTTAAATGAAGTCCAACATTTAATCTTTAAACTGCTGCACTGATTAACAGCACAACAGTTTCTTCATGTTGTCCTAAAATCTAAACTTTTAGATTCCTGTGAAATATCCTCAGCTGAAAACACAGTGAAGAAAAACAGAATAAGTTGATACGCCTGAAAGATTCTCGCTGTTTCAATTAAAGTTCAGCTGGAAATAATACAAATCCAAATAAAGTACATGTTGATTCTAAAACAATAGTGTTTCAAATATGAAGCAGCTGCTCACAAACAGCTGTTCAGAGCCCCCAGGAGGAGCTGAAAAACTAAAAGTGTCCAGCTGCTCTGTTCGGGTTACTGTGACCATGAGGTCACGACTTCACCTGTGAAACAGGTGGAGAAAGCAACACATTGTGCTGTTGTTGTTTGGTTGTTGTTCTTTAGCTTCAGTCTTCTCCTGGCCCCCGGGGGCCCCGTATACTTCTGATAATACACGTGGACAAACATCAGGCTGTCTTTTAATCCAGGATCCGAACTCTACAGTGTGTTAATAAGTCAAATGGAAACAAAGCACAACAGGTGAGTGAATCTGAGCCAGAAGTGACAGATGAAGAACAATCCTCCTCCAAACTGCCAGTAATCAGCTGGATCCTTGGTGCATCTGGGAAAAAGAAAAGGACGAGAAGATTCACTGAAAACACCTTAAAAAGTAGGACTTCACTTTTTACCTTTCCTTCAACAAACTTTATTTAAACTGTCTGGACCCACATGAGCTTCACTTGCTAGTGCTAACTAGCAAATAAAGCAGCAGGTGCTTTGGTTAACTTAGTTATTCCTCACAAATCCCTGAGCTGTGAGGAAACTAGCTGACAACATTAACACATATTAGCAGCACAGCAACGTTAGCTGCTGCTGCTCTCTGGGGTTAGTTTATTTAATCCACTATGAACTGTTTGAAACACTCAAACTTAACTAACTGTACGTTTTACTTGATGTTACAGAAACTTAGAGGGAAAATGTTTTCTTACCTGATATCAGCAACATTTCTGCAGGATATGAGCTCACCAGGGTTTAGAAATTAGAGAGGTCCAGATTTCTGGTTAATGTTAATACAGCTTATATGGTAATTCACACCAACATTACACAAACACAAGCAAAGTTACAGAAACTAATAATGATATATAATAAAGCCTACATATATGCAGGGACCTGTTGGTAAAAAATGTTTTTATTAAAGCTGAATTTTGCTCTTTTCATCTGTGTGTGTGTGTGAAGGCTTGAACCAGGCAAAACACACTGACTACAGGCTGTTCATCACAGTCTTTCCTCTCACTTCTTGGCTCACTTAAATTGCATTTAAGAGATAGAGACACACAAGTGATCAGGTAGTGCAGATGTGACAGAGACATATGTAGCAGCCCACCACCCTATATAGTTTCTAAGTGACTGTGATTAGCTTCAGACTCGACTGACGGGGTGTTATGGGTTCGGTGTTTTCAAAAGGTAGCTACCACGAAGGTTTACCTGTTCTGGGTGACTCCTGAAATACCCTCTTACTATCCACAGAAATAGTCAAACTTAGCCTTTAAATCTCTCCACATAACATATTTGAAATAACTGACCCAACAACTCTTTTAGATTAAAAGAAAAGATGTTTTACTGGCTGCTTTTCTGTGTTAATGTCATACAAAAAGTACCCAAATACTTCAGATACTGCAGCAACACAAAACAATACGGAAACACAAAATATACCTTTTAAAATAAATTTAGTTTTAGAATGAATATTAAACTCATACCTTTGCCAAAAATTAGCAAATAATAACTTTAAAAATGATAGAAAACTGTCTCTGATTCCAAAATATAAAACCACACAATGTTAATTCCTCTGATTTCGTCAGCAAACCTGCTTCATTTTTTTCACTGCTTTTACTTCTTTAAACATTAACAGGTTAATACTATTTATCTAACTCCAAACACTTTCAGGTACTTAATCAATTAACAGACACACATCGGCCCGCATGCACGCGCAGACACACACGCACAGCGCACGCCTCTGAACTGCGCGCAAAACATAAAAGGTCGCGAGGCCTGTGTGTAGCTTCGGTGCGTGCCGACAAAATCCCTCTTTTCCTCTCTCAACAGAGAGAACAATTCACATCGTCCAACTCACAGTTCAGCGTCCTTCCAGAAGAAACAGGGCAGGAAACGATGAGAGATGAATCCAAACGGCAGCGGAGGCGAAGTCCTCGTTAGGGTCCTCGTACGGAAACTCCAAACAGTCCAAGTTCAGCAATGGCGTCCTCTGCTCCGTGGCTCGCCGACGCTAGCTCAGTTAGCTCAGTTAGCTCAGTTAGCTCAGTTAGCCCAGTTAGCTCTGTTAGCTCTGTTAGCTCAGTTAGCGCAGTTAGCCCAGTTAGCTCTGTTAGCTCTGTTAGCTCAGTTAGCTCAGTTAGCCCAGTTAGCTCAGTTAGCTCAGTTAGCCCAGTTAGCTCAGTTAGCTCAGTTAGCCCAGCCTCACTCGCTCTAAACTTCGCTCTAACACGCTGCGTCTCTCTCGTACTGAGCTTTTCTGCCCTCAGCTGTAACGTCTTCTGTTCAAACGTTAAGTAAACATCCAACAAACTGCATATCTGATAGTTTCTCAGCTTTTCTCCAGCTCCTGCTCGTCTCTCCTACTTCGTGACTCTGCGTCTCTCTCGCGTTTTTTTTTCTCCGTCGTCTCTTCCTTCTTCTTTCCCGCCCAGCTCATTTTCGTAGTTATAGCCAATCACCACAAGTGACACTGACTGACACCCACAGCAACCAATCAAAAGATGTCAACATCAATCACAACTGAAAATAAAGGAACAATCTGTATTTTTTTCTCTTTCAGGTTACCTTCCTGTTTTATCTCAATAAACACACTGAACAGTCTATTTTGCAAATATTATCTCATTTAATCACTAAATCATCTTAATATCTGAGCTAAGCATCACCTTTTCCTTATTAACTACATTTCTTTTAGGTTAATTAGGTTAATTTCCATACTGAATTATTTTATTCTGCTTTTACTAGGAACTAACTTATTTTAATCCCCATGTTTTAAACCAGGGCTACACATAATTTTCACAACATGTACAAGCTATCAAACTTTATCTCAAATTCAGCCCCGCTGATGTTAAACACAACTGTGTGATTCTGTGCTCTCATTCTGCTTTGCAGTCTGTATTAAAGTGAAAATACTGAGTACCTGCAGGTACAGTGCTGGAAACAGAGCTGACTGCACACAGTTACATCCTGCAGCACCTCACAAGTTATTATGCTGTTTTTTCTCACTTGTGATGTGCCACCAAAACACAATAATGTACTAACGGAGGAAGTTCAATGAAACAAATGATCCTGTCCTGCCTTCAGAAGGATTTATTATGCACGACTTCTACTTCACTGTTTGATTTAGAAGAAGAACGAGTTGAGAAACGGGTCTATTCTTCATTCATCCTGCACTGCAGCAGCTAATCAGGGACAGGCTGGAGGAGAAAACAAGCTGACCTTCCTCAGCTGACACAGTAATGTAGTAACATCACATGTATATAAGAAAAACAAAGAGTAGTTCTACAGTAATATTAGACTCCACTATACAGTAACACGCTTTATATATTTGATGTGTAGAGTTTAAATCCACACTGAGCTTTAACATCAGTGTCAGAGAGAAAGCTGCTGTATATACTGTACACATGCAGGTACTGTACATATCCACCTGCTGCAGGGACACAAAGTCAGCACTCAGAGTTTCCTGCAGCAGATTTGCACTCTGCACTTTGTCTTCTTGTTTCCACTGGAACAGTCTGACTTCTAGACTCTGTACGCTGCTTTTTATATATATGTGCTGTCTGAACACAACAGTTCAGTGTTTACCTGTGTTTCTGTTCCTGTGGAAGAACACTGACAGCAGCAGAAGGTGAAACTCCTGCTCTGTGAACACGTCAGTAAAGCTGATTGTGATTAATACCCTCAGATTTAATCAGCGAAGCTTCCACCACAAACAGAAACGTCTCTTCCAGCCAGAGATCCAGAGGTTTCCTCCTGTTTTCTATTTAGTCCAGAAGATTGTTTTTCTTCCATCTTTTATTAGACAGGACTTTTATTTCCCTTCAGCTTTAACAGGGATGGACATTATATGAACGTCTGCAGATTTCAAAGCAACCAGCTGCTCTGGAGAAAATCCTCATTATGTTCAGGTTCTGGATTAAAGTCCACTTTCAGCTGATTCTACTTTACTGGAGGATTTTCTCTACTTCCTGCTTCTACTGCAGTACATTTATCTGAGCGCTGGAGTTACCAGTTACTTTACACATTCAGATTATTAATACAAAATATCAGCAGCTAATAAATGATGATGTGTTATTACAGGTTAAAGCAGCCAGCAGGAGATGAAGTCATTAAAATGAGCTGCAACATGAACCTGATGAACACATGAATGCAGCAATAATCAGAATCCTACAATAGATTTTATTCTGCAGAATGAGTCCTTTTACTTGCAGCAGAGTATTTGTACACTGTGGTATTAGTACTCTTACTGCAGTAAAAGCTGTGAGTACTTCTTCCATCACTGCTCCCACAGGAGGAAACAACAAACGTTTCCTCAGAGTCACTTTTCCTCCTCCAATGTGAAAACTTCACTAAATCATCAGAAGGAAGAAATAACAGGAAGCTGAACCAGGAAGGAGAAACAAGCACACTGAGACGCTCACATGCTGTTTGGATCGCCATAGCAACACGCAGGAAGTGGGATCAGACACATCTAGCAGGAAGAAGAAGAAGACGCTGAGCGCTTTAATCTGATAGCAACGCCTCAGCCTGCTCTGGTTGGCATGGCAACACCGGCCTGTAATCAGTCAGCAGCTTCCTATCAAACTAAAGTTCATCAGTTCAGAGAGGTTAACTACAGACCACAGAGTGTCGACATCGACTCTAAAGGACAAAATAAAGTTCAGACTGGGACAGAACCAGGATGCTGAGCCACCAGGGACCAGATCCAGTTTAAACCAGTTATGAACCAGTGTGAAGCCCTGGGTGCTGCCGTCAGAGAGGAACCTGGTGGAGCAGAGGTCAGGTGGTCTCTAACGTGGCAGCAGGTAAAAAGGACAGGAGCCAGGCTCAGACTCTCAGCTCAGTGTAACAGGATTTATTAAGTCAAAACAAGGCGTAACACAAACTTCCAGTGATGACGAGGCAGGCAGGCGAGAGGAAAACCAGGAGTGGAGTCCAAAACACAAACCTGTTGAGAGGAAGAGGCCGGCAGGAATGAAGTCCGCATGAATCCAAATGCAATAATCCCCAGAAAACAGGCCCAGGGTCTCCAAACGGAGAGACAACCAAGAACTGGACTAACAACAGAGACCTGTGTGCACACACAAGGTGGCAGGGGGATTAAACACAGGTGAGACACAGACAGGAAATAAAGCCAGACACCAGAGACATTTCAAAATAAAACAGGAAACAACATCAACATTTCCTTTAATCCACCTTTTACAGCAACATGTTGAAGTTTAACTGACACGTAAGTCGCCAGTTTGACGTGAAGCATCGCTTCAATAAAGTTTGGTTCAAATCCTGCGACGGCATCAGATCCATGTAGAGCAGAAGGTGTCGTACAAAGCGGGCAGAAAAGACGAGGCTACATGTTCTTCACAATCTGTACAAAGAGCTTTGAGGGACCTGAGTGATGAATCTGGGTTTCACTGAAGGACAGGAGTCAAAGATCTGATGGGTTTTCATTCAGTTTCCTGTCCAACTGGAAACCAGTCAGAGCCGGACTGGGAGAAGACTTCAGACTGGGACTCTAACTTCAGACTGGACACCAGTGTGACCACTGTCCGGTCCACCGGTCAGACTGGAAACAGGGCCGACAGAAAACCCTGATCCTGTGACAGAGACTCAGTCAGACCTGGACTCTTCACTGTGAAACTATTGACAGCTAAATGAGCTGTGTTCCAGTAAAGCTCCACCTCTTCCTGTACGCAGATATACACTGAGGACAGCACATGATGATCAGAGCAGAGAGCAGGCGGACGGCCAGAGAGACGGTCTACCTGGACATGGATCACCTGTTGGTGCTGCTGCTGCTGCTGTGGAGCTCAGGTAGGACTTTAAACAGCATGTGTTATTAGTCCAAGCAGTGAAGCTGCTGGATCCTTTCTGTTCTTCTTCTTTTTGCTGCTGAAACTGTTTGTGCTGCGAAACATCAGCCTCAGATGTCCAGTTCAGGTGTATCAGGTGTTCAGAGGGCTGAACTACGAAGCAGGCTGGACTCAGCCAGGCTTTCTTGGCTTCAGATGGAGGAAACCTTAAACCTGACGGCTGAATTTTATTTACAATTTAAAAAAATTAGTTAAGATTATTTGTGTTTTCATTTGCTTTCAAGCTGAAGTTAAATTAAGTGGAGTTCATAGAAAATATATAAATGTAGGTCTGATGATGAAATTAGCGACAACAGGCCTAAAGGAGAAAGCAGTTGTTGCCAAAGGTTCCCAGGAAGAATCGAATACACACAAACAGACATAAACAGGGGAACACAGGCGTTTTCTCAGCTGCAGGCTGAAAGGAAGATGCGTCATGTGAATTCACAACAATCTGCGTTAAGTGGTTAAACCACGGCGATCATCTCTGTTACCTTCATCAGGCTCTGTGCTCGTTCCCATTAAAGTCTGACGCGTCATGTGACTCTTCTTCTGCACAAAATGGACCAATGGCAGAAAAACATTTTACAGCAAAAAGCAACTCTGCTGCTGCAAAGAAGGCGAGAAAAGGATGCTGGCTGAAAATGGTTGTTGGGCCGCTCTGATTGTCTCCTGGTTATTTGTGACGGCTGCACATCGAGCTCTGAAACTGTAAACTTGATATTTAAACATGAAACTCAAGAAGTGCACTGAGGTCTGACTCTGTCCGTCATGAAGGACACGTGGACTTTAGTTTCTGGACAAATCAAAGTGAAATGAATGCTGAGTAAATATTATCAGTGACACATAATCAGTTTTCTAATCTGTGCTCTATTCGCTTTATTTATTAGCTGCAAAGTGTGAAAGAGACTCGGCAGCGAATCAGGACCGAGCATACAAACATCATCCGGTCAGAGCTGCTAACTCTCTCAGATTGACCGTGAGACTCTTGCTGTTGACACTTTCACACGCTCTCACGCCGAAACATCAATTTAGTCACGTAGTGAAAAAGGACTGATAACATGTAGAACTGATAACGTCAGCCTGCGGCGTGAATCGGCTCCGCCCAGCTGAAGCCACACCAGCGTACGCCGTGATGGTAATCAAGCAGACCTGCAGTAGAGCTGTGAGTCACAGACTGCCATCACTCAGAGTTTGTGGCAGAGAGGTAAAATAACTGGTGAAGTTTTGCAACTTAGAAATTTAAACATGTTGTGTTGCCAACAGCTGCAGGTTTGATGAATTTATATTTCACCATCTAAAAGCTCAGTATGGATCCATGAAGAGAAGAAGGCTTCTGTTCCTGTACAGGCTGCAGCATAATTTCAATTCAATTCAATTCAATTTTATTTATATAGCGCCAAATCACAACAACAGTTATCTCACAGTGCTTTTCATAAAGAGCAGGTCTAGACCATACTCTGAAGTTATTTACAGAAGCCCAACAATTCCCAACAAGAGCAAGCACTAGGCGACACAGGCAAGGAAAAACTTCCTTTTAAGAGGCAGAAACCTCGAGCAGAACCATGGCTCAGGGTGGGGGGCATCTGCCTCGACCGGTTGGGGTGAGGGAGAGAGAGAGAGAGAGCAGAGAGAGAGAGAGAGAGAGCAGAGAGAGAGCAGAGGGAGGCAACCTACACAGTATACACATAGAGGTACAGACAATAAAGGTGATGGTGCTATAGACTGAATGAAAAATGGTACAGATATTTATAGTAATGTTAATGATAATAATAATAACAGTAATAATAGCAATAGGACTAGTAATAGCAGTTGCAACTGTAGCAGAGGGCGTCGAGCAGGAACACGGGGGCAGCAGGAGACTCCCAACCACAGATCCAGACTCCACAGCTCCAGAGCCAGCAACACCCGCAGGAAGCGGCAGGAGGAGGAAGCACACGACCACGGGAGAGGGAGAAAAAATCGAGTTAGTAACATGCATTAATGGGATGAGGTTGCACTCAGAGAAAGAGAGAGAGGAGAGAGGAGCTCAGTGCATCATGGGAAATCCCCCGGCAGTCTAGCCTATAGCAGCATAATTAGGATTCAGAGCCAGCCCTAACTAAGCTTTATCAAGGAAAGTCTTAAGCCTACTCTTAAATGAGAGCGTGTCTCCACCCAAACTGGAACCTAGTTCCCTAGGAGCTGATAGCTGAGCGCTCTGGCTCCATTCTACTTTAGACTCAGGAACACAGTGCATTCTGGGAATGCTCTGGTGGGGAAGGTACTATGGCTCTTTAAGATAGATGGTACCTGACCATTAGAGCTTTGTATGTGAGAAGGATTTTAAATTCTATTCTGGATTTTACAGGAAGCCAATGCAGAGAAGCTAAGACAGGAGAGATATGATCTCTTTTACTGGTTCCTGTCAGAACTCGTGCTGCAGCATTCTGGATCAGCTGAAGAGTCTTAATGGACTTTTTCCAAGAGCCTGATAATAAGGAATTGCAGTAATCCAGTCTAGAAGTAACAAATGCATGGACTAGTTTTTCTGCATCATTTTTAGACAGGATGTTCCTGATTTTTACAATAATAAGGTGAAAAAAAGGCGGTCCTTGAAATTTGCTTAATGTGAGAGTTGAACGACATGTCCTGGTCAAAGATAACTCCAAGATTTCTTACAGTGGTGCTGGAGGCCAGGGCGATGCCATCCAGGAAACTATATCTTTAGATAATGCGTCCGCGGAGGTGCTTAGGCCCTAGAACAATAACTTCAGTTTTATCTGAGTTTAACATTAGAAAATTGCAGGTCATCCAGGTTTTAACATCCTGAAGACACATTTGAAGCTTAGCTAACTGTTGAGTTTCATCTGGCTTGATCGATAGATATAACTGAGTATCATCTGCATAACAATGAAAGTTTATGGAGTGTTTCCTGATAATATTGCCTAAAGGAAGCATATATAAAGTGAAGAGGATTGGTCGAGCACAGATCCTTGTGGAACTCCATGACTAACTTTGGTATGCATGGAGGACTCATCGTTAACATGTACAAATTGAAATCGATCTGATAAATAGGACTTAAACCAGCTTAGAAGCGGTTCCTTTAATGCCAATGAAATGTTCCAGTCTCTGTAATAGGATCTGATGGTCAATGGTATCAAATGCAGCACTAAGATCTAGTAAAACCAATACAGAGACAAGTCCTTTGTCTGATGCAGTTAGGAGGTCATTAGTAATTTTCACCAGTGCTGTCTCTGTGCTATGGTGAGCTCTAAATCCTGACTGAAAATCCTCAAATAAACTATTGCTATGTAGAAAGTCACACAGCTGTTTGGCGACTGCTTTCTCCAGGACCTTAGAGAAAATGGAAGGTTAGATATAGGTCTATAGTTGGCTAAAACGTCTGGATCCAGGTTGGGCTTTTCAGAAGAGGTTTAATTACAGCTACTTTAAAGTACTGTGGCACGTAGCCTGTTGATAAAGACAGATTGATCACATCCAGCAGAGAAGTTCCAACCAAGGGCAGAACTTCTTTAAGCAGCCTGGTCGGGATGGGGTCTAAGAGGCAGGTTGATGGTTTAGATGAAGAAATTATTGAAGTTAGTTGATAAAGACTGAGGGAAGCAAAGCAGTCTAAACATATAATTGGTTTTACAGCTGTTTCTAAAGTTCCTGAGTATAGAGTTAAGTCGGTGCCAGTTGAGGGCAGGTCTTGGTGGATTTTGTTTCTAATAGCTAGAATTTTATCAGTAAAGAAGCTCATGAAGTCATAACTACTGAGAGCTATGGGAATACTTGGCTCAATAGAGCTGTGACTTTCTGTCAGCCTGGCTACAGTGCTGAAAAGAAACCTGGGGTTGTTCCTATTTTCCTCTATTAATGGCGAGTAGATGCGCTGCTTTGGCATTCTGGAGGGCCTTCCTATAAGTTTTAAGACTATCTTGCCAAATTAAGCGAGAATTTTCCAGTTTGGTGGAGCACCAATTCCTCTCGAGTTTCTGCGATATTTGCTTTAATTTGTGAGTTTCAGTATTATACCATGGAGCTAACCGTCTTTGTTTTAGTATTTTCTTTTGTAGAGGGGCTACAGAGTCAAGTGTTGTTCGCAGTGAGCCTGCAGCACTATCAACAAGATGATCGACTTGAGAGGGACTGAAATTCGCGTAAGAGTCCTCTGTTAATTTGATACCTGATAGTGAATTTAGAGCCGATGGGATTGCATCCTTAAATTTAGCTATAGCTCTATCAGACAGACATCTTGTATAGAAATTTTTGCCCAATGGAGGGTAGTTCAGCAATACAAGCTCAAAAGTTATCAAACAGTGGTCGGATAAAGAGGGATTCTGTGGGAACACTATTAAATGTTCAATTTCAATACCATATACCAGAACAAGGTCGAGGGTGTGATTAAAACAGTGAGTCGGTTCATGAACACTCTGAGAGAAGCCAATTGAATCTAATAGAGAGAAACGCAGTACTAAAGCTGTCATTCTCTACATCCACATGAATATTAAAATCCCCTACAATAATAACTTTGTCCGTTTAAGGACTAAAGTTGACAAAAACTCTGCAAATTCAGATAAGAATTCAGAGTATGGCCCAGAGTGCTCGGTACACTATAACAAATAGAATTGGTTGCAGTGATTTCCAGCTTGGGTGTGAAAGACTCAGAACAAGGCTTTCAAATGAGTTATAATTTAGTTTAGGTTTAGAGCTGATTACTAGGCTAGAGTCAAAGATAGCCGCAACTCCACCTCCTCGACCTGTGCTTCAAGAAAGGTGAGTATCACCCAGCCAGGTTTCAGTAAGACAGAATAAATCAATTTCATAATCTGATATTAGTTCATTTACTAGTACACCTTTAGAAGAGAGATCTGATGTTTAAGAGTCCACATTTTACTCTCCTATTCGTTTGCACTATTGCTCCTGTGGTTTTAATTTTTATGAGGTTTTATGCAGAGCTCCTCTTCTGTTTACCTTTGATTTAAATAATTTCAATGGTCGGGGGACGAACACCGTCACTATAGGGTTTTCACTAAGTAACTCCTGCAGCGGAGGAGCAGAGAAGTGTGTTAAACTGCGACTCTGCGTAGGGTTTTGGGTGGGTAACTGCTGAATTAGAAGGGCAGAGAAGTGTGTTAGACTGCGACTCTGCCTCCTGGTCTCAACTCTGGGTTGTCATGGATTTGGTCCGCTAATAAAGTTGGCCAGATTTCTAGAAATGAGAGCTGCTCCTTCCCAAGAGGGATGGATGCCGTCTCTCGAATCAGACCAGGTCTTCCCCAGAAAGTCTGCCAATGATCTACAAAGCCCACATCGTTGGCTGGACACCACCTCGATAACCAGCGGCGGAATGGCGACATGCGGCTATACATGTCATCACTGGTCCAGATTGGGCAGGGGTCCAGAGAAAACTACGGTGTCCGACATTGTTTTCGCGTATGAACAAACCGACTCAATATTAATCTTAGTGACCTCCGATTGGCGTAACCGGGAGTCATTACGCCCGGCGTGAATAACAATCTTACTGTATTTACGTTTATCCTTAGCCAGCAGTTTCAAATAGGACTTCGATGTCAGCCCGCTCTGGCCCCTGGGATGCATTTGACTATGGTGGCTGGTTTAGCTAACTTCACGTTTCTCAAACTGGAGCTGCCAATTATCAGAGTTGGTTTCTCAGCGGGTGTGTCAGCTGAGTGGGGAAAATCTATTAGAAGCGGGAGGCGAATGATGGTGTCCTGAGGGCTTTGAATGCTACGACTATTCCTCCTTCGGACGGTCACCCAGCCACCCTTTCCTGGCTGCTCAGGAAATGCCGGGAGCGGCTACCAGAGGCTAACTCAGGCCGGTCCGCACCGACTACCGGGGACTGGCTAGCTACAGTAGGCTGATCTACCAAGGTGCTGAGCCGGACTTCTAACTCACTGAGCCTCGCCTCCATGTTTACAAATAAATTACACTTGTTACACGTACCATTACCGCTAAAGGAGGCAGAGGAGTAACTGAACATCTGACACACCGAGCAGGAGAAAGCAGGAGAGAGAGAGAGGGAGAAGGAGAAGCCATCGTTATAAGACAATAAATACAGTGTTTTTATTGCTTCTATTGTTTTAAAGGGAATAAAGAGGCATTCTGAGCTCCATGTGTAGTGAAGAGTGCAGCTGGAGAGAGCGACTGTGTTTGAGCGTCTCTCTGCTGCAGGATGTTTCCCAATGAAGCTTCTGAGAGCTGCACTTTATCAGAGCTGCTGAGGTTAACGTGTGAACATGTGCTGAGATTTCAGTTAGTTTTTCACCTCCTCGTCTCATCCAGTACAGTCCCAAACAGTTCTGTGTCTGTCAGACGGTCTGAAAGCAGAAACTACCAGCGGAGCATTAACGTACTGCACAGCAGAGTCTAGAGCAGGTCGACTAAAAAACATTATGAACTCTCATTAAATGACGTTAGTCTGGGAATATTCTGCCTTTTCTCTGGACCACAGACAGACAGTGATGGGCAAATGAATCTTCTGTGAAGCATCAAACCACTTGAGCCAGTTTGAACATGGTTCATTACTGGAAGCTTCAGTTACAGTGACCTCTGCTGGTGAAGTGCAAGGCTGCAGGCGAGCTGGTGGACAGGAGGCTTTAACATGCACAGCTCAATGAGACGTGCTGGAAACTACTTTAGTAGAAAAGACGTTTGGTTCTGAAGCATCTTTGCTTTGATCACCCTGGATTTAAGTTGTCTTTAAAAATTCTTTGACAAACATTAAGACTGAACATCATGTTTTATTTACAAATACTGATTGGTGAATGCATGTATTGTGTTACTGAGGAGAGTGCTGGGAAACAGGGCATAGGTTGGGTGGGCTTGTGTCACTATGGCAGGCTGTGATTGTGAGACGGGGATCACAAACATTCAAAGATTTCGAGACGATTGAGGCAGTGCCGGTGAATCACATGATCGGAGCTCGAACCAGTCGGGTGATTCATTCGGGCAGTGCAGCAGCTGCTGCTTCGGACGTCATACGTCACATGATGTTTTTCCCACCAAAGCAAGCTTTGAACCAGCGTTTCTATGTTCAGGGTTTGAAACACGTATGGAAGCTTCAGTTTCGCACTAAACACAGATCTGTGGGAGAGATTCTGAAAGTTTTGAACCTGAGCAGAAAATCTGCTGAAACACAGGAGCTGTTAAAGTCCAGGAGTTTCTAACTGAATTAAAATGAATTAATTTCTCATCGAGGTGAAAAGGAGCCACAGTCACATTTAAAGAAGTTACTTCCCCAAACAAAGACACAAGAGGAGGGAAGACTAAATCATGACTCAGCAGATATTAAAGAAGCTGATCTACAGGAGAAACTGATCTGAGAGCAGAAAGACTTACATCCTGTTAGTGTTTTGGGTTTTGAATCTTCACCTGCCACCTGAATTTAGTGTTTCCCTTTATTTTAATAAAGCTGAGTAACACCCACCTGTAGCAACCTCAAGGAAATGGACCTAACACTCACAGCACATCACAAGTCATAGGATCCAGAAACAAAGATGGTTCCTGTAAAATAAGATGTGCGTGTGGGTGAGCCTCTGTTTAAATTACCATCATCATCGTTTCAGCTGAGCCATAAACTCTTTACAGTATTTCAGTTCTGCACACAGTGTGACCAAAACTGTGATTAATGTCGCCCCCAAGACTGAATTTGTATTTATTTGTTCACTCTGAATTTGATTTAATGATTTAATGCCTTGCAGTAATTTCTTCAATGTCTGATTTTACTTTTCTCTAATATTTTTAGAAATAAAACTGACCTGACCTTTTGTGCTTTATGAACATACTGAGTATTTATGAAGGTAAATATGGTGCAAAATGAATGAGCTTGTAAACTTGATGTGTACTCTTGTAGAATACGATGTGTGAAATTGTAGAACAAAAATCTGTACTTGTATCTTAAAATTTTCACTTGTACACAATATTCACACACATGAAAGAAAAAAAAACACGAGAGCTTGTAGAAAGAATCTGAAGTTGTATGTTGAAAGTTTCACTTGTAGAAAATATTCACACACACTGATGTTCTGAATATGAAGTTGCAGAAAAAATATGCACACGTGTAGATTGATGTTCACATAAAAACAATGACAGTTGCAAACTTGTATTTTTTTTTTTACTTGAGTCCTTTTTCCAGTACAACCACAACAATGTAATTACAACCTCTCGAATCGGTCTCTGCAACTTCCCAAATGCGCCTTTTCCGGTTTCCTGTGACGAATCTGCGCGCTTGGAATTTTGCAACTTTACTAGCGTTACATGTGGTGCAAAATTAACTTGCACTTGTAGCTGAGGGAGGGGAGGGGTAGGGGGTGGTTGAGGGGGAGGAGGAGGAGCAGGGGCCGGGGGAGATGAATGAACCAATGAGATTTTTTTTCTGCTCTCCGTGTCGGCGGAGATCGGCAGTGGCACACCAAGCCAGGATATGTAAATACATGTTTGGTAGGTTAGTACTGTGATTAAGGGCTAAATAAATGCCACTGACTAACACCTCACATTCCTTTTAACCTGCAATACCGTTAGAAGGTAAATGAAAGTGACTGCCTTTGGCTAACGTTAGCTATATTAGTTAACTATATGTTATATCACGATGCTAAAGTTAGCTTCTGATTCGCAGCTTCCGATTCGGCAGTTAAGGGGAAGTTTATATATCTGAACGAGTCCATAACACTGACCGCCCCTGTACAGAAGCCACTTAGCTGTTTAGGAACAAGATAGCCTGATGGCGTGATGGCAGGTCTCCCTCCAGGACAAAGATGTGATGACTTTGTTTAGACACTAATGGTCCCGAGAGGATGGATCCTACTGACTTTGCTGTGTGAAACCACATGTCTCCACGACTGGATGTTTTTCTAAAACATCAGGTCCTAAAACAAATTCCCTTGGATCTGTGTTTAGTTCTCGCTGTGCCGTCCTGCAGCTCCCTGCTGTGCTCTTTATGCTGCCATAAGTCTTCACAGCAACACAGATATCTCTTAGTACTTTGAACAAGTAAATGTTCTACAATTAAAAAGCATATTGTAAGGATAAATGTTCAAATTGTGATCTTTGTAGGAAAAGAAATATGGTCTGCAGGGATGAACTGAAATTGTAGTTTAAAAACTGTGAACAAATGTGTGTTTTGTAGAAAGTAAATGAAACTCACATCGGTTGGATTCAGGACCCGGACCTTTAGGTGTGAACACTTAATCTAACAGTAGCATCATATATCATCATGCGACACGTCGTTTCTTCAGCTGGGAGTCAGGTGACAGGAGGGGGTGGGACCTGATTCTTGTTGCCGTAGAAACATTTCCATCTGTGGAATTTAATCTGAAAGTGTGCAGAGACTCAGTTTGTGATGTTGCACTATGAATAAAGTGAAGCTGAGCGAGCATACTTCACTGAATGCTGAACTTTAACTCTATATAAACCAGTCTGCTGGCTGCTGTTCTGTGTGTTCACATGTTCATCTCACCTACAGTAAACTGGTCAAATGACTCCAGAGGGAGTTCACTGAGATGTTTCTGAGCTGATAGTGTTTTTTTCTGTCCACGGCTGTGCTCCAATCACAGGACTCCAGGCTGAAGGAAATCACACCTCAACAGGTAAAGAGAGAAAGAAAAGAGAAAGAATCACAGAAGTAGAATCAGCAGTCAAGTTTTAGTTTAATCTCTTGAATTCACTTCTTTACTGATGACTCTCTGCTTTCTGTTCAGAGCCTGATGATGTCAGGTTGGTGGGAGGAGCCAGTCGCTGTGCAGGAACACTGGAGCTGAAACATGAGGGAGACTGGAGACCAGTGAGTTACTTTGTCTGGACCCTGAAGACAGCAGCTGTTGTCTGTAGAGAGCTGGACTGTGGCTCTGCTGTTTCCGTAGGACAGAGAGAGGAGTCCTCAGACAGACCTGTGTGGTGGATCAGGTCTGACTGTGTTCAGTCTGGATCTGCTCTGAGGGAGTGTGTAACATCAGATTCCTCTTCCTCCATCATGGATCTCACCTGCTCAGGTAAGCCCATCAGTGACATCATCTCTGACATCATCTCTGACAGTAATGTACCCAGGTTGACTCACACTCAGCAGCTAGAATGGCAGCAGACTGTCTCTGGCAGCCATGACGGAGTCTGATGAGCTGCTGCCTCAGTAAATCAGGAGCTGAATGCACCAAGATATATATATGTATATATGAAACATGTCTGCTGCTTCAGGAGGCCCCGGGGCCAACCACCAACCAGCCTGAAAGGACTCCTCCTTCAGCTTGACGGCTTTCTTAGCCACTGGTTTCCACCAGCAGGGTCTTTGGTCGCCTCCATAACAGGCACCAATGACCTGCCGGCCACAACTTTGAGCAGCTGAGCTCAGCCGGGGGCTCGTCAGTATCTCCACACCCACGTGGCGTCCTCCACCCTGGCAGCTCCTTCAAAGGAGAGAGTCCAGCCCCTATCCCTGTTAGAGCTGTTGGAGCATTTTCTAAGCAGCTTTTTCTTCTGGGTTCCAGATCTTCTTAGAACATTAAGACAGAATGAAAAGTGTTGAAATTGTTTGTGTGGAGAGCAAAGATTGTGGAGTACCTGAGCAGAAGGAACAGAACAGAGAAATCTGCAGATGATGATGTTGTGCTGTTGTTTGGAAACATGTTGAAAGTGTTCAGACGTGGAGAACAAGTGTGACAGAGTATTAAATGGAAATGTGCTGGTGAACTTGCTGCAGTCTGTGCTGTTAGAAAGATGTGTTCTGTTGTTAATGATGAACTGATGTTGGAGTTGTGCTGAGTCCACTTTGAATCACTGAATTGTTGTTTCATGACATGTTTTCTCTTTGTGTCTGGTGTCTTTATCTCTATTTCATCTTCTATTATCTCTGCAGACTCTGTCAGGCTGGTGGGCGGGACTAGTCTGTGCTCAGGCAGACTGGAGGTGAAGTCTAACCAGTCTAACCAGTCTAACCAGAGGTGGTCCTCAGTGTGTGAAGCTGACTTTGACCAGCAGGATGCAGAGGTGGTCTGTAGGGAGCTTGGCTGTGGGGCTCCTTCAGTCCTCCAGGGGGCGCTCTATGGAGAAGTGGAGGCTCCCATGTGGACCAAAGAGTTCCAGTGTGGAGGCCATGAGTCTGCTCTCCTGGACTGTAGAAGCTCAGGCTCAGCTAGAAACACCTGCTCACCTGGAAAAGCTGTTGGACTCACCTGCTCAGGTAGAAGAGGAGCTGCAGCTTTGATTTGGTTCATTTCTGTTCTGATGAAACTCACTTTATTGTTTTACTGATGACTCTCTGCTTTCTGTTCAGAGCCTGATGTCAGGTTGGTGGGAGGAGCCAGTCGCTGTGCAGGAACACTGGAGCTGAAACGTCAGGGAGACTGGAGACCAGTGAGTTACTATGTCTCTGTCTCTTTCTCTGCCTCTCACCTTGTCTCTGTCCCTTCCTGGACCCTGAAGACAGCAGCTGTTGCCTGTAGAGATCTGGACTGTGGCTCTGCTGTTTCTGTAGGACAGAGAAAGGAGTCCTCATTCAGACCTGTGTGGGAGATCAGTCCTGACTGTGTTCAGTCTGGATCTGCTCTGAGGGAGTGTGTATCATCAGGTTCCTCTCCCTACATCGTGGATCTCACCTGCTCAGGTAAGCCCATCAGTGACATCATCAGTGACATCATTGGCAGACCCTTCTATCCAAAGCGACTTACATTTGAGGAGCATCATACAAGCATCAGTACAGTCAGAGATCTACAACTGACAAAACGTACTAGTAAGATCTGACAGCACGTTCAGCATCAGTCAGGTGAATATTTAAGGGAAGAAGTAAGAGTTAATAAAATGGTGCAATCAATACAAGAGACCTGTAAGGAGACAGAAGAAGAAGAGCACAGGAAGTGATGTCAGAGGTGTTATCAGAGGAAGTGTTCTCTGCAGAGTTTTCAGGAGCTTCTTGAAGTCAGAGAGGGACGTCCTGCTCTGATGGCGTAGTGGTAGCTCGGTACAAGTGGGAGTTCAGCTGCTTCACTCTAAACTGTTTCACTGTATGAACCTGGACAAACCTGCAAAGGACACGCCGCTGTATCCTCGCTTATAACTCCTTCACCAAGCCTCCTCGGTCTCTGAGGTTCATGTTAGGAACTGAGACATCCTTTGTACGGCACGCTGAGATCGGTTTCTGGGTCGCAGGCTGAGGATCAGTATCACAGACTTTTCTTCTGTGCTGCTGTTGCTTACAGCCCACCTGAAGACAGCAGGGAGGACGCTGCAGCAGGGTGGGGAGTGGGTCCGTATACGCTCAGATAGTTTGTCTCTTCATTTGAGCCACAAAACGAATCAAACAGGAAAACCAAAATCAAAGAACGGTCCTGTTTTGGTTTTGAAATTCCTTTTTCGCTTTCTCCGCTTGAAGATAGACGCTGAGAAAATAAAGACAGGTGGGCCAGGTGACCCGGAAGGAAGAGTAAACACATTACAGTAAAAGCTGAGCTTGTAGATCTGTAACATTATGCAGCACTAACGTTATACCAGGGTGACCTTAGATGAAAATAAATAAACCTGCACAGAGAGAAATACGTTAGCACAGTATGATCACATGCACTAGAATATTGTGCATTTATTACACAGTGTTTGGTGCAGTACAGTTGGCAGGCTAATAGAGGTTAGCCTAAGAAATGATTGTGTGTGCAGAGGTGTTACTGTCAGCGCTATATTTTAATATTAAATTCATATTTAATGTGGTTTCCACCGTAATGAACCAAGTTGTTCCCCCTTTCTACCAGCAGGTGGCAGGATTTAACTGAAGGCCTGTACTGTGTCTTTATTAGCTGTTTTGAATCCAGGTCACTGACACAGATGTATTTATTGTTGTTCGTTTCATTTGCTTTTTATCTTCATGTCTTATTTGCAGCCTAGTTCTCATCTTCATCATTCACCCTCAGCCCAGAGTTAAACCTGCATGTCCTTCTGTTCTAACCTGGTTCTAACTCTGCTGTCAGCTTCTCAGCAGCTCTGACAACAGTTCACTTCCTGTCCCTCATGTGTCAGTTCTGTCCCATCATGCTCGGGTTCTGTCTGTTTGCTAGGTGTCACTTTATGTTCTCTGCCAGTTTCATTAATTAATCTGGTTTTAGTCTCTGTAGCCTTGTTTATTATTATTCATCCACATCTTTAAGTTACTTGGTATCTGTCTTGTCTCGTATCTTAGTTCCCAGTTCGGTGTCTTAGTTCTTAGTCCTGTACCTTAGTTCATGTTTTAGTTTTTTTAGTTTAGTTTTTATTGAAAGGATCCCCATTAGCTACAGCTATGCTGCAGCTATTCTTCCTGGGGTCCTGAAAAATATATACATTAAAAACAAAACAAAGAATACAACAATTAATTAAAAGGAAAAGAAAATACACAAACACATATACTAATACATATACAATATATGCACATATCAACATACATATGTACCCTCATGCGGGCATGAAATATACACAAATATAAAAAATATAAAAACACATTCTACACTTACACCTGTAAACATACCTACACATATACATACATATTCGCACACATATATAAATAAATATAAACATTCAGTTATATTATTTTGATAGATGCTGTTTTAAATGTAATTTAAATTTATTGACATTATTAGCAAGCAGGATATGTTTTGGCAGATTATTCCATTCTTTCATACCTCTATACACAACAGTATTTTTTATGGCATTTGTTCTCACTATAGGTAAAGTGAAATTTAGTTGCATGTCTAGTACTGTACTGGTGATTTTCTACACTGAAAGAAAGATGCTTGAACAAAACAGAAGGAAATTTTGAATTAGAAATATTTCTTATAAAAATTAACAATGAATACAACAATCTATCTTTGACCAACAACCAATTAAGATCTTTGTGCATTAATATTATATTTCTCCTGTAGCTGCACCTGAGTGCTACACGAGCAGCTCTATTCTGTATAAGTTGTAATTTATTCATATATTCCCCAGTGGCATTTGACCAAACTGCTGGGCAATAGTCGAGGTATGTCAATATTAGTGCTTTCATCGCATAATTCCTAATGTTTGAAGTTAAAAAATTTGCATGTCTTCTCATAATGGATATACCTCTTCCCATTTTTGCAATAATATTACTAATATGTTTTTTCCATGATAATCTAGAGTCAACTATTACACCCAGCAGTCTGGTCTCATGCACCTGTTCAATAACTTCATTGTTAATCTTAATATTAATTACAGGATTCTGATTAATATTATAATTTGAACCTAAAATCATACAGTTAGTTTTTACAGTATTTAATGCCAGTTTATTTGATTTGACCCAGTCTACTACATATTGCAATTCTTTATTTAAAACAGTTTCTAATTCTATTTGGTTACTTGCTGATGTATATATAGTTGAATCGTCAGCGTACATGACAATGTTAGCCTTAAGTAAAATATATGGTAAATCATTAGTAAAAATATTAAATAATAATGGACCCAGACAACTACCTTGGGGTACTCCACATGTAATATTTCTGATACCTGAGAAACTGCCATTAAAAAATACTGTCTGTGTTCTATTTGACAAGTAACTGTACATCCATGTGATTGCAGATTGCTCAAAACCGTAACAGGATAATTTTGTTAATAGCAGGTCGTGATCTATGATATCAAAAGCAGCAGAAAAATCTAAAAATACAACACCTGTAATATTTCTCTTTTCAGTCTCTCTAAGCCAATCAGACATGTGAGTCAGTGCAGTGGCAGTGGAGTGACTTTTTCTGTATGCATGCTGAAAATCTGTTAAATAAATCATTAATATAAAAATAGTTATTAATTTGATCGTGTACTATAGTCTCCAGTATTTTAGATAATACAGGTAATATACTTATCGGGCGACTGTTGGAACCAGAGAAAGGCAGTTTTTTATCTTTGGGCAGAGGAACTATTTTAGCCTGCTTCCATGCCTGTGGGCAGGTACAGCAGCTAAAACTAAGGTTAATAATATGAGTTAGAGCAGGGGCACAAAGTCAGCAGCTAGTTTCAGAAGCCTGCTGTCACAGACCATCGACACCTGGTGGTTTGTTATTGAAGGTTTTTAAAAGATTCTTTACTTGATCTATATTTACACTTTGTAGTTTAAACCTTAAGTTTTTATTTTTCATCAATTCATTCCTTATTAATAGGTAAGATGTATCATTACTTAGATTAGGCATATTTTCTCTTAGTTTATCTAATTTTTTTATAAAATAATCGTTAAGATGGTTTGCTATATCTATTGGCTTAGTTATGAGTTTATCCCCTGTTTCCAAAAAAGATGGATTTATTTTATTTTTCTTACCAGTCAATTGATTTAAAACATTCCATAAATTCCTATTATCATTACCTATGTTTTTAACATGATTATCAAAATAAATTTTCTTCTTCTTTTTATTAAGTTTAGTAACAGAATTTCTCATTTTACGATATAGGTCCCAATCACATTTATTTCCTGTCGTAACTGCTGTTCTTTTCATTTGACATCTTATTTTCATAGAATTTTTCAGTTCATCATCCAACCAAGGTGTGACATTGTTTCTGATAGTAAACTTCTTTAAAGGTGCATGTTTCTCAATCAATGACAAGAATAGCTTGTTAAATTTAAATAGAGCAGTTTCTGGATTACTAGCAGCCAACACATCAGACCAGCATATAGCTTGAACATCTTCAATAAACTTGTCATTTTTAAACGACTTATACGATCTTTTAAATAAGACTGCAGTTCCTGATCCACTCAGCTTGGTTGTTAACGCAGAAATGATCAAATTATGATCACTGCTACCAGTGGGAATAGACAGTACCTTTTTACATAGTTCAGGACGGTTTGTAAAAATATGATCTATACAAGTAGATGTTCTAGAGCCATCATTCTTGAAACATATTCTTGTGGGCTTATTTATCAGTTGAGTAAGTCCACATGCATTTGCAGTAGTTAACAGTTTTCTTTTCAAGTGGCAGTCTTTAGCAAACCAGTCAATGTTCAAGTCACCCATGAAATATATGTCCTGACTTACATTAGTATTTATATCCAACATTTTACACATGGTATCAAGATATTCACAATTAGCACTTGGTGACCGGTAACAGCAACACAGAAGAATCGACTTTCGATGAGGTAGATGCATTTGCAACCATAATATTTCAATGTTAAAACTCATTAAATCAGTTCTTATTTTTACTGGTAAGTGATTCTGAATATAAAAAGCAACTCCACCACCAAAACAATTTCTGTCATTTCTGTATATGTTGTAACCTTCAATAAATAGTTCCGTGTCATCAAAAGATGAGTCCAAGTGGGTCTCTGAGATAGCAAGAATGTGTATTTTAAACTCATTTAGCAGTTCAGCAACATTGTTAATTTTATTCCTGAGACTGTTTATATTAATATGTGCTAGTCTTAAACCTTTTCTTGGTAATGAGTACATGAGTTTTATGTGCTATCATACCTTCAGAGTTGCGCAGAAGTTACTCAGGGGTGCTAGTGCGGTAGTGGATAATTAGTTTATCGTGTCTGAGGTAGGCAATGTCACCTTTGTCTCGTGCTTCTTTAACTTTGGCATCAATTCCTTTCTTTTAGCCGCACAGCATCCGTGTAGTCAGCCGTTGATGAAAATTTTTGTGCCCTTGAGGTTCTTTACTCTTTGCATGACAGCAGCTTTGTCCTTGAAGTTCAGAAATTTAACAACCATAGATCTCGGTCTATTTCTAGCAGCATCAGGCCTTCCTATACGATGTACACGCTCCATCTCCATGTCTCTTTGTAGTTGAAGTTTTTGCTTAAAAATGTCCTTCACTTTTTCTTCAGAGTCTGCCCAGGATTCCCCAGTGGATTCAGGAACTCCATCAATCACAATATTATTTTTTCTTGATTGACTTTCCAGATGTTCTTGTTTTTCACACATAACTTGTAGACTCTCATTGATTTTCACTAAATCAGTTTCTGTGATTTTTCCATGCTCAAACTGTTTAGCTTGAGTGACTTTAAGTTCATCTACATCCTTCTGTGTGTATTGTAAACTTGCTTTTAACTCTTGTAATTCTTTAAAAACGCTATCCATTCTGGTGTTCACTGAGTCCATAATAATTTTAACAAAGTCCTTGAACATTTCCTGCTGCTGCTGTAACAGAGCCATGAACATATCTTTTTGCTGCTGTAGCAGATCATTTACATGAATAATGGTTGCATATTCCTCTTCTGTGCTCCTCGACTTTGTGGGAGCCATGTTCACTAACCTTAGAAGCTCGAAAACCTGGAAACTGGCCAGATAGTGGTAGCTGAAAGCTTGAAAACCGGCCCGATGGTGGTGGCTGGAAACCTGAAGCCGGCCTGGTGGTAGCAGCTGAAAGTCTGGAGGCCGTAAAGCCGGCCTGGTGGTAGTGGCCAGAAAGCCCGAAGCTAGGCTCGCTAGCACGCCAAACTGGTGGTGGCTGGAAGCCCGAAACCGGCCCGGTGGCAGCGACCGAAAGCCTGGAGGCTGAAGCCGGCCCGGTGGCGGTGGCTGGAAGCCCAAAGCTAGGCTCGCTAGCACGCGAAACTCCTTCCTCCTGATTTTGATACTTCCACCCTCACCTAATTATCTTCTTTTAGAAGCACAGATTTGTTTTTACTAAGTTTTGGTGCTGAGGAAAACTCAGTGTTTGACTACAACACTGCAGCCAGGTCAGAGACATGTCTTGTGTTTCCTCCTGTGGCCTGGACTACGAAGGGAGTTCAACCTACTCAGAGTTAACTCAGTGTAACAAACTCTGACCGCGACACTGGAGTTAAACTACGAAGGTGGATCAGATGCTGGTTAGTTGAGTCCAGGCCTGCCGTCGGGGGGGTCAAAGGCTACAGATGACCCTGGCCCAAGGACTGGGGGGGGGGGGGCAAGCAAAAATCTATGGTTAACCCTTAAATGGGATCAAGTTAGACACTTTATTACTGTCTTTTATAAATAACAAAAGTTTTATTTGTATTTACATGATAAATAAATGTTTTATTATCATTAAAACATATTTCAAACTTCTCATCTGATCCCCCCCCCCAGTTCAGATGTGCAGGACCCGTAAATGTAAAGCGAGTTGCTTTAAGAACACTGCAGGCTGTCAGGGGCCCAGAAAAGAGCAGCCAAAACAAACAAGAAAAAATCAGAGGGAATCAATGGCCAAATCTTTGGCCAACAAACGTGTTCAGAAGCAGCAGGTATGTCTGACAGGTGAAGGTGAGCAGCTAACAGGCAGACAAACTTTACCTTGCTAAACCTTTAAATAATGTAACACCAGAGCTGCAACTCTCAGGCATCGAGCGTTAGACTCACGCAGTTGACAAATTTTCACACGTTCTCACGCTACACATCGATTTTCTGAGGCCGTGAAAAACAAATGTAAAACTGATGATAACGAGTCAGGCGAGTGAACTCCTCCCAGCTGCTGCGATGCGATCTTATGGAGGTAAATCAGTGCCAAAAACATTGAAAATGCACAGACTAAAAGTCACAAACAGATATTACAACTTGTAAACACATAACACAATCTACAAATAGATTACAAATCTGCAAACAAAGTCCTAATGATCCACAAATGTAAAACAAGATCTACAAATAGATACAAAATCCTCAAACAGACTCTTCATGATCTACAAATATAAAACATGATATACAAAAAGATTAAAAATCCACAAATAAACAAATCATGATTCACAAATAGAAATCAGTAACTTGTACTTGAAAACCAGAATTTGAATGAATGTAAAGTGATTTGTTTGCAGGTGAATTTCATGTTCTGTTTGTAGATTGTGTCACATTTGTTTTCAGAATTTTGGCACTAGTGTTTCGCTTTGGTGACAGAACAATGCCAAAATCATTGAAAATGAAGAGACTATGAGTCAACATGCATATTACAATTTGCAAACACAAAACAAGATCTTCAAATAGATTTAAAATCTGCAAACAAACTCCTCGTGATCTGCAAATGTAAAACACAATCTGTAAATAGATAAAAATTTCACAAACAGACTCTTCATGACATACAAATATAAAATACGATCCACAAAAAGATTTAAAATCCGCATACAAACTCTTTATGATTCACAAATATAAATCAGTGACTTGTACTTGCAAACCAGAATTTGAATGAATGCAAAGTGATTTGTCTGTGCATGAGGATCATTATTTGTTTGTAGATTGTGTTGCATTTATTTTCAGAATTTTGGCACAACTGTTTCGCTGTTTTTCCCATTAAAAATTCTACAAATGCCCTCCTCACAATTTGCAAACAAACACAGTCTAACTTGTATTTTCAAACCACTGTAAAAAAGACATTCTTAAATATTTTGTGCAAAGCTCAGCATGCAAGTGTTGAATCTGTGTTTGTAGATCACAGTGCATTCACAGATCTCTCTGCACGCGTCTACAGATCATTTTGGCAGTTTCTTTCCGCAGACTGTGTGACTTCGATCCACGTGTGTAGTCAGCCAATCAGAGGTATTGCTTCAATGTGATGTCACGTCCCCTCAATAAGATCTTTTCAAAATAAGAGCTGACACTTGTCGGATGGCTGGGCTCGGCTCACTGCCGGCTGCAGTTGCCGGTGTCACAGCGCGGGCAGAGCCTGGGCAGCGCTGGGGAAGGACGCGCCGACCCTCGCAAGATGGGTTGTCAGGTAAGCGGTCGCTCGACCAAGTAATCATGTGACATTTAATAAAGAATAATGTTATCGCAGCCCAGTGACCGTTAACGTTATGCGCTACCGTTAAAACTGCCCAGAAACAGGCTCACCAACAGCCTGCCGTTAGCTAACGTTAGTTAGTTTACACCATGTGTACAACAGCACAGACAGCTAGCTAGCTAGCGGTTCTTGCAACTAACACCGGGACCAAACAAACGTTCGCCGGGGACGCATCGGCGTCGGGACCCCCGCCGAAATTACTTATTATTATTATTATTATTATTACCATTACTGGGAACTAAACGACACTGTGTCCCCGTAGCATTTATTTTCGTGGCATGGCAAGGAAAATATGTCATGACAAACCGAACAGAGCATTAACGTTATAACTACAACGACCCCTCATTGTCACGCTGTCATCAAGTTATTATTTCAGCTGGTTAGTCAGGCGCTACACTGTCTGTATGTGAGTTTATTATTTTTTTCCATGAAAGTGCTTTTGTGAACAACAACTCCGTGTTGGAAATAACGTAGGTAGCAACCGGCGTGCAGCTAACGTTAACGTTAATCTCTGGTGTGTGTTTCTAACCGAGCTGCTGCAGCCGTAGCTCCGGTCGGTGCTCAGTGTGTTTTTAGTTCAGGATTTCTTCAGTGTCGGATAGTTCAGGAGGTTTCTACCGGGAGCCGAATTAACACAGAGGTCGTTCCTGTCGAAAACACACGGACCCGGTCATTAAAACACTAAAAGCACTGCATGAAGCAGTTTCATCCTTAAAACATTAGTGTCTCCTCAACG
Source organism: Lepomis macrochirus (assembly GCA_024633595.2). Classification (NCBI taxonomy): domain Eukaryota; kingdom Metazoa; phylum Chordata; class Actinopteri; order Centrarchiformes; family Centrarchidae; genus Lepomis; species Lepomis macrochirus. The sequence goes on along the minus strand of JALXJV020000019.1, from coordinate 32,717,512 downwards.
AACACTGGCTGAGCGTCAGCGAGCCGGCAGGAAATATTTTGAAGTCAGTCGGCGTTTATGTTTAACAGGTAGAACGACACAGACATTTTACTCTATATTGGTCAATAGAGTGGGCTGTTGTATCGCAGCTTTTGTCTGGTAAACAATCTGCTAGCGTTTCCGAAAGCGATGTGCTGATGTCTCTTTTTTTCCACCCTCTTGTCTCGCAGAATCTGGACCGGAGGAGCCCAATCCGTATCCAGAGCTGCCAAACTGCTGTGGCTGTGTGTTTCTCTGTGCTGGAGATCTTTTAAGAACTTGATGGCTTTAAATCCAGTTTGATATTAAATTTCTTATGAACTTTAATTGTGCGTCTCTTCATTATACTCACACACAAAGTATCTATTTTTAGTTGTCAAGCATATTGTTTTGCATTATATTCCCGTCATGTCTGATGTTTACGCATAGCCTACATTTAGCTCATGGATTGGATGGTTTTATGCCACAAAAATGTTATCAGTGTTTCTGCTACAGTCCCTATCTTGCATTTTACTGTGATAGTTGTGTAAAATCATTTTTGGGTTGAAAAGTCTTTATAATCATAAACCCAGTGCAAACTTATTGTTCTCCCCCTCTAATCAATGTGTTCTGGTAAGCTGTCTCTGTAGAGTGGTGGAAGAAGTATTAACTTTATTTACACTACTTCAGTAAAGGTACTACTACCACACTCTGAGAATACTGCACGGCAGGCAAAAGCCCTGCATTCAAAACCTTACTTGAGTAAAAGTATTAGTAACATTTACTTAAAGTATGAACAGTAAAAATAGTAAGTAAAAGTGTCCTGTTAGTGTTCAATAATACTATGTAATGTTTCTGGATCAACATTCCTGCTGCATTAATATGTATTTTGCATGTTACTGCTGTAGATGTTTACGGTGAAGCTCATTTTAAAGTGGAGTGAAAGGTAACTATTTGGCTCGGAGATGCAGTGGAGTAGTATAAAGTTGCCAAATATATAATGAGTTGTAGGCCTACAGTACTTTTGAGTGAATGTGCTTGGTTCCATTCCACCACTGCAGTCCGCCTATAATGGTGGCTGAACTGAGTTAAGATTAGTAGGCTGTGAGTGTGTAGGCCTATACTGTATGGGAGATTGATTGAGGCTTTCTCTGTAGGAAAATGTGCTTTTTGCCACCGTAGGCTACTGTTTACAGGGTCGTGGCACAGCTGGAGCCAATCCAGGTGGAGTACACAGACAAACAACTGGTCACACTCACACCTAAGGACAATTTAGAGTCCTCAAATAACCTAGCCTGCATGTAAGTGGATGGTGGGAGCAAGCCAGAGCACCCAGAGAGAACCCACGCAGACACAGGGAGGCCTGGAGCGACCAAGGTTCGAACCTAAGACCTTGTGAGGCGACAGTGCAGGTACTTAGAGTAGTGTGCATTTTTGCAAATTTTGTGCCACCGTGGCACTTACTTTGTGATCCAAGGGCGCCAGAGCACCTCACAGAGTAGAATGGCAGGAGAAAAGCTGGTGAAAGTTTCTAACCCCAAACTATATCTATATATGGTATATCACATATGTATTTTTACATATATAGGCCTGGATATTGTTTACCATATTTCTTTAATGTAACTATTGTACAACACTCAATCCTTTGTATTATATATATATATATTTCATATATTTCATATTCATCATGAGCTACACGCAGAGATCTGGGTGCTTGTCAAGGCTGGGACAGCACAATCTGCAGTATTCTCAGAGTGTGGTAGTAGTACCTTTACTGAAGTATTGTAAATAAAGTGAATACTTCTACCACCACTCTACAGAGACAGCTTACCAGAACACATTGAGAGATAGATACTTTGTGTGTGAGTATAATGAAGAGACGCACAATTAAAGTTCATAAGAAATTTAATATCAAACTGGATTTAAAGCCATCAAGTTCTTAAAAGGTCTCCAGCACAGAGAAACACACAGCCACAGCAGTTTGGCAGCTCTGGATCCGGATTGGGCTCCTCCGGCTTCAGAAAGGCACAGTCGCGCTATCCACACTTCAAAATCGATGGCGCCTAAACGTTGTGTTTTACGGTAGAGCGTGTGGAGGGGATAAGGACGTCATGTTGCATTCAAGTGCACCCCGTAAATTGAGGAATCTGCACTCGTACGGCACCGAATCTTGTTTAAAACGGGAACATTTTTATATTTTGTCCTATTTGTCGTTGTTGTGTGTATTTCAACAAAGGATAATAATAACAACATACATATACATCACTTCCTTGCTCTTTTACTAAAGCATTTTTAAGGATTACCTGGCAAGGCAAAACCAATCACCTATTCAGCGCTATAGATTCTTCAAAATTCTATAAAAAAATAGAATCAAATTGTTTTCAGCAAACTCCACTGTATTCTTGTTCGCCATGTCCTGAGGGACCACTGTGACTATTTTCAAGTGATTTGACTGCAGCATTATTTCAGAATTAAGTAGTATAATCAGACGTATTTCGCATTCACTGACAATTAGACCTATATTAAAAATTTAATAAAAAAATAGAATCAAATTGTTTTCAGAAAACTCCACTGTATTCTTGTTTGGCATGTCCTGAGGGACCACTGTGACTATTTTCAAGTCATTTGACTGCAGCATTGTTTCAGAATTAAGTAGTATAATCAGACGTATTTCGCATTCACAGTCAATTAGACCTATATTAAAAATTCTATAAAAAAATAGAATCAAATTGTTTTCAGCAAATCCCACCATATTCTTGTAAAACATGTTCTGATGGACCTCTGTGAGTACTTTCAAGGTATTTTACTGCAGCATGATTTCAGAATTAAATTATCAACTCAGTGCCAATCCACATGCATAAGTCACTCTCTCTCTTTCTCATCAAGAACCGCTAGCTAGCTAGCTGTCTGTGCTGTTGTACACATGGTGTAAACTAACTAACGTTAGCTAACGGCAGGCTGTTGGTGAGCCTGTTTCTGGGCAGTTTTAACGGTAGCGCATAACGTTAACGGTCACTGGGCGATAACGCTATTCTTTGATTCAATTCAATTCAATTTTGCTTTATTGGCATGACTGTTGAACAATATTGCCAAAGCATCAAACATATAACATAAACAATCATCCCAATACATATAAAATATCAATCACCCACATACATTTCATTAAGAATTCGGGCATAAACTAATCAAAGTATCTGTGTTTGTGTTAAAAAAGAAAAGAAATATGTATATATTAAAAAATAAAAAAAATAAATAAAACAGTGTGTGTGTTATAAATACTAAAAATAGAATAAACAAAACAGTAGTTGTGTGTGTGTGTGTGTTATAAAAAACAAACAGGAAAAAAAAAACTAAAAACATAAATAAATTAATTAAATATTAAGCGTGTGTGTTAAAAAAAAAAGTATATATATATTATAAAGTTAAAGCAAAATAAATAAATAAAACGGTAAGCGTGTGTGTTAAAAATATCTAAAAAATAAAATATCTAAAAAAGAATTAAATTAAAATAAATAAATGAAACAGTAGAATGTGTGTGTGTGTGTGTGTGTGTGTGTGTGTGTGTGTGTATATAGTTATATTAAAATAAATAAAAAATCAATTAATAAAAAATCAAGTATAAAATGTAAAACAAAAGAATTAATAAAATACCAAACAATTAAAGTAATAATTTTTAAATCTGTACAATTATTTGTCAGTCTGAGGTTCCACTGGTTGTCCTCACTTTATGGCATGTGGAGACATATTTTGCAGCAATTATTTGACATTTGGGCATTTCTCCCAGTAAATAGGGGAGTTTCTGTGTGTCTGATAGGGATTCGAATTCGGGGTATATTTGGGCAATGTTTGCAAAGTGTTTTTCTCTTAGTGGTTCATATTTGGGGCATGAGGTTAGAAAGTGCAGCTCTGTCTCTACCTGTCCTGTGTCTCTACCTGTCCCCTGTCTCTACCTGTCCTGTGTCACACTGGGGGCAGAGTCTGTCTTCCTGTGGTAGCCAGCTCTGTCTGTGGCGACCCTTTTCTATGGCCAGGCTGTGTTCACTCAGCCTGTATGTTGTCATAACTTTTCTTAGTTTAGGACATTTTATTGTCCTCAGGTAATTTGCCAGTGTGAATTCTCTTTTTAGGGTCAGATAACATTGTGATTTACTTTGTGTTTTGGTTGTTTCTTTCCAGTATTCAATATATTTTTCTTTCTGCTTGTTGATAATTTGGTTTGGTCTGTTTGAGTTGGTGTTGCTGTCCTGAGGCTGTTGGGGACTTGTTACTGCAGAGAGCCTCAGGACCAGCTGGCTGAGGGGACTCTTCTCTGGTTTCAGCTCCTGGTATGTTAGGGCTTTGTGATGGTCTGTCTGGGGGTTAACTGATTTTAAGTGGTTGTAAAATTTAAGTGATCTTTTCTCTATTTTTAGTAATAGGGGGTATTGGCCGAGCTCTGCTCTGCATAAGTTATTAGGTTTTTTTCTCTGCACCTGCAGGATGCTCTTACAGAACTCAGTATGGAAAGATTCTATGATTGTTTTGTCCCATTTGTCAAATTCATTATTAAGTTTTGGCCCCCAAATTTCGCTACCATATAGAATTATTGGTTCTAGTACAAACTTTAAAATTTTAAGCCAGATTTCAATGTGAATATATATTTTAATGTTTCTTTTTATTGCATAGAAAGCTCTCCTTGCTTTGTCCCTCAGATCTTTCACAGCCATGTTGAAGTTCCCTGTGTATGTAATGTTGAGGCCAAGGTAAGTGTAGTTTTTTGTATGTTGTAATTTAGTGGTGTCTAAATAAAAATTGTGTGAAATCTGATTTCTGTGTTGTTTCTGAAAGATCATTATCTTAGTCTTTGCTGTGTTTACTGTCAGGGCCCAGGTCTGACAGAATCTCTGCAGGAGGTTAAGGTGCTGCTGCAAACCTTCTTTAGTAGGTGAGAGCAACACTAAGTCATCTGCATACAGCAGACCTCTGATCTCTGTGTCGTTCAGGAGGAGGCCAGGTGCCGTGGAACTCTCTAATTGGTTTGCTAATTCATTGATATATAGATTGAAGAGAATTGGACTTAGATTGCATCCCTGCCTCACTCCCGCGGCCCTGGGAGAAGAATGCTGTTTGTTTGTTTCCAATCTTTATGGCACATTGACTTTTTGTATACATGTTTTTAATCAAGTCATATGTTTTTCCTCCAATGCCACTTTCAAGTAGCCTAAAGAAAAGGCCCTCGTGCCAGATGGAATCAACAAAGCAGGCATATACTTTTCTTTTCTTAATGTTTAATTCTTGATCAATTAGAGTCTGGAGGGTAAAAATATGGTCTGTTGTGCGGCAATTTGGCAAAAAAACAATTTGGCATTTATGCAGAATATTGTGGTTATCAACAAAGTTGACAAGTCGTTTATTAATGGTGTTGCAGAATATTTTTCCCAGGTTACTGGATACACATATTCCTCTGTAGTTATTTGGGTCGTATTTATCTCCGGATTTATGGATTGGGGTTATTAAACCTGTCTGGAAAAGTTCCAGTTGATAGAATAGTATTGAATAGTTTTAGTAGCCAATCTGATTTTATGGTCTGAATATTTGATCATCTCATTTAGGATTCCATCGATACCACAAGCCTTTTTTCCTTTTAGGGACTGGATGGCTTCTGTTAATTCTTGTTCTGTTACAGGGTAATCTAGAGGGTTTTGGTTGTTTTAATCACCGCTCCAGATTTTTCCATTTTGTGAATATTTTGTGCTGATCATCATTTTTTGTAATATTACTGTATAGTTCACTAAAGTCATTAATCCAAGTATTTCCATCTTGGATTGCCAATTCATCCTGCTGGGTTTTGTTTAGGTTGTTCCATTTCTCCCAGAACTTGTTGGACTCTAAGGATTCCTCAGTTTCACAGAGCTGCTTCTTGCTGTGTTGTTCTTTCTTAGTTTTTAGGGTGTACTTGTATTGTTTCAGAGTGGCCTCATATTGACAGCGTATGCTGTGGTTATCTGGGTCCCTATGCTTTTCATTTGATAATTTCCTTAAGGTTTTCCTTAAATTTTTGCAATCACTGTCAAACCATTTGTTATTGTTCATTTGTTGAGGTTTTGGTTTTGAGGCTTTCAAATTAGACAATGAAGCCAGATGATGAAATATTGAATTGATTTTGTCCACAGCCAATTCTACGCCAGAATTATTCTGGGGAAATGTTTCTGTTAGAAATGAATGAGTTAAATCGTGGATGTTTTGATTTTCCAGTGCCTTTTGGTACGCCCCCATGCTGTCTGGGGTCCATCTGTATGAGTATGTGCTGTTAAACAGGTCACAGGCACTAAGGGCTCCAGACTTAGACTGAGCCCTTTTCAGGTAGATAGTGATTTTGCTGTGGTCTGAGAGGGGTGTGAGGGGGCTGACTGTGAAAGCTCTGAGAGATATTGGATCTAGATCTGTAATGAAATAATCAACCGTACTACTGCCAAGAGCTGAGCTGTAAGTGTAGCGACCCAGAGAGTCCCCTCGTAGCCTGCTGTGACCCTGTACAGACCCAGAGAGTCCCCTCGTAGCCTGCCGTTGACTCTGTACAGACCCAGTGTACGGCAGAGCTGTAAGAGCTGCATACCGCTTGTATTAGTAAGCTTGTCAAAGCTCTTTCTAGCAGGACATTCAGGGAGGGGGAAGCAGGTGCTTCCAGGTAAGTGTTTGTCTCCCTGGGTGTTCATAGTGTCAGCTCTTTCCCCTGTTCGAGCGTTCAAGTCCCCACAGAGTATTACATTTCCCATGGTTTTATAATGATAAACTTCCTCCTCAAGAATGGAGAAAATATCTGGGTTGTAGTAGGGGGATTCTGAAGGAGGTATATAGATGGCACACATGTAGACATGTTGCTCGGCACAGATCATCTGTTTGTTAATTTTCAACCATATATGAGATTCTTCTTTTTTAATAACTGTGATAGACTGGCTCAGTTCTGATTTACACCATATAATCATGCCTCCTGAATCTCTGCCTTGGGTTATTGTGGGATTTTTTGTTGATGGTATGATAATCTCAGTGTAGCCGTGAGGACTGACCAGTGGAAACATCTTCTCTGCACCATGTCTCCTGTAAAACTATGATGTCAGAGTCTTTAACTCTCTATTAAAATCTGGATTTCTGCTCTTTAAACCAAAAGCTGATGATCTCAGACCTTGAATGTTCCAACATGTTATTGTAAACGATTTCATCTCCAAGGGTAATCTGTTCAAAAATTAGACAAACACCTTAAAAAACAAATAATAATAATAAACTAGATATTAAAAATAATACTAGTAACAAATGAAAAGAGAAAAAAAATGTGTAAAAAGTGTAAAAAGATGAAAATAGTGTTGTAGGTAAATGAATAAAATATTAAACTTTAAGTGACATTTTAGAGTGTATGTGTGAACTTCTGTTAAGAATTGTCTTTATATTATTATCTGTTTAAAATGATATCCAACATGCTAAATTATGAATTATTGTGGTGTCTCTAAGAGGTCTCTGCTCTTCCACCATGTAGCTATATGAGGCGAGAGCAGAGCAGGTTTAGCATGTGAAATATGTCTTTGAGTTCACCAGAGGGGCGGGCTGTGGATCGCTCTCACCGCTGCAGCATAGTTCAGTCCAATAGGCTGCTGCTCCTGTGGTCTTGGTTCTGCCGTTGGGATGAGGGGGGGTATAGGGCCTCCAGGCTGGGGGGCTCTCTGGCTGGGTACCCGTGGCCAGTGTTGTGTTGGCTGTGGGTTGTGATGTTGGTGATGCGGTGGGTTTGGTGGTCTGGTCGACCTCTCTGATGGCCGAGGATAGGTGTATAGTGGAGGTCTGGATGGTCTTGAAGGTCTAGGAGGTCCTGGAGGTCTGCGTGGGGTCTGCCTTGTGTGGTTACCCCTTGGAGTGGTAGTAGGGTTCCTTCCAAGAGCAGCCTCCTTTAGGGTCCTAGCAAGGGCGGGGACTGCATTTCTGTGTAGGTGTACGTTATCATACAGGCAGTCCAGGTCCAGGGTCGGGTGGTGGGCCAGGAACACATTGGGTTTGAGGGCACAGTCCCTGGAGAGGCTGATATTCACTCTGTGAATGGTGTGGGGGTGGAAGTCTCTCCTGTGCAGCAGAGTCGATATGACTATCTTGCTGGTAGGGAAATTGGTGGAGGCTTGCTCAATGACTCTCCTCAGAGAGTCTGCCAGTCTGTCCTGCTGGGACCTTAAGTCGTTGGTGCCTGTATGGATGATGATGTGGCTAGGTGAGCCTAGCTCAGGCACTGTTAACAGCTCCAGGGCTCTCCTGGTGTTGGGGCACCAGATCTTCTCCGTTCTGTGCCTTGGGAATAAGGTCTTTTCATCCAGGAACTTTCCATTAGAGTCCATGAGGAGGATAATGTCTGCCCTTCTGCCTGTGTGTGTTTGTTCAGACTCAGCTGTCTGATCTTGACGTGGAGCTGTGGTGGTGGTTTCAGGTCTGGAGCACCTAGCTGGAGGCTGGCTCGAGGCCGGACCTTGGGCAGGTGCAGGGTGTGACTGGCGCCTTGGCTTGGCTGTATTTGTATGGAGGCAGCTGGTTGGTTCTGGGGGGATTAGAGTCTGCCTCAGGCTGCATGAGAGGGGGGGGAGTCCTCGAAGAAAGGGCTGTGTTGTCCTTCAGCAGGTATAGTGGGAGTTTGGCTGGATGTGGTCTGGGTCTGAGAGGTGGGCACAGGGGGTTGTGTGGAGTTCAGTCTGGCTTGTAGACTGAGCCTGTCCCTGTTCTGTAGCTCTTCTCTCAGTGTAGCCAACTCAGTTCTGCAGTTGTCTCTGTCCTTCCTAAGTTCCTTCACCTCCTCACTGAGGTGATCCAGCTGTCTTCTCTGACGAGTTAGTTCTTGCTGAAACTCTCTCAGCTGTGAGTTGACACTGTCCTGTTCCTTCTTGGCCTGGGAGTCACTGGCAGTAGGAGAAGTAGGCTGCTGTTGGTCCAGCTGCTCTCTGATCTGTACCAGTTCTATTTCCATCTGGGAGAAGTGTTCCCTCGAGATGTCCAGGGCCTCAGGGTGCTGTAGCAGGAGAGGATCAGTGTCAGCATCTGCAGGCTGTCTGTCAGGAGCAAGGACAGAACAGGACGGTTTGATTCCCAGGGTTGGAGCGATGCTTGCGAGGACCTCCTTCTCCTTCTCAGCTCTCAGTCTCATAGCAGGAAAGTCGAGTTCAAACTGTCTCAGGTCGCCTTGTATCATGGCAGTTCCGTTTTTGAACAGGTTTACTGTTATTCTGTTGGTGTCCGAGTCATTTTCTTCCAGGACACTTATTTTCCATCCATTACAGATGCCTGCTCTCTTTATTGCTGGGTAATGAGAGCTGAACACATTCAGCCAGGCACATGGTTCATCAGTCCAGAAGATTAAATTGCAGGACCTTCCATCTTTGTAGTGGTCCAGGAACAGGATTTCTGGTCTTTCTCTGAGTGTTGTTTGTTTATATTTTCCCCTTGCAGTTTTGCTTTTGATAGCTGGGGGGTAGTCAATGGTTTCAGAGTGTGTAGACATCATGAAACAGTTGTTTATCTTCAAGCTTCTGTGTTTAAAACAGCACTACTTCTGTTTATGCCGTTGCTAGGTAACCACCCTTCAGTGCTAGCTTGTTAGCTATTAGCTTGACTGTTTCAGTTTGGGACTTGTTTTATAGTAATAATTGCAAAACTTACTGATTTCAGTGTCCAGTAGTTTGCTGTTACTTGTTGTAGTCCCTCTTTCTTCTTCAGTGTTTGTTTTTGTCCTCTCCTTGTTTCTCTTCAGCTCGATGCTGTTTCTGAGCTCCTGTCCTCTGAGCTCCTTCTTCAAACTGTATCTCTTTTCCTTTTTTCTCTTTCTTTCTCCTCCTTTTTCCGCTATTTCTCTCCTCTGGAGTATTCTGGTCACTTCTTTTGCATTTTTCTCATAAAAAGTCGGTGTTTATCCAATTTTTGAACCGAAAACAAGCGTTTTGTTCAGCAGCAAGTCTTAAACATGACTCTCTCAACAACAACGGAATTCGGAACACCTGAGTTAACTGAATAAACTCCTGAGTTTATTCTTTATTAAATGTCACATAATTACTTGGTCGAGCGACCGCTTACCTGACAACCCATCTTGCGAGGGTCGGCGCGTCCTTCCCCAGCGCTGCCCAGGCTCTGCCCGCCATGACACCGGGCAACTGCAGCCGGCAGTGAGCCGAGCCCAGCCATCCGACAAGTGTCAGCTCTTATTTTGAAAAGATCTTATTGAGGGGACGTGACATCACATTGAAGCAATACCTCTGATTGGCTGACTACACGCGTGGATCGAAGTCACACAGTCTGCGGAAAGAAACTGCCAAAATTATCTGTAGACGCGTGCAGAGAGATCTGTGAATGCACTGTGATCTACAAACACAGATTCAACACTTGCATGCTGAGCTTTGCACAAAATATTTAAGAATGTCTTTTTACAGTGGTTTGAAAATACAAGTTAGACTGTGTTTGTTTGCAAATTGTGAGGAGGGCATTTGTAGAATTTTTAATGGGAAAAACAGCGAAACAGTTGTGCCAAAATTCTGAAAATAAATGCAACACAATCTACAAACAAATAATGATCCTCATGCACAGACAAATCACTTTGCATTCATTCAAATTCTGGTTTGCAAGTACAAGTCACTGATTTATATTTGTGAATCATAAAGAGTTTGTATGCGGATTTTAAATCTTTTTGTGGATCGTATTTTATATTTGTATGTCATGAAGAGTCTGTTTGTGAAATTTTTATCTATTTACAGATTGTGTTTTACATTTGCAGATCACGAGGAGTTTGTTTGCAGATTTTAAATCTATTTGAAGATCTTGTTTTGTGTTTGCAAATTGTAATATGCATGTTGACTCATAGTCTCTTCATTTTCAATGATTTTGGCATTGTTCTGTCACCAAAGCGAAACAATAGTGCCAAAATTCTGAAAACAAATATGACACAATCTACAAACAGAACATGAAATTCACCTGCAAACAAATCACTTTACATTCATTCAAATTCTGGTTTTCAAGTACAAGTTACTGATTTCTATTTGTGAATCATGATTTGTTTATTTGTGGATTTTTAATCTTTTTGTATATCATGTTTTATATTTGTAGATCATGAAGAGTCTGTTTGAGGATTTTGTATCTATTTGTAGATCTTGTTTTACATTTGTGGATCATTAGGACTTTGTTTGCAGATTTGTAATCTATTTGTAGATTGTGTTATGTGTTTACAAGTTGTAATATCTGTTTGTGACTTTTAGTCTGTGCATTTTCAATGTTTTTGGCACTGATTTACCTCCATACGATCTCTCGCTGTGAGTAAATAACTGAAAGAGTTTTGCAAAATAACAAGTAAAATCTGTTTGGGACTGTGAGCTGCACTTTATCTGAGCTGCTGAAGTGAACATTTGTGGTGAAATTTCTGTCTGATCCAAAGTGTTTTCAGTTAGTTTAGTTTATCCACCTCCTGCTCTCATCCAGTAGTTCAGTCCCAAACTGTTCTGTGTCTGCAGATGGTCTGCAGGGGCCAAATCAGCAGAGCAACATCGCAGGCTTCTTCACAGCACAGTATAGGACAGGTAGACTGTTTAAAAATGTCTCTTACATAATGACGTTACTCTCGTAATATTACAACATTTATTCTGGGCCTGTCAGAGAACACAGATCTGTGGGAGAGATTCTGAATGTGCAGAAAGTTTTGAACATCAGCAGAAACCTGCTGAAACACACGAGCTAAAGTGCAGGAGTTTCTAACTGAACTAAAATGATTTAATATCACTGAGGTGAGTAAAGGTGCCACAGTCATATTTAAAGAGGTTACTTCCCCAAACAAAGACAAAGACATGAGGACATATTTTATGACATTTAGTGTGTATAAAAATGTTAATATATTAAAGTGTTAAGTTCTGTCTGTGCAGCATGAAGGAACCTTTTGTTTCATTATACAGCAGCCTTGTGTTGTATGATGACAAATAAACAACCTTGTAAAAGTTAAACTACAGGACAAAAGATATCTGAGAGCTTTACTGCATTATATTCTGTTATATTTGGAATCATCACCTGAATTTTGTGTTTCCCTTTATATGAATAAAGATTAGTAACAAACACAAGTTCCCCTGTAACAGCCTCAGGAAACCTGACCTACAGTAACACTAGTCAGCAGCAGATCTCAGGTCAGAGGATACAGCTGCAAACATGGTTACAGTATAATAAGCTGCACATGTGGTAAACCTCTGTTTATATTATTATGATCATCATTCAGCTGACAGCCATATACTCACACAGGATTTCAGTTTAGTACATAATCTGACCAATACTGTGATTCATGTGGTCCTTCAGATTGAGTTTGACAGATGAAGTCTGTGTATTTGTTCAACAAACTGTGATGACCTTTTGTGCTTTAATCCTCCTGAGTAACTGAATATATGTGAGCGTGGCCTGGATGAGTCTATAGCACTGAATTTGGAACTGATTGTTAGGGACTCCATCTGTGTCACTATAAGACTAACGGCCAAGAGCTTCTTTGAAACTGCCCGTGTTTCTATTAGAACTAAGAAGTTGGTCGAGGTGGTTCTGGACTGGGTGTGGATGAGGGGCCCAGTTTGGAAAATGTTGTCCCCCTGTCCAAAATCCTAACGACCAGCCTGTTTGAGTCCGTGTTAACTTAATTGGAGTTGGTTCGCGTTCCCATAAAAAGGGGCGTGTTCAGCCGTGCAGGCAAAGTGCTCCGTATTTCTCCAGAGGAACGCACGTTGGTGTCAGGAAACTCTGAATGTAAAGACACGTTAACGGCTAAATCTGATGTCGTGGTGGACGACAGAGCCAGAGAGGCCTGTTGGCATCACATGGAGTAAATCTGTAGCCTGATTATCTTCAGTGTTCTTATTGTAGATCAAATCTTTACTCTGTATTTTATGGGCTCTTCTTTTATGTGTAATATGATGAAGATGTAAAGGTCCAGCTGCACATAAGGTCCATAGTAACAGAAACAAAGGATCCAGAGGAGAGGGGGAATAATCTGAGACAGGATTTCATTTAAAGATTAATCTGCAAGTAAAACACTTGAATATTCTCTGAGATTATCGTCACATTTATGAGAGAAACTTCACTCTGCAAGGCTGCAGCATCACACACAGTCTGCCGTGTATTATGCATGAACTGGAAAGTTATATTAGACTTTGCCATCAGAAGGAAACACTCCTGAGTTTAGCCCACAGTCACTATCATGCACCTCAGAGACTTTGGAACAGCAGAGGGATTTTTTATGATAATAATTTCAGGATTTTTTTCCTCGTTGTTAAACCCACCCTGTCTCTGTATTTTTTGGACCCGTAAAATAGTCAGTCTAAACATGTGAAAACACTTGAGGAGAATTCAGTTACAGCCTGCAGATGGGCTCCATCTAAGAAACTGTCCCGTTAATTAATTAAGATTCCTGTCTAAAATCCCAGAGGCTGCAGGGCTGCTGTCTGAACGTGATGCTGTTGTTCCTCAGTGGAACAAATCAGGATCAAATCTAAACCTGTTTTATGAAGCGCTGTGTATTAATATCCTGCTTCTCATCAGTAACACTGAGTACAGATGTGCTGTGACCTCGGCTAACACCTGTCCACCTTTGGTAGTACGGGTTAATCAGGAAGTTACACCTGAAGGTACCTGGATCAGCCAGTTACCCCGCTTCCTGGTACAGGCCTCAGGCCTCAGGTCTGGTCATTGTAGTGTTACACTCAGTCCTGTTCGTTTGGAAGAGTTTTCTGTCTGCCTGTTGGATTTTACAGTCCACCTGGAACCTGATTTCTTTTGGATTAAAAGCCCTGGAGTGGCCAGTCAATCAGTCACACACTCCACATCAGACATAAGTAAACGGTTGGAACAGGGACAAAAATCATTAAGGCTCATAGAAAACATGTGACACAAGGCAAAGGTGGAGCAGAAAAGTTAAGAAGAAGAAAGGAGTTAGCTGGAGGCAGCTGCAGCAGACTTTTCTTCTGTGCTGCTGTTGCTTACAGCCCACCTGAAGACAGCAGCGAGGACGCCTGCAGCAGGGCGGGGCTAACTTCTTACAAGTAACGCACATTTGGAAAATAAATCAATAAAATAAGTCATTGGCACCTTTTCACCTTCCTTTATTAAAACTCCTGTTACTCTTTACTCCAGTTCATCCTTTGGGCAGTAATCTGCTTTGAATTTTGCCTTCATACCTTCAGAGCTTCAGCAGTCTGCAGTCTTGAACAGAAATGAGCTGTGATCCAGGCTGTGTGCAGTTACACAGATCAGCTCTGGTGTCGGCTCACTTGTCACAGAGCTGGGCAGATGCAAACATTTGGAAAATCAGACAAACACCTTCTCAGTTTAAGGCTTTAATGTTCTACTGATGCAGCTGAAAGCCAGTGAGCCTGTTGGAAAGCAGCCTGCGTCGCTCTTGGGCTTGATCCTGCTATTCCATCCTGACGTTTGTGGAATAAACTGGTGTTGTTTGTGCTCTGAGCCAGAAACAGGACATTCTTACTCTGATGGACTATATTGATGTATGTTTTGTAACACAATTTTCACAAATTCTACATTTTCCTTAGCAGGTGTTTTGATGCTGCCTTTGCTATCTTATGCTGCTCCCTCCCTTTGCTCCCAAAGCACACGAGCAACTGCTGAGGCTGGGCAGTTAGATACAGAAAGGAGCGCACACACCCAGATCTACAGTGTTTAACACTGTGATCCTAACTTCACACTATAAAACAACACTTTAAATAATGACAATGTAGATCACCTTTGCTCTAGTAATTGATGATAACAATTTAGGCTATAATGCTCCAAAATAATTCTCAACAGTAGCGGGCCAAGTAAAGTGGCAAACAGACAGTCCATGTTCACTCTGAGAACACAGTCAGATTCAGAACTTTGAACAAGAGCAGAAAACCTGCTGAAACACAGGAGCTATTAAAGTCCAGGAGTTCGTAACTGAATTAAAATGATTTAATTTATTATTGACAGTGTTGGGCAGAAGCGTCGCTACAAGTAGTGCCGTTGCTACTTTAACTACATTTCTCAGTAGCTTGGTGGCAGCGTCGCTGTTTTCTGAATCAAATAGCTTTTCAGTAACGAAGCTCTTTTTATTGGCCGAGTAGCGCGGCAGCTTCCACACACGCTACATTTTCCCAAGCATTTCTGATGGATCAGTAAGTGACACCACCGCCACACACGGACCTGTATGTACAGCCAGCAGAAGCGCTTCCTGTGATGGTGACATCACGTACCGATCCTTGGGTTGATGTTTGCGACTTTGCTGCAGCGGAATAAAGACACGTGCGACGGAGTCTCTCTCTCTCTCTCTCTCTCTCTCTCTCTCTCTCTCTCGCTCTCGCTCTGCCATGAATGTTTAGGTTGCAATGTTTCCAGAGCACAAAGTCACATATAAACTATAAACATTATAGAATTAATAAATAATTAATTAATTAATTAATAATATGATAATTAAGTTAGTTTATAGAAACAACAATGGTTCTCCATTTGTTGCATGAGGAAGAACATTTAGCAGCAAAGATATGGCAGGAAGTAGGAGAGTTCCTGTGTCTGATTTAGCTCTCTCACACATTGGAGCAGGTTTTTAGTCTTTCTTCTATTGCTACTGTGGAATGAAGTTGGTTATGTATAAACTAGGCCTGTGTGTGAGTGTCTGTATATGGGGTGACAATGGCGAAATGGATAAGACACATGCCTTTAGTGTGAGAGACCTGTAGAACATCGACCAATGTGTCCAGGAGCAAGACACTTAATCCCTAGTTGCTCCAGAGGTTTGAGACCTCTGACATGTTCAGCAATTGTAAGTCGCTTTGGATAAAAGCGTCAGATAAATGAAAAAATGATGATATTAAAAGTTTAAGATTTTAAATTGTTTTATTAAACCAGAAAATGAGGAAAGGCCATCTTCTATTATCTCTGCAGACTCTGTCAGGCTGCTGGGCGGGACTAGTGTGTGCTCAGGCAGACTGGAGGTGAAGTCTAACCAGTCTAACCAGTCTAACCAGAGGTGGTCCTCAGTGTGTGAAGCTGACTTTGACCAGCAGGATGCAGAGGTGGTCTGTAGGGAGCTTGGCTGTGGGGCTCCTTCAGTCCTCCAGGGGGCGCTCTATGGAGAAGTGGAGGCTCCCATGTGGACCAAAGAGTTCCAGTGTGGAGGCCATGAGTCTGCTCTCCTGGACTGTAGAAGCTCAGGCTCAGCTAGAAACACCTGCTCACCTGGAAAAGCTGTTGGACTCACCTGCTCAGGTAGAAGAGGAGCTGCAGCTTTGATTTGGTTCATTTCTGTTCTGATGAAACTCACTTTATTGTTTTACTGATGACTCTCTGCTTTCTGTTCAGAGCCTGTCAGGTTGGTGGGAGGAGCCAGTCGCTGTGCAGGAACACTGGAGCTGAAACATCAGGGAGACTGGAGACCAGTGAGTGACTCTTTCTCTGTCTGGACCCTGAAGACAGCAGCTGTTGCCTGTAGAGATCTGGACTGTGGCTCTGCTGTTTCTGTAGGACGGAGAGAGGAGTCCTCAGACAGACCTGTGTGGTGGATCAGGTCTGACTGTGTTCAGTCTGGATCTGCTCTGAGGGAGTGTGTATCATCAGGTTCCTCTCCCTCCATCGTGGATCTCACCTGCTCAGGTAAGCCCATCAGTGACATCATCAGTGACATCATTGGCAGACCCTTCTATCCAAAGCGACTTACATTTGAGGAGCAGCATACAAGCATCAATACAGTCAGAGATCTACAACTGACAAAACGTACTAGTAAGATCTGACAGCACGTTCAGCATCAGTCAGGTGAATATTTAGGGGAAGAAGTAAGAGTTAATAAAATGGTGCAATCAATACAAGAGACCTGTAAGGAGACAGAAGAAGAAGAGCACAGGAAGTGATGTCAGAGGTGTTATCAGAGGAAGTGTTCTCTGCAGAGTTTTCAGGAGCTTCTTGAAGTCAGAGAGGGACGCCCCTGCTCTGATGGCGTGTGGTAGCTCGGTACAAGTGGAGTTCAGCTGCTTCACTCTAAACTGTTTCACTGTATGAACCTGGACAAACCTGCAAAGGACACGCCGCTGTATCCTCGCTTATAACTCCTTCACCAAGCCTCCTCGCCTCTGAGGTTCATGTTAGGAACTGAGACGTCCTTGTACTGACACGCTGAGATCGGGTTTCTGGGTCGCAGGCTGAGGATCAGTATCACAGACTCTTCTTCTGTGCTGTTGTTGCTTACAGCCCACCTGAAGACAGCAGGGAGGACGCCTGCAGCAGGGTGGGGAGGGGGTCCGTGTACGTTCAGATAGTTTGTCTCTTCATTTGAGCCACAAAACGAACAAACAGGAAAACCAAAATCAAAGAACGGTCCTGTTTTGGTTTTTGAAATTCCTTTTTTCGTTTCTCCGTTTGAAGATAGACGCTGAGAAAATAAAGACAGGTGGGCCAGGTGACCCGGAAGGAAGAGTAAACACATTACAGTAAAAGCTGAGCTTGTAGATCTGTAACATTATGCAGCACTAACGTTACCAGGGTGACCTTAGATGAAAATAAATAAACCTGCACAGAGAGAAACACGTTAGCACAGTATGATCACATGCACTAGAATATTGTGCATTTATTACACAGTGTTTGGTGCAGTACAGTTGGCAGGCTAATAGAGGTTAGCCTAAGAAATGAATGTGTGTGCAGAGGTGTTACTGTCAGCGCTATATTTTTAATATTAAAGTCATATTTAATGTGGTTTCCACCGTAATGAACCAAGCTGTTCCCCCTTTCTACCAGCAGGTGGCAGGATTTAACTGAAGGCCTGTACTGTGTCTTTATTAACTGTTTTGAATCCAGGTCACTGACACAGATGTATTTATTGTTGTTCGTTTCATTTGGTTTTTATCTTTATGTCTTATTTGCAGCCTAGTTCTCATCTTCATCACTCACCCTCAGCCCAGAGTTAAACCTGCATGTCCTTCTGTTCTAACCTGGTTCTAACTCTGCTGTCAGCTTCTCAGCAGCTCTGACAACAAACTCCCATCAGAAATGTCCTGATGTCGGCCATCTGGCCCAAAGAAGGATTTACCAGTGTGCTTTATACTGTGAGAATCTTTCTTCTCCGTACATCGCTCCAGTGTGTAACATCCAACACTCCCATTGTTTAATACAAGTGAAGAGAATCCAAACATTTATTCAACATATACAGCACATACATACTTTCAGAGGCATTGAATGTACAATCTGTGGCTGCACAACATTTTATGAGCTCCTCAAAAGAAAGAAATGAAACAGTTTAAAAACAGGCTGTCAGCGCTGAGAACGTGTTCTCAGGACGTCTGTCAGGCCTCTGAGGCCGTATTTAAAATGTTCTGGCTGATATTGTGGGCCAGTTAAATTTAACTTTGGCTTTTTAGTTGAACTCTGACCTGACCGAAGCAGCTCCTCCTCCATGAACTGCTGTTAAACAGTTCTAAAAGTGTTTAAGAACATTCAGGCCTTCAGAGGGGAAACACTGCAGGATGAAGCTGCTGTAGGCCTCCTGTGTTTTATGAGAGCAGCTCCTCCCTATCAGTAAAGACAAACTGGCCTTTCTGTCTATATTCTAGAAAAACACACAGGCCTGGATGAGGGAAACCTTCAAAAGTTGAAGCTAACTGTGCAGAAAAGCTGCCAGCCAGAAGAGCTGCTGGGCCTCAGCAAGTCCAGTCTGCCTGCAGCTACAGAGTCTGTGGGCCTGACTGTTGATCAGGTGAACACTGGGTGCTCAGACTGTCTGTCAGTAACAGGTGTGGAGTATGTGGTCCACACTTTGAGGGACTCTTTGTTGCTCTGGAATAGTTTTAGCTTGAAATGAAAAGTTTGAAGCTTTCTGTTGGACAATTTCAGCCAGAACATTTGAAATACTGACTGTCGTGACAAGGTCAGTCCCGATCCTGTCCTGAGTTTCTCTGTGAGCTGGTTTATCTCTCAGTTCTGGATCTGTCATTAAGGTCTGTTGTGTTTTGGGTTCCTGTCCTGTCTGTGGTCTTGGATCCGGTCTTCTTGCTGTGTGTCTGGTTTAGATTTGGTCCTGTCTGTTTAGGGTCTTGTGGAGCTGGTCTACGTGGTTCTGGCCTCTGCTCGTTCTGTGTGGTGGTTCTGGTCTGATCGTTCCTGTTATCTCGGTGCCTTAGTTCTTGTTCAGTTCAGTTCCTGTCCCTCATGTGTCGGTTCTGTCCCATCATGCTCGGGTTCTGTCTGTTTGCTAGGTGTCACTTTATGTTCTCTGCCAGTTTCATTAATTAATCTGGTTTTAGTCTCTGTAGCCTTGTTTATTATTATTCATCCACATCTTTAAGTTACTTGGTATCTGTCTTGTCTCGTATCTTAGTTCCCAGTTCGGTGTCTTAGTTCTTAGTCCTGTACCTTAGTTCCTGTCTTGTGTTTCCTCCTGTGGCCTGGACTACGAAGGGAGTTCAACCTACTCAGAGTTAACTCAGGGTAACAAACTCTGACCGCGACACTGGAGTTAAACTACGAAGGTGGATCAGATACTGGTTAGTTGGGTCCAGGCCTCCCGTCGGGGGGGTCAAAGGGTACAGATGACCCTGGCCCAAGGACTGGGGGGGTCCAAGCAAAAATCTATGGTTAACCCTTAAATGGGATCAAGTTAGACACTTTATTACTGTCTTTTATAAATAACAAAAGTTTTATTTGTATTTACATGATAAATAAAAGTTTTATTATCATTATAACATATTTCAAACTTGTCATCTGATAACTATAGAAAGACTGTATATTCTAAAACTCATCCAGTAAAGAGACTGTACGTCATCAGAGTTTGCACTGAAGACAGTTCTGTGTTCACAAACGTGTTGCAGGGAGAGTCAGGACCAAGTGGGACAGGAAATATCACAGACTGGTGGAACATCAGGAGAACTGAATACATTTGTGTCGTAGCTACATTAACTAGCAGCTGTTCCAAGGTTTATGTTCTAGTTATATTATTCTCCATCTTCTGTCACTGCAAACACCCTCTGCCACAATAATAAGTACAGTCTGTTTTCAAATGTTATTAGAAATTAGCATTTAAGTGAACTTTGAACATGAGCAGAAAACCTGCTGAAACACAGGAGCTATTTAAGTCCAGGAGTTTGTAACTGAATTAAAATGATTTAATTTATTGCTGAGGTAAAAAGGTGCCACATGCACATTTAAAGAGGTTACCTCAATCAGTCACACCTGCGTGTGTGTTGATTCAGCAGTGATTATGGGGGTGACGATGGCACAACGGATAAGACACATGCCTTTAGTGTGAGAGACCCAGGTTCAATCCCCCACTGTGACACATTGACCAATGTGTCCCTAAGACACTTAATCCCTAGTTACTCCAGAGGCTTGAGACCTCTGACATGTTCAGCAATTGTAAGTCGCTTTGGATAAAAGCGTCAGATAAATGAATAAATGTAAATGATATTAAAAGTTGATCTACAGGAGAAACATATTTGAAACCTGAGAGCTGCTCTGCATTATATTCTGTTACAGTTTTAGATTTTAAATTGTTTTATTAAACCAGAAAATGAGGAAAGGCCATCTTCTATTATCTCTGCAGACTCTGTCAGGCTGCTGGGCGGGACTAGTGTGTGCTCAGGCAGACTGGAGGTGAAGTCTAACCAGTCTAACCAGTCTAACCAGAGGTGGTCCTCAGTGTGTGAAGCTGACTTTGACCAGCAGGATGCAGAGGTGGTCTGTAGGGAGCTTGGCTGTGGGGCTCCTTCAGTCCTCCAGGGGGCGCTCTATGGAGAAGTGGAGGCTCCCATGTGGACCAAAGAGTTCCAGTGTGGAGGCCATGAGTCTGCTCTCCTGGACTGTAGAAGCTCAGGCTCAGCTAGAAACACCTGCTCACCTGGAAAAGCTGTTGGACTCACCTGCTCAGGTAGAAGAGGAGCTGCAGCTTTGATTTGGTTCATTTCTGTTCTGATGAAACTCACTTTATTGTTTTACTGATGACTCTCTGCTTTCTGTTCAGAGCCTGTCAGGTTGGTGGGAGGAGCCAGTCGCTGTGCAGGAACACTGGAGGTGAAACAGGGAGTCTGGAGACCAGTGGGTGACTTTTTCTCTGCCTGGACCCTGAAGACAGCAGCTGTTGTCTGTAGAGATCTGGACTGTGGCTCTGCTGTTTCTGTAGGACAGAGAAAGGAGTCCTCAGACAGACCTGTGTGGTGGATCAGGCCTGACTGTGTTCAGTCTGGATCTGCTCTGAGGGAGTGTGTATCATCAGGTTCCTCTCCCTCCATCCTGGATCTCACCTGCTCAGGTAAGCCCATCAGTGACATCATCAGTGACATCATCTCTGACATCATGTATGACAGTAATGTCTCCAGTGTGTCCTCTCCTCTGTCTCAGTGTCTCAGTGGTTTCCATTGGACTGAACTGTAAAGTTCTCCAGGACAGTGACGTCCTAAAGTGTAGAGAGGTGGGCTTGTTTCTGGAAGCTTCACCTGACAGGACTCACCTGGAGGAACCTGTCTGTCTGTCTGTCTCTGTGTTTGGGGACGTCCCACCAGGTGGATCCAGTCCCTCCTTTTACAGTCTGTCATCGCTCTGCTCCATGTTTGTTACCCGTGTCAGACCTGTGACATCACTTCCTTCTTCAGGGGCCATTTTGTTGAGCGGAGGGTGAATGTGACCTTTCATCATCTGTGTGTTTACAGACCTGCTGCTTCAGCCCAACATCTCTGCGTCCTCCTCCGTGGACGGGGTCTCCGAGGCCCAGCAGCAGGGCTTTCAGGTGTCCAGGGGCTCCACCTTCACCATCAGCTGCTCCATCCAGCCACAGTACCCAGGAGGCTCCTTCCAGCTCGCCTTCACCTCCTCCATCCCATCACACAACTACACCCAGCCAGCTGTCAATCACTCTGCCCACTTCCTGTTTCCTGCCGCAGAGCCCGCCCACCAAGGAAACTACAGCTGTGTTTATCACGTCCATGTTGTTTCTCATGACTTCTCCTCTGAGAGCCGTCGGCTGTCTCTCACTGTCTCAGGTAAGCTGAAGCAGCTCAAACGTCACCTTCACAGATCTTCTTATTGATTTCACTCTTTATCCTGACAGCTACACAAACAGATTCTAACTTCATTCCAAAGGCTGCAGAGATCTACTGATTAGTTTCTGATGACAGACTTGATGTCGCTGCTTATTCAGCTTCCAGACCATGTTCTCCTTCTTCTCTCCAACAACAACGACAAACACATGAATCCTCAAATAATCACGATTAACGTTACGTTAACTAGAATAAATTCAGAACAGGATTAGAACTGAACATTTTAAATATATTATTATAAATATAGATTTTAATGACTCAGACGCAGGACGCGTACCTGTCAACATCACTGCAGCTTCCAGCACACCTGTAGTTGGTAGCCATGACAACACTGTTCCACAGACCCTCCAACATTACACCTTCCTATTGGCTGTATGGGCAGCAGCTGGATTTGTGGTGCCTTTAAGCACAATAAATTATATGTGTTTAATGAACCCTCTTTAGAAACTGTGTAAAACATAAAAATCTGAGCAGGAAGTCAGGAAACCCTTTTCCACCACTGGTCCTAGTGTGGTAGGGAAACGCCCACATGTCAGCCCACATACACAAGTCTCACCAGAGTCCAGTTTTATTTCTACAGGCCAGAATCAGATTCTTTCCAGAGGGCTTTATAATCTGTACAACAAAGGACCCCCTCTGTCCTCAGAGCCTCGATCCAGATAAACAAACTCCACAAAAAGGAGAAGCATCAGGAGGATCAGCAGAGGAGAGATCCCCCTTTACATCAGAAAGGCAGGAAACAGATGGACCAGTAGGACAACAACTATATGAACAAACTCAATGAAGATCAGGTGCAAACATTTAAGGTGATGTGAAGTGGAATTGGCGCCAGTTAGCTCAGGTGGTAGAGAGCATGTCGAGTCCTTAACACAGCAGCCCGGGTTGAAGTCCAGCCTGCTGCCCTTTGCTGCACGTCATCCCCTCTCTCTCCCACTGATTCAGTGGCGGTTCTAGACCAATTTTATTGAGGGGGCCAGACTGGGGCCAGTTGTTTTGCCAGAGGGGCCCATTCAATTGGAGACAAATGAGACAAAGGAAAAGTTCAATCTTTCAAAATGTCCCGTTTAGTATATAATGTAATGTTTTAGTATGTTTCAGTAACTTACAGTTATTTGTTTCATGTCACAGGATCTTTTCAGTAACTTAGTTATAAATTTATTAAATTACACAAAACAAAACATTCCTGTTAGACCAATCGCATTTTGTGTATTAAAAGTGCTGTTTAAATGCAAAGCATTATTAAATTTTTGTGATAATTAAAATTTCCAGCAATATCCAAAGGCTGTCCATGCAATGGAAACATGGATTACAAGGACAAAATATTGTCTACAATGCTGCATTCAGTTTAATTTTGTCGCAAGAAGACACATTACTATGATTACTGTAGACCAGGCTGTTCAATTATAAATTTAATTGGGACGGATTTTAAAACCAGGACACAGAGACGGGCCGGACATTTTCTCAGGAGTTGGGATCATTAAGATTTTATTGACACACTTGTATCGGTAATCCTTATTGGTTCAGTTCTTTATTGATGATATCAGTCCTATTTATTACTAAATAATTAAATATATTTAATTTTTTTGTTGTTTCTAGAGCAGCAACAAGATTTACAGCAACAAACAAACAAATTTAAAATGTCAATAAAATAAATATTACATGTTCCTGACATCAACATACTGTGTGAAGTTTAGAAATTATGAATTTAGTCCCTCCTGTCCTCCTCATCCCGCTGCTGCTGGTTTGTCTCAGCCACCAGCTGAGTTTATAATGTGCCATATTTTAATATGCAGGCAAACTAAGCTGAACAGTTACTAAAGACAGACGTAATGTCCACTGATCAGCTGGCTGACTTCGCTCCGTGCGCACGCGTGCGTGTGTGTGGAGGCGCTCTGCAGACACACAGAGGAGCGGAGAGGCTGCAGGTCCGACAGGAAGTGTTGAGCCTTGATTGGCGGTGATCGGTACAGCGCATGTGAAACTCAACAGAGATGAAGGGTTCAGCCTACAGCAGCTCACTCTGTAGATAAAAACCGCCCCAGCACTGATTCAACTGGGTTATCCTAGCTCCTATGGGAGCTGATGGACTCATGATGTTGTGCAAGAGCTATTCTAGGATCAGACCTTTAGGGGTGCTCAGCCCCCATGACAATGTAGTGTGCAGAACAGAGCGGGGCAGGCGTCACTTTGTGTTGAAAAGTTGTGGGGACATAAGGGTTCAGATTAGTGGCGTGATGATACATTTGGATCATGAGACGTGACGATGCATGAGAAGATTTTTAGCACTGTTTAGATTAAATATTTGATGAGTAAATATATGTATTGGGGGTCTGGGGGTCTCCAATTTATGGTGTTAATGTCTGTTTTTTATAAGGGAAATATTGCATTGCATCTTTTCTTATTGTGCAAATCAACTTTTCTCAAAGAATTTTCATTTGTTAGTTTACATGTCTTGGTGATGTTTTTCAGAATGTTTTTTAACAAATACTTTCAAAAAAGTGATGGGCACAAAATCAGCCATTTCAAAATGCTGTGTGGGTCTGTGGACCAGTTAGTCAGAAAGCAGTATGGAGCTGTAGGCTCGTGTTTACAGTGTAGGGCAGGAACTGTGCTAATTTTACTTTTCTCATTTTACATTTACTAATTTTCCCAGTAACTAGTAGTGTAACAGATGAACCTCACTACTATTATTTCCAAAACATTATTACAGTTGCTAATCTAAGTAACACTATGGTTCTGAGTTACTTAATGCACCATCCTAGGCGAGAATGCGCAACTGGTCAGCAGGTCAGCTGCACTGGACCTGATGTTGGTCAAGTCAGCTCTCAACCAACACGCTAAAGTAAAGTAAAAGGAAGAATGGAGAACGAGGAAGATAGATGTTCGTCGGGCAGTGCGGTAGCGGATCATGAAGTAAAAGAGAAACTGAAAAATGTCAGTATTTAGGGACATTAAACCCCTTTTAATGTAAGAAAAGCCACATGAAACTGAAGATTAATTGATTATCCCTTCTCTTACTTTATGAAAATCTAACGTTAGAGGGCAAAAAAATTATTTTCAGAAAATCAGAAATTATAACAAATTATTGTATGGTTTTATTGGGGGGCTTAGATGAAATTTACAAATGGTCTAAAATCGCCCCTGATAAT
>JALXJV020000019.1:32652056-32691814 GCA_024633595.2 Lepomis macrochirus | reverse complement strand
AACCATTTTAACCAGTTTAACATCAGTTTAAATCCAGTTTAACTAATAATAATAATAATAAACCAGTTTTCACAAGTTTAAAAGCAATAAAACACATAAAAAAAAACAATTAAATTCTAAAACAAGGAAACACTCATAAGACTAGAATGCACCGCTTAAAATAAATATAACAGGTATAAAAAATAAAAATAAAAATAACATCATATAAAAATCAGGAAAGGCTCTCCCCTATAAAGGTCTGTTTTAAGAAGGTACGTAAAAGAGTTCACTGACTCAGCTGACCTGATTTCTCAGGCAGGCTGTTGCAGAAGCCTCGGGCCCCCATCAGCAAACTGTCCCCTTTAGTTTTCAGTCTAGACTCTGATTAGGACAGCAGACCTCCTGCCCGAGGATCTCAAGGTAACGAGCTGGTGGGGAAACAAGGCTGAGAGGTCGGAAGAGTTTTAAAACTGATCAATAAAATTTTAAAGTCAATTCTAAAACATACTGGGAGCCAGTGTGATGAAGCTAAGACAGCGGTGATGTAAAGATTTAGACTGAGGAATCTGTGCTCTGTTTACAACCTCTATGACCTGTTCCTATGTTGCTTTTTGTAGGGATATAATAGTAAGACAGTCAAAATCTATCCAAATAACAAACCATGGATGACCAAATCTGTTAAATCCAATATAGAATATAAGAGACGAGTCTTTAAACTAGATGAATTTACTGATTTACACAAACAAGCTGCCACTAGGGGGTTGAAAGTAGAAATCCTAAAGGCAAAACAGAATTATAAAGTGAGAACAGAGAGTCAGATGGCTGAAAATAAACTGGGCTTGGCCTAGTCCAGAATGTAAGTTATATGAGGGTATGGTAGTTCAAAGCACAATAATCATATCATCTTGGATGGATACAATTTGAAATTTGAATGTGCAAATGCCTTAAATAGTTTTTATAATCGTTTTGATACATCTGTTTTTAGTGAGGAACTCCAGGACGTGCGTCACAAGCTTGAGGATAGCCAGCATTTTTGTTTAGACCAAAAGGAGGTGGAAAGGGCCTTTTTTCATTTTGAGTAAATAAGAGTTATGGGCCTGATGATATTTGTGCCCGGGTACTCAAGTCTTGTGCAAAAGAGTTGAGCCCTGTATTTCACTACACTTTTTAATAAGTCCTTGAGAGTACAGCATGTTCCAAAGGTGTGGAAGGATACAATGATTGTTCCAGTTCCAAAAATTAGTTGTCCAAAGATATTAAATGACTTAATGAAAATTTTTGAAAGATTTGTGAGATCTGAGATATTAAAGACGACTGAGTGTTTATTAGATCCAATGCAGTTCACTTATAGATCAAAAACAGGTGATGATGAAACGGTCAACTTGCTACATCTGCTTTTGAAATATTTGGAGGGGAAGGGGTCTCATGCAAGGCTTCTATTTGTATTAATACGATTCAACCTCACATTCTAGGAAGTAGACTTTTAGAACAGTTCAAACTGAGTAATAATTTAGTCGGATGGATTTTAGATTTTTTAACTGAGGGAACACAAAGAGTGAAAATAAATAACACAATCTCTGCACAGGTTACTTCCTCCACTGGTTCACCACAAGGATGTGTACTTTCTCCACTACTGTTTATTTTCCACACAAATATGTGTCATAGTCATTTGGAAAATCATGTAGTTTTGAAATACGCAGACGACACTGTAATTGTCAGTCTGCTTCAGAATAATCAGTAATCATAAACAGTCACACACACATATATATATTCATATACATAGACATATATAAACTAAAGACAGAGACAGTTTCCTGTCTCTCAGTGTCCAACCTCCACATTCATCCTTTGTCCTGCTGGAGTTAAACATTTCTGCTGTGCAGAAAAGAAACCAAACACGCAGCCCAAAGGGAGAACTGGAAACAGGGCCGACAGAAAACCCTGATCCTGTGACAGACTCAGTCAGACCTGGACTCTTCACTGTGAAACTAAAGACAGCTAAATGAGCTGTGTTCCAGTAAAGCTCCACCTCTTCCTGTACGCAGATATACACTGAGGACAGCACATGATGATCAGAGCAGAGAGCAGGCGGACGGCCAGAGAGACGGTCTACCTGGACATGGATCACCTGTTGGTGCTGCTGCTGCTGCTGCTGTGGAGCTCAGGTAGGACTTTAAACAGCATGTGTTAGAATTCAGATCTCTTTATTGGATCTGGGAGAAAATCAATATGAAAGGCTGTTTAGGGTGAAAACACTGAAACACCTGCACAGTATTTAGGTGGCCTGGAGATATTTAGAAATATAGCTGGAGGAGAGGAATTCAGCTGAAGAGCCACAGATTCAAAAGAACATTAAACTAAATGGCAGCTCCCCTCCTTTCTGATGCTTCACTCATAGAGCTGAAGGTGGTGGTGGTGGGGGGGGGGGGTAGGCTGGATAAGATCAGCTGCTGTCCTGTTCTAACCGAGGCGCAGCTTAAAACAGGAAGTTAAGATTGAGCCTGATGATAAAATCAGTGGTTAAAAAGATATAACGTGGAGTTGTGTGTGAGTGATGTGCCTTGTAGTGACAGATTGTGTATCTAGGCAACCACACACTCACACATTTAGTCACATGCTCACAGATTCAGGATGAGAATTTACTGCACGCCTCACATCCCATTTCTGCACTTCTCTTCGTCTGCTTCTTCACATGAAACCTCCTAAACTTCACTTTATGATCCATAATATGCAACGATCTGCCGGCTCGTGAAATACGATCGACTCTTTCAAGACTCGTACCTGAACACACGTGTTCTGACCAGATTATTATACATTCATTGTTCTGAGAGAATAGCCGACCTGTTCCTGTTACACAGCACATCCAGCTCTTAAACTATAAACTTGATATTTAAACATGAAACTGAAGAAGTGCACTGAGGTCTGACTCTGTCCCATCATGGAGGAGCATGAAAACATCATCCACAGTCTGTTGACACGCTGCACATCAATATAGTGAGAAACGACTGATAACATGTAGAACTGATAACATCAACCTGTGGCGTGGATCGGCTCCGCCCAGCTGATGCGACACCAGCGTACGCCTTGATCGAAATCAAGCAGACCTGCAGTAGAGCTGTGAGTCAGAGACAGTAAAAATCTCTTTTCCAAGAGCGTCCTGGCCAAAACAGGCAGCAGCACATTCAGCAGGGCTGCAGACATTAAAACAGAAAACATATCACAATGAGAATGAGTAATACGAGATCATAAAATATCAAACTTTCATAAATGTTTACCACAAGTTATAAACAACAAGGATGATCAGAGTCATCAGTCATAACGTCTACAGCCAGAATTGCCTCCATGTCATTTAAAAGTACTGTCACGTCCCGGCTCACTAGGGGAAACGGGACGTATGCATAAACCAGAAGTAGTTGGTATTGTGGAAAAGGTATTTATTTAAACAAGAGAGTTTGACAAGGTTTTAAACAAACTAAGGTTGGGCAAGTGGGTGCTGCGAAAACATAAACTCAAGATAACAAAAAGAGATCCCTTCAAAACAGGGATTACTAACTCAAAAACCAAAAATTAAAACAAAACCTCTCTATTTAAGATGTCTCCAAAACAAAACACCGGGAGTGCAGCACCCCTAAACCTAGTATACTATAATCAATATCTTCCTGTGCCTTTCTTTTGGATGTAGATTTGTAGATCTGGGGAAGCAGACTTAGAACAACCTTATAAATCAGAATGTGCCAGTGATTAACAAAGCAGACCGACCAACCCGATGATGAGTAAGGGCTCTCAAGTTTGTGATGAACCTCGGAGCTCCATGGTAACAGTATCCAACAGTTTCAGGGTGTGAAAAGATGCATGTACAGTATATAACAACAGTCTGGCACTGACATAAAAGTGGCAGCAACAAGTCTGCTTTTGGCCCAAAAGGAAAAATGAGACTTGTTTCTAAAAACTTGTTTCTAAAAACCCAGTTTCAGCTTCAGTTTTTTTTTCACCAAATGCTGAATGTAAGGTTTAAAAGAGAGAGAATGATCAGTTTGACAGATGAGGTACGTTTATTCACTCATAATTTGTTTTAATGATGCCTTCCAATAATTTGTTGATGTTTGATTTTACTTTTCTCTAATCAGCCAATTACTGAATAGCATTTATTTCTCTTTGTCTTGTTTTAGAGTAAAAGGAGGAATCTAACGCTCACAGTGTGATGTGAAAGAAATAAAAACTGAGTTGGCCTTTTGTGCTTTATGAACAAATTGAGTATCTACACTGAACAAAATTAAAATACAAAAATCACAGGAGCCTGGTCTGAACGAGTCTATCACACTGACTTTGGAAATGGTTGTTAGGAGCTCCATCTGTGTCACTACAGCAGCTCTGATATTGGCCGTGTTGGTATCAGAGCTAAGGGTGGGTGAGTGGAGATGGTGCTGGACTGGGTGTCGATGAGGGGCCCAATTTGGAAAATGTTGTCCCCCTGTCCATAATTCCTAATAGCAGGCCTGCTGAACCAGACCAGGGGCCTCATGTATAAACGCTGCCTACGTACAAAAAGGTTCCGTGGTTTTCACGCACATGTGGGATGTATAAAATTGAGCGTGACGTGAGGATGTGGGGGCCGAGGGGCAAACTCCTTTCTAGCTCTTTCAGTGAACTCCAAAGGGCCAAAACTCACCCAATGTATACAGAATGTTCCAGGTACTATGTATGTTAATTACAGTCGCTCCTCAGCAGCTGGGCTTGGTTCCTGATTCTTCAGAGGTCTGTTGTGTCACCTCTGTCTGACACCCATCGACTGCAGGCTTCCTGTGAACACTCAAAGACTCAGATTAACAAAATGCTTTATACTTCAATATGTGTTTTTCCATGTACTGAGTAAATATGAGATAACTTATATACATGATGATTCCCAACATTTCCCTCCTGTTTATCACATATTTGCTCAAATTCTCATTTCACTTAGCTCAGTCACTTCTATTAAAGATTTTCTTTTTTATGTAGCCACTGATGTGGCATCACAAACTTCAGGCCCATGATTAAATTATCAATTTACATCCTGTCACATTATATGGTAATTTGTCAAACAATCTATCATCCTGTCAGGTTAAGACACCTATAATATCAAACAAGGAAGAAAGACAAGAGATTTAATAGCTTTTTACTCGTGAGGAGAACGGACAGAGATGTACTCAGTTACAAACTCCAACCGCTCTGAGTATCTCTGCCGCTTCCTCTCTTTTTATTATGTTCAGGGAGGTCCCTAGTTACATACACATTGCTGCTACATGGGGGAAAGGGGATAAGCAAATAAGCAGCAACATGAACTTGTGACATAGTTAGATTAACATATGTTGCTATAGAGAAGTTTCCAGGAACTATTTATGTTATCATAGCTGCATATCAAAATAGCTGCTTCTTTGGGTGTCTGCTCCATGACTCTTGTCTGACACCCATCCACTGCAGATTTCCTGTGTAACAAACTCAAAAGCTCACATTAGTGAATGCTTTATATTTCATAAATGTATTTCAATGTACTGAGTAAATATGAGATAACTTATATACATGATGATTCCAACACATCCCCACACCACCACCAGGCATCTCCTCAAGATATTGGTCTGAACATTATGTTCACAGGTATTGTGGTGGTCCACCAGCCACCGGACAGGTTTCCCAACCTGTTCCCTGTCCCAGTCATGGTCACACATGTGAAGTTACCACGTGCCACTCTTTTAGAGAATAGGGGTTTCTTTTTTCCTGCTGCAATGACAGGGAACACAAAATCCCATCTCTGGCAGCCTTTGGTATTCAATGGTACAATTGTCTTCTACAGATGCTGGAATTACCTGTAGAAGTGGTCTAGGTCCCATACACACTACGCAATTTCCTTTTGTCATGTTATCTGCTTGTTCCACCATTAGCAACCAGTTATTATTATATACGGTTATTCCTGTGGTCACTTGGCATTCGTCAGCAGATTTTGGTGTGCCGATAATGCATATTCCATCTTTCAACAAAGCCGGAGATAAGGAGGGTTTAGTACTATTTGTATTATTCACTTCACAAATTTGTAAATGGCAAATTTTGGGTCATATCCTGAACTGTATGGCCCATAGAAAGAATCCCCAACACCTAGTTAGTGATGTCCCTGTAGGATTGTGAGAGGACGGCATCAATGTACTGTATGTTAGATTTACTGTTAACAAAAGTCCAGTGTTTGTATGTGCCAGTTTAAACAGTCGTTTACGGTGTTGTGCATATTCAGTAGTTGCCCAACTAGGTGTCCAGTTATCATTTTCATCTGCCACTAGAGTCGGCCATGATGTATCTTTCAGATCATTTGTCATATACCATGTATGAGTACTATATTCACTGCCCTTCGCTTCCCTACTGTTAAGACTGGAAAATGGAAGCACTACTGAAACACTGGTATTATTTGGGATACACACCTGTATGCCATGGCTGTAATAATTACTTGCCTGGCAAAAGTGCGTTTCTTACGTGGCCAAAAGTAGGACCTCCAGGGAGATCACCACTAACATGCGCCACACCTTAAAAGCCATCTCAACTGCTTTTACTCCCTAATAAGGTCAGCAGCCCGTGGGTTTCTTCACTGACTTTCGGGCCTATCCAGGTTCTAAACACCTGAATCCGTCCTATTATCAGACTTTGGCTTGCTTCCCTTGTTGGAGTTCGAGACAGCAGAAATGACCTTCTTGCAGTGAGTCAGGTGAATCCAGGTAGATCTCTCTCATCTGTCTCCCACTGATTTTTAAACTGTGGTAGCCTATATGGTCGTCCAAAAAGGGTTTCATATGGAATCAACCATGTCGTGCTCGTTATGTTTATGTACATTTTGACCAGGTCCAGACATTGTGTCCACGGTCTTCCTGTCTCTTCCATACATTTCATTAATCTGTTTTTTATAGTTCCATTCATTCGCTCTACCAATCCTGCACTTTGTGGATGGTATGCACAGTGGTGTTTTAACTTCATGTGAAACATAACTCCTTTTTTGTCAATCAGTTGGTTTACAAGGTGTGTTCCATTATCACTATAGATTCTTTCTGGGATGCCATATCGTGGAATAATATCTTTGCATAATGCTTTTGCTACAGTCGGTGCATCTGGGTGCTGAGTAGGAAAAAGTTCTATCCATTTAGAAAAGACATCTATTATCACTAGGCAGTACTTTTTCCCGCTCTTATTTAGTTCTATGAAGTCCATGTGTATTGCTTGGAACGGATACTGTGGTTCAGGGAACCAGCGTCTTTTTGGTCCAAGGTTCCCCTGTGGATTATGTTTGGTGCAAATCAGGCATGCTCTAAAAAAATTTTTTTTCTGTACCTGAGCCACCATCCCTCCTGTTGAGACATGAGTAACTCCATGGCTCAATATTGCTGCCCACTTATATAAATTCTTCGGTAGTATGGGTTTATTGTCTGGTCATATAGGTCATCTTTTAATTGTGTGCAATTACGTAACCAGATATCTTTATCAACTCGAGAACTTTGTTGTTGCATTTCTTTAAGGGTTTATTGATCCATGTCTTTGTGTTCTGTCACTACATGAACATCTTGTTGCCTCGTAGCTGCTGCTTTAGCTATTTTGTCCGCAAAGACATTTCCTCGAGACACTTCATCTGTCCCTGATGTGTGTGCGGCACATTTACATAGCTATAGTCTCAGGAAGGTGTAGAGCATCAAGCAGTTTACTGAGGAGTTTGGTATGAGTCACTGGTTTTCCTGTGGACGTTATCATACCGTGATCCAATACTGGGCAAAGATATGCACCGTGGCATATGCATACTGGCTATCTGTATATATAGTTACCTTTTTACCTTTCATTAGTTTACATGCTTCAGTAAGTGCTACTAACTCAGCTGCCTGTGCTGAGTAGTTGGAGGGCAGATGTTTCGCTTTTAATGCTGTGGTTTTTGTTACCACAGCATATCCTGTTAATATTTTTCCCTGCTCATTCTTTTTCTAGATGAACCATCTACAAAAACAACTTCCCCTTCTCGAAGGGGTTGATCTTTAAGGTCTGACCTACTTTTAGCTGTTTCCTCAGCTAGTTTCTGACAATCATGCTTCTCTCCGTCATCTGCTGTCGGTAGCAGTGTTGCTGGGTTTAACGTAGTACATCTTTCTATAGTTACATGCGGTTGTGACAGCAACACTGACATGCAAGACAAATGTCGAGCAGGTGATAAAAATGTCATGTTCGTTTGGAAAAGTAAGGCTGAGACCGCATGTGGAACCTTTAAGGTCAGGGGGTGAAAGAGTACAATTGCAGCGCTTACTTCTACAGCCATTGAGGCAGCTATTACAGCACGCACACAATGTGGCAGAGCACATGCCACACTGTCTAGTTTGGAGGAGAAGTATGCAATAGGTCTCTTTTTATCTCCATATTGTTGAGTTAGTACTGATGTCATAAAGTAACCCTTACAATCTACCATCTGAATAAAGGGTTTACTATAATCAGGTAGTGCAAGAGCTGCACTAGAAACCAAAACTTGTTTTATTTCACAAAAAGCTTCTTCAGCTTCCTCTGTCCATTTTAATGGTGAATTCATTTTAAGATCTTCTTCATACATCAACTTACTTAAAGGTGAGGTTATTTCTGCATAATTTGGCACCCAAGTCCTGCAGTAATTAGTTAAACCTAGAAAAGACATCATTTGTTTCTTAGTCTGTGGTTTGGGTGCTTGGAGGACAGCTTTTCTGTCTTCAAGTAGAGTTCTTCCTCCTGCACTTAAATTACGGCCTAATTATTTCACTTCCCTTTTTACACAGCTGAAGTTTATTTTTGCTCACTTCGTGACCTTCCTTTGCCAAAAACTGCTGTAGTGCTATTGTATCTGTCTTACAAGTGTCTTCATCTGGAGATGCTAACAAAACATCACCCACATAAAATAAGATTTGACTATTACCAGGAGGTTGGAATTTAGCCATGCTAGCACTCAACTAACTTGTGAATAGATGGTTAGACTTTCGCAGAAAATTGGAGTATTACAAGGAAAGTCTTCGCATTTCATTATTACTCCTGCTTTAAGCAAATCTTAAAGTCTGATTTTGGTCTAATTTTGGTTTAATTTTTAATCTTTCACTAGGCCTACATCACAGGTCCCTTAGACCACACTTCTTCTGGAATGTTTTGTAACAAATCTTCATTTTCCTGTGTTAACACCATTAATTCTCATTTATTTGTACAGTGTAGGTGTATTCCCTCCTGTACATGAGCTGACCAAAACAAGGCCTTTTTTGCCAGTCCAGTATCAGCACTTGCCCATGTGTTCACAGACGTTGCTATCCAGTCAGTAGCATTCTCTCCCTGTTGGACCACTTTACCCAAATCTTTCCACTGCATGTTTTGCTTTTATACTGAGAAATGTGTGGTGGTACTCTTATTCTATACAACTGCATGATTTTATCATTCAGAGTCACTCCCGCAACTGATGTGTTATCTGCATTTGAATAAATATAATTGATGGTAATTTTAGTTGGGGTAACTTGTGTCAGACTTTTCTCATAGTCTCTATCTGGGCCTGCTGTGTTTTTGTACCACACTGTGACGAGCAAATCGTCTGCTGACATTTTACTTTGTAACTCAGATATTACTTTTCTTCCTTCAATTAATAGGGCTGTGGCAGTTTTGTGTGGTGGCTTGTCTGGTATGTCGAGGGAATAGTTGAAGGACGCACATGTCCCCTTGCAGCAATTCAGCTTTTTACCACAATCTGTCCCTCAGCTGATGGTATTAGCGCCAATCCCTTGGAATTTGGTCCATTCTAGCCTGTGCCCCTGCTTCTTCTACCTCATCTCCTTCTTCTCGCTTACTTGCTACTTGTTTCCAAAAATCAATACTACAATACTATTCCAACCTGCTCAATAATAACATAAGATAATATAACAATATTAATAACCATTTTTTTTCTTCGAGTCACTCTGTGTATTCTTTTTTATTGCATCCTGCAATTCAACTAATTTTTGGGTGATGAGGCGTCCCTTAAACCCATAGTCATTTATCCATTTATCAAGGTATTTTATGTGTTTGGGATCTAATTTTTCAACATACTTCCAGTCTTTACACGTTAAATCTTCCTTAGTTAAAGGTTTACTTTCCCCTTGTCCCATTTTGCAAAATTTAGTCCAACATTTCAACACCTAGGGTGTTCTACCGTTGGTGATTTACCCAGCAGGACAGTAATAAAATACCTGTCGTGGTAATTCTCACTTCAACTCTTACGAGTGGAGAATTCTCCCAGCTGGAGAACAACCCCACTGCTTTATATGGAAGAACGTTCCAAGTGGAACTCCCTTCCCGTTCTCTCACTCAATCACTCTTTTATTTGGAATTTGTGGGACCCTCTCTTTGGCATCCGGTTGGACACGGAATTTGTCTGGTACCCGGTAGGACTCCGCCGTCCTCCTACGGAATTTATAGGCCACTTCCCTAGTGCCTTTCAGGACTCCGCCGTCCTTCACCTGTCAGTGCCTAGGATTCACAGGGTTTTCAATACGCACTTCAACCCTCAGTCACACTTGCGCTTTTAACCCAAAAGCCTACTCACCACTGTCGTCTCTCTCTCCTTGGATTACCATGGCCACGGTCTTTCCCGCTTTCTATCTCGCCTCTGGAAACCTCAGGTATTTTGGTATCCGGCTCGAAGGACCAAGTAAATGTCAGGCTTAGACAGCTAAAATATCAAACAAGGAAGAAAGACAAGAGAGTTAATGGCTTTTACTTTTTATTCGCGAGGAGAACGGACAGAGATGTACTCAGTTACATAATCCAACCGCTCTGAGGCATCTCTGCCGTTTCCTCTCTTTTTATTATGTTCAGGGAGGTCCCTAGTTATATGCACATTGCTGCTATATGGGGGAAAGTGGGTACAGCAGCAACAATTAAAGGCCCCCTCCAGTGTATTTTGACATTTCTATGATATTTCATATTTTTCTGAGTCACTTCCTTACAATGTTGATTACCCACATAGTTCACCAAATATTTTTTGACAAATGGCTTAATTTTGTGCTCAAAGTTGCAAAAGTTGCTTAGTTGTTAAAACGGGGTGGTGACGTATGACTTTAGTAAATTCCATAAGTCATACGTCATTCTCCAAGCTTGCGCAGGCGCACTCTCATGCCTCCGTAAAAACTGTCAGGGCTCATTCAGAGCATCAAACCGATAAACATCGTTGTGAACTAACCAATTTATCATGTCCTTCACAAAAACGCGTCGCACTTTCACCTGCCATCGCCTTGTATACAGTCTGTAACATGCATTTTACCGACGGCCGTTTTACCAATGCATCGGCGGAGACACCCCCCACCTCCGCGGTAAAGTAAGTGCACCATAAAATGTAGCGGGAGTTATCGTGTGCAGCGCTGACAGGACCATCGACTGTGTGATTGAGAACAGCTGATACATTAGTTCCTATCATGACTAAATAACAGCTGCTCCTGCCAGACAGTAAAGTGGACTAAACTTTACAGTGTAGTGACGTTAACGCAGCATATCGTTAGTGAACACTCCAGCCGGTCAGTTTTTGGTTGTCATGGTAATGTTACGTCCGACTATTAACCACACCCCCATTCTCTGTTTGAGAAAGAACGGTCGCCAAAAACGGCCGTTAAAACTGGCTGGAGGGGGACTTTAACATGTGTTACTATACAGAATGTTCCAGGAACTATGTATGTTAATTACAGTCGCTCCTCAGCGGCTGGGCTTGGTTCCTGTTTCTTCAGAGGTCTGCTCTATGACCTCTGTCTGACACCCATCCACTGCAGGCTTCCTGTGAACACTTCTCTGTAACAAACTCAAAGACTCAGATTAACAAAATGCTTTATACTTCAATATATGTTTTTCCATGTAATGAGTAAATATGAGATAACTTATATACATGATGATTCCAACAGTCAACAGTCAAATGATCTCCCAGGGTGGAGGAGACCACTGACTGAAGCCATCACTTTGGCGAGGTGTGGAGTCTCACTCTGTATGACTGCTGTAAACACAGAAATACTGAGCGGCACTCGGGCGTAATGCTGCACGGCTGCTGTGGCTCTGCAGAGGAAAACGTGAGAGGAAGGATTAGAGAGTTTTCCTGGTCCATGATGATGACTGGCTGATACTTTGAATTAGATTCCCATAGGGTCCCTAGAGCTCTTGGATCTGTGAGCTGAACTGGGTCCAGCATCAGACCAACCTGAAGGATCTGTGCCATCCTGCTACAAATACAAGTAGCTTTAACCACTGATCCTGTTTCTGGCAGCAGCTGTTAGCAGCTGACAGGTGTGTGTCTGATGGGATCAACTATATATAATGTTTGCCTTCCTACCTAAAGTCTTTGTTCAGAATAATATCATTCTGTTAAACTCTTTGAACCTTCTTTTGTTTGGGAACAAGCTGCATTAAACCATCTCTGCTTCAAACCATCAGATGCAGTATTTCTCCTCCACTTCACTGATCAGAACCTCGATGCTCCTCAGTTAGTGAAACTTCTCTTTTTCACCTGTTCTGTTGTTACTTGGTGTGTTTGTGGTTATTTGCATAGTAATTTATGGGAGGAGCCAAATGTATGTGGCTCGTGCATGTGCGCTCAGTTTCACGTTTTTGGGATCTATAAAGGAAAGGTGTGCAGGACCTGGCGTACGCATGTGGAGATTTCTGTGCGAACGCCATCTCTCAGTATGAAAGCTGCGCAGTCTTTTCTACATGAGGCCCCTGGTCAGGCAAGTCACAGTTTGGGGCTAACTACCAACATGTCATGTGTTCAGTCAGTCAGAGTGCTAAAATGGTTACAGATGCTCACTCAGATACTCAGTGTTTTTAAAAATATAATAAAAACTACAATGCAGTCCCATAAAACAGAGCAGTGTGTGCAGGAAAATCACAGCCCTCAGCTTTAACTCTCCCTGGCTCAGCTTCCCTGTGCTGGACCCTCTGCTTCGTACTGTAAAGCTACATATGCATGAGAAGAGCATCAGTAAGAAATATGAGCAACAATAATCCATTTTCTAATTCTATCTAAGCATAATATGATTGGCTACCCAGCCCTGCACACTGTCCCTGTCACTGTTCCACCACTGAAAGGTGAATTTGGAGCATGTTGTTCCAACATTTGGTTCTTTTTCATTCTTATTTTTCTGGCACCGCACATTTCTTTGTCCTCTTTCTTTCTTTCTGCCATATTTACCATCTCTGTTGTCACACAGACCTGATGGAAAGTAAACTCTTATGATCGGCGCCGTTTAACCAATCAGATTTAAGCAAAAACGAGGATCAGTGTAAGTTGGGAGGGGCCGCTCGTACCCCCCCTCACTACTGAAAGTATTAGTTTGTCCCGGTCTGACAGCCGTACAGACAGCGTTCAGCTGAAATGGACCGGCCGTTGGTGAGTCTTCCTGAACTTCCCGATGGCCAGTCCGCCCCTGTACAGAAGCCACTTAGCTGTTTAGGAACAAGATAGCCTGATGGCGTGATGGCAGGTCTCCCTCCAGGACAAAGATGTGATGACTTTGTTTAGACACTGATGGTCCCGAGAGGATGGATCCTACTGACTTTGCTGTGTGAAACCACATGTCTCCACGACTGGATGTTTTTCTAAAACATCAGGTCTTAAAACAAATTCCCTTGGATCTGTGTTTAGTTCTCGCTGTACCGTCCTGCAGCTCCCTGCTGTGCTCTTTATACTGCCATAAGTCTTCACAGCAGCACAGATATCTCTTAGTACTTTGAACAAGTAAATGTTCTACAATTAAAAAGCATATTGTAAGGATAAATGTTCAAGTTGTGATCTTTGTAGAAAAAAGAAATCTGGTTTGCAGGGCTGAACTGAAATTGGATTGTAGTTTAAAAAAGGTGAACAAATCTGTATTTTGTAGAAAGTAAATGAAACTCACATTGGTTGGATTCAGGACCCGGACCTTTAGGTGTGAACCCTTAATCTAACAGTAGCATCATATATCATCATGTCACACGTCGGTTCCTCAGCTGTGAGTCAGGTGACAGGAGGGGGTGGGACCTGATTCGTGTTGCCGTAGAAACATTTCCATTTCTGGAATTTAATCTGAAAGTGTGCAGAGACTCAGTTTGTGATGTTGCACTATGAATAAAGTGAAGCTGAGCGAGCATACTTCACTGAATGCTGAACTTTAACTCTATATAAACCAGTCTGCTGGCTGCTGTTCTGTGTGTTCACATGTTCATCTCACCTACAGTAAACTGGTCAAATGACTCCAGAGGGAGTTCACTGAGATGTTTCTGAGCTGATAGTGTTTTTTCTGTCCACGGCTGTGCTCCAATCACAGGACTCCAGGCTGAAGGAAATCACACCTCAACAGGTAAAGAGAGAAAGAAAAGAGACAGAAAGAATCACAGAAGCAGAATCAGCAGTCAAGTTTTAGTTTAATTCACTTCTTTACTGATGACTCTCTGCTTTCTGTTCAGAGCCTGTCAGGTTGGTGGGAGGAGCCAGTCGCTGTGCAGGAACACTGGAGGTGAAACATCAGGGAGACTGGAGACCAGTGAATGACTTTTACTCTGTCTGGACCCTGAAGACAGCAGCTGTTGTCTGTAGAGATCTGGACTGTGGCTCTGCTGTTTCTGTAGGAGAGAGAGAGGAGTCCTCACGCAGACCTGTGTGGAGAATTTGGTCCGAATGTATTCAGCCTATATCTTCTCTGAGGGAGTGTGCAATATCATCAGGTTCCTCTTCCTCCATCCTGGATCTCACCTGCTCAGGTAAGCCCATCAGTGACATCATCAGTGACATCATTGGCAGACCCTTCTATCCAAAGCGACTTACATTTGAGGAGCAGCATACAAGCATCAATACAGTCAGAGATCTACAACTGACAAAACGTACTAGTAAGATCTGCCAGCACGTTCAGCATCAGTCAGGTGAATATTTAGGGGAAGAAGTAAGAGTTAATAAAATGGTGCCATCAATACAAGAGACCTGTAAGGAGACAGAAGAAGAAGAGCACAGGAAGTGATGTCAGAGGTGTTATCAGAGGAAGTGTTCTCTGCAGAGTTTTCAGGAGCTTCTTGAAGTCAGAGAGGGACGCCCCTGCTCTGATGGCGTGTGGTAGCTCGGTACAAGTGGAGTTCAGCTGCTTCACTCTAAACTGTTTCACTGTATGAACCTGGACAAACCTGCAAAGGACACGCCGCTGTATCCTCGCTTATAACTCCTTCACCAAGCCTCCTCGGTCTCTGAGGTTCATGTTAGGAACTGAGACGTCCTTGTATGGCACGCTGAGATCGGTTTCTGGGTCGCAGGCTGAGGATCAGTATCACAGACTTTTCTTCTGTGCTGCTGTTGTATGGTGTCATTAATTTGTCAAATGTTTTGAGCGTGTAAGACATTGTCACGAGCACATTATATTATATATTATATATTGGCGTTTAGCCCGCGCAGTGGATTTCTGCTCGCTCAAGTCTACAGGACTTTTGACAATTTGGGGAACCAAGGAGGGCACTGGCCCTCTTATGATTGGTCACTTTCAACGTGATCACAACCAGAGCTCTTAAATAAGAGAGTTATGACACTCCCATTGACTTCTGTAGGAACTGTGGAATGCGGACGTGATGCGTTCACGGGCAGCTGATAGTTCCACACACTGAATAGTTCTGAAAATATTATGATCTATCATTGTCAGGTCTCTTGGAGAAAACCGCAAGCAATATATATTTTTATATAATTAAGTTTCTTAAAGAACCTGATTTAGATAAACTATTTTTCTGTTTTGTTTCTTTATTTTGCCGCTTAATCGCTTGTTCCACACTCCAGTCCAGTTGGTGGCGGTAATGCGGCATTAAACTGGTTTACCCACCGCCAATAAACAAGTTTCAGCGCTGCATCCAGAGACTGTTTATCAGGCTGTGTCCCGTTCAGTTTTGTTGTGTCCGATAAACCTACACTCGCTGGTAAGTTGATGAAATGACCAACATTTTAACCCATCCACTTGACCTCTTGTGAATTTAGTC
Organism: Lepomis macrochirus; assembly: GCA_024633595.2. Lineage (NCBI taxonomy): Eukaryota > Metazoa > Chordata > Actinopteri > Centrarchiformes > Centrarchidae > Lepomis > Lepomis macrochirus. The sequence goes on along the minus strand of JALXJV020000019.1, from coordinate 32,675,845 downwards.
AATAGTGGTATTTTATGTAGCCAGCTTTAGTTCAACTTTAGTTTAGTTCGGAAGATATAACTAATTTCATCAGATTCAAAGTGCAGCTAACGTTAGCTAACCTGAGCAACACTTCACTGTTACCATAAGTTAACGTTACTCCCTGACAGTTTGCCGACATTTACTTTAAATGTCAAGTTATAAGTGTACGTTGGTTCGTTGGCATTCAAAGTGTATCTTCGGTTATTAGAATTATAGTAGAAGTTAGCACTGAGTGGTGCCGTAGTAGTAACGTAACGATGAACGGTAACGTTAGCTGTGTGAAATAGATGGCAAGCTTGTATCTAGCAATGCTGTTCCTTGGTTAACGTTAATTCAGTCATTAACGATACACACATTGTTTGTTGGACAGTGCATCGGCTAAGATCAGCAGCACAAGAAGTAAGTAACGTTATAACTGCAGCAGATAACTTCATATGTTTTTCTGTTGAGGAGGCTGATATATGAAACCATCGGAGACTTAATGAGCAGCAAGCCAGCTATCCACAAAGGATCCAAATATCAACGAGGTATGTCCCTGTCAGAAACAGCTCTTTAATCGGTGCCTCTGAACAGCTAAAACTGAATATTGTAACCTTCATGAAGGCCGGATTATTGCAGGACTGCATTACTTTTACCTCGGTGTACCTAATAAACTGGCAGCTGGATCTGCTTATAGGCCTCATAGTGCCAAACTTGTATATTTAAGAGTAAGTTAGTGGAATGCAAATATCATGTCCAGCCAACAGTAACCAGGACAAACTTTCTTCCACATTGATGCAAATATGAATATAGTGACATGAGACATACATATAATTTGAACTACGGAGGCTTTTACACATCTTTTCAGCTGCTGGTCTCACTGTGTTGAAACAGCTGTGCCATGTTTTAATTAAATTTACATATGAGCATAAATGCGTACATTTAATTAAATGTTTAATACTGAGGTTAAAATTAAAGGGTGTTTTACTGAACTACATGGTGTTGGTTATGAGGATTTTTTTGTCCTCCCTGTTTACATAATCTATATTACAGGGCCAGAATATCAGAAACTCCTCTAAATATAATGCTGCTCAGTACAACACCAACATCACCAAGTATGACCTCAGTGATAAAACATGTAAGTGAATTAACACTTGTATGTATGTCTGTCCTGAACAGTACAGGCATCATAAAAGCAGAGTTCATGGCTGAGCTGGTGTATTTATTACATTAGATTGTATAGGTGTACCTAATAAAGTGACCACTGCAGACACAGGTCAAGGTTTTCCCTGTTGCTCCTCTGGGATGTGTGGATGTATGTGGTCACCCCATAGACCAGGGTCACCCTAACCACTGGGCTAGCCTGCCACCTAAACTACAACAAATCTCAACAGTGATGACTGACAACCAACCCTCTTCTGGTATTTAATATTTGGTCATTAAATTCAAAGAATCTGCAACAAAGTAGTAGTACTAAATATGAATTTATTAAGGTGTAAAGGAACTTGTCTTACAACTTTTAGTCCACTGAAATACCTTGGGAAAAGTTTATAGTTGCGTAATATCAAACTCTTTACTGGGGCACAGGACCAAATAACCGAAATCATGCCAATGTCCAGATAAAACTGGACCTAACTGTGTACTCTCACTCCTCAACCTCATGACATTATTTGGGAAACACTGGCTTTCCATGTATATTATAATTTATATTATTATATTAAAATCAATGTCTTAAATGTATTAACCTGGTATTAACACTGTTTCATCTTTCTTCTCCCTGTTCTTTCCAGCAGCACCAGGCTCGTGTCTCATCTGGGCCTATGACCTGGTCTGCTTCTGACAGTGGAATGTCCTCAACGAAACAACCTCACTGACCCTCTGCCTGTAGATAATATATAATTAAAAAAAAGTGTTTTGTTGAATGCAATTGGTTGCCTTATATATTTTGCACTATTGATCAAACTTCTCTCTTGACTTAAACTGAGCTGCTTCAGTTATTTATTGATATTCACTTGTTGGGGATGTTTATGTGAATGTGTCTTAATACAACAGTACATAGGGACAGGTGATATACAGTACAATAATTATATATATTCTGCATATGCAGCACATTCTATGCATGTATTTGTGTGTTCAGAGATATAGTTTAGTCTGTGTTTCGGGAAGGATAAAGGGGTAACGTTACAATAGTCATTTTAAAATAAATTAAAAATCAATAATTATATGGATTGTATTTAGGAACAGAGTAATTCACTCAGTAGCCTCTGCAGTTGCGTTTCAACTAGTGGTGGGCTGTTATCGGCGTTAACGTGCTGCGTTAACGTGAGACTCTTATCGGGCGATAAAAAATTATCGCCGTTAATCTATTCTCAAAGTTGGGTTGGGAGCTGGGTCTATACTACGCAGCTATGATGACTTTCACCTTGATATCTTACCGCAGATGTTTACCCGATTGCACTGTAGGGGGCAAGAACGAGTCTTCGAACCTGTGTGTTTGCCTACTGTGAAATTACCACATCAAACGTGACGTGCTAACATGGATGCAGCTGTTGCTGCGTTCATTTACCTCGAAAGGGCGGAGCTGGGAATGACGTCACACCCGAGTTGACGGCGTTCCAGTTACAACCTCGCTCGGCCAGCTGTTGGTTTACAACTAGCCAGGTTAGTTATTGATACGCCGGTTGATTAAAAAACGCATTGTGCGGTATTTCCTCACACTAACTGTAGCAACACGTCCACAGACAGCTGTTGGACAGCACTTTGTGTACGAACATTTCTGAAGCCGCCGGTGTTGCGCCGAATTCTGCCTGCCTGCCGAGAATCGCATTGAGAAAAGAGGTGGATGCAAATCTCGGCAGGGAGCCTACAAAATCTGATCTGCTGAATTATGCATCCACCTCTTTAGGTCCTTCTCAGACACTTTGCTGTGCTCATTGATCAAACAGCTTTATCGCCACATATATGTACTGAATGTCAAGGAATGGTCCTTCTAGCCTACTAAGTGTATTAAAATATTAAAGACTCTAAACGTTCATAAAATATATACTTCAAATCAATTTATCACCATTGATGAAGTCCACAAAGAATTTTACAGCATTTAAAAGCATTATTTGGAGGTGCATGCAATTCTCGGCAGGCAGGCAAAACGAGAAGCCCCTGACTGCAGTGTGCAGATCGGGGCGGGGCTCAACGTGGGTCAATGTGGGCGGGGGTCAAACGTTTGACCCCGCCCACACCGAGCACTGCCCTTCCAAGAAGCACGAGAAGCCCCGTCTCCCTCGCCTTCACTTGAGATTTACGTTCGTGGAAATGGATGGAAATTAGCCTGTTGAACTAACTCTGGCTCATTTACAGTACAGCTGTTAATTAATGAGCACTGTCCCTGTCAAAAAACAAATTAAATTAAATAATTAAATAAGGTGTCTGTGTTAAGAGCTTCAATTGTGTTACGATTTTTAAGTAAAAATTATGTCGTATGTCACCCCCTGATCTCTTGATTCAGCCTGTTCTCATGCTTTTGCGTCACATATACACGGATGCTCGAGTAGTGCTTCCGGTCGCTAACTAGCTAGGTAGCTAGCGATGTTTTTATTTAAGGAGTTGACAGCCTCCCCGAGGCATTTTCCCTAACCTCAACCATGACATTAGTTAGTGCCTAAACCTAAGTCAGTAAATATATACATGTCGACCGGCTAATCTTACATCGGCCGTGAGGCCGTGAGGATGTGCTAGCAGGTAGGGTTAGCCTCCTTTGTGCTGCAACGCTATTGTACACGTTTGACCCCGCCCACATTGACCCACGTTGAGCCCGGCCCCGATCTGCACACTGCAGTCAGGGGTACTTGGGCAAAACTCGGCACAACACGTGGTTTGCACCTTGTGCAATGTGGAATTAGTTTACTGTAGGAGTTCTTCCAGTCTCAAGTAGCCTACCACCTAAACGCAAAGCACATCACACGCTACACACAAGTACATCTTATTGAACATGATTTATTTTCATCACCAATTATCATAGTAGAACAGCTTTCTCAAGCAGTTTGTGATGCATTTTGGAAACAGGAGATGAGCCCCTGGTCTAATGAGCCACCTGGCTTCAAACCTGTTCGCACACATATTCTGAATGCCTTCGGCAGAATTCAAATGAGCCATTTTAATCTAGATTAATCTAGATTAATTTCAAGATTAATCTAGATTTTAAAAAATTAATCTATGCCCACCCCTAGTTTCAACAGATAACACTGTTAATGCTGTCTCTCCGTCCATCCAAAGAAAAAAAATCACTACTGTAAGTACAGTTACTGTAGTAATCAATGGACATTATACCAAACGTGCCGCAAATGTAGTCTGCTGTTAATGTGTTGTAACGTCACACCTCTTCCCTCCAAAATTAACCCCGAACAGATGATAATGCTTTCCCGACTCCCCAGAAGAAATGGTCGGCTGTCATATGTAAGTATAAGGGATAGTAGTCTAATCAAAACACATTAGGCCTTCATATTTATCCGAAAACTGCTGCAAATATAGCTACTGGTTTCTGTCCCTCCTGAAACTGTTCAAAGTGTTTGACAGCTCGGATTGGTTGGAACTGAGAGCTGCATGGCTCTGGTTGTGATCACGTTGAAAGTGACCAATCATAAGAGGGTCAGTGCCCTCCTTGGTTTCCGCCCCCAAATTGTCAAAAGTCCTGTAGACTCGAGCGAGCAGAGTTATCCTTTGAGAACAAACCAGGCGCTCGCTCACAGAAACTTGTACAACTCTCGGTTGTTGAATTTGTGCGTGAATATTGTATCTGCGCGCGGGAAGGTTAATTTTTGCGTGTGTGAAATAATATAATGTGCTCGTGGAGAATGTCTTACACGCTCACAACATTTGACAAAAAATGACACCGCATCTGTTAGCTACAGCCCACCTGCAGACAGCAGGGAGGACGCCTGCAGCAGGGTGGGGAGTGGGTCTGTGTACGTTCAGATAGTTTGTCTTTACATTTGAGCCACAAAACGAAGAAACAGGAAAACCAAATTCAAAGAACGGTCCTGTTTTGGTTTTTGAAATTCCTTTTTTCATTTCTCCGTTTGAAGACAGGTGGGCCAGGTGACCCGGAAGGAAGAGTAAACACATTACAGTGAAAGCTGAGCTTGTAGATCTGTAACATTATGCAGCACTAACGTTATACCAGGGTGACCTTAGATGAAAATAAATAAACCTGCACAGAGAGAAATACGTTAGCACAGTATGATCACATGCACTAGAATATTGTGCATTTATTACACAGTGTTTGGTGCAGTACAGTTGGCAGGCTAATAGAGGTTAGCCTAAGAAATGATTGTGTGTGCAGAGGTGTTACTGTCAGCTATATTTTTTAATATTAAAGTCATATTTAATGTGGTTTCCACCGTAATGAACCAAGCTGTTCCCCCTTTCTACCAGCAGGTGGCAGGATTTAACTGAAGGCCTGTACTGTGTCTTTATTAACTGTTTTGAATCCAGGTCACTGACACAGATGTATTTATTGTTGTTCGTTTCATTTGCTTTTTATCTTTATGTCTTATTTGCAGCCTAGTTCTCATCTTCATCATTCACCCTCAGCCCAGAGTTAAACCTGCATGTCCTTCTGTTCTAACCTGGTTCTAACTCTGCTGTCAGCTTCTCAGCAGCTCTGACAACAAACTCCCATCAGAAATGTCCTGATGTCGGCCATCTGGCCCAAAGAAGGATTTACAAGTGTGCTTTATACTGTGAGAATCTTTCTTCTCCGTATTACACGCTCCAGTGTGTAACATCCAACACTCCCATTGTTTAATACAAGTGAAGAGAATCCAAACATTTATTCAACATATACAGCACATACATACTTTCAGAGGCATTGAATGTACAATCTGTGGCTGCACAACATTTTATGAGCTCCTCAAAAGAAAGAAATGAAACAGTTTAAAAACAGGCTGTCAGCGCTGAGAACGTGTTCTCAGGACGTCAGTCAGGCCTCTGAGGCCATATTTAAAATGTTCTGGCTGATATTGTGGGCCAGTTAAATTTAACTTTGGCTCTTCAGTTGAACTCTGACCTGACCGAGCAGCTCCTCCCTCCATGAACTGCTGTTAAACAGTTATAAAAGTGTTTAAGAACATTCAGGCCTTCAGAGGGGAAACACTGCAGGATGAAGCTGCTGTAGGCCTCCTGTGTTTTATGAGAGCAGCTCCTCCCCTGTCAGTAAAGACAAACTGGCCTTTCTGTCTATATTCTAGAAAAACACACAGGCCTGGATGAGGGAAACCTTAAAAAGTTGAAGCTAACTGTGCAGAAAAGCTGCCAGCCAGAAGAGCTGCTGGGCCTCAGCAAGTCCAGTCTGCCTGCAGCTACAGAGTCTGTGGGCCTGACTGTTGATCAGGTGAACACTGGGTGCTCAGACTGTCTGTCAGTAACAGGTCTGGAGTATGTGGTCCACACTTTGAGGGACTCTTTGTTGCTCTGGAATAGTTTTTAGCTTGAAATGAAAAGTTTGAAGCTTTCTGTTGGACAATTTCAGCCAGAACATTTGAAATACTGACTGTCGTACAAGGTCGTCCCGATCCTGTCCTGAGTTTCTCTGTGAGCTGGTTTATCTGTCAGTTCTGGATCTGTCATTAAGGTCTGTTGTGTTTTGGGTTCCTGTCCTGTCTGTGGTCTTGGATCCGGTCTTCTTGCTGTGTGTCTGGTTTAGATTTGGTCCTGTCCGTTTAGGTCTTGTGGAGCTGGTCTACGTGGTTCTGGCCTCTGCTTGTTCTGTGTGGTGGTTCTGGTCTGATCGGTCCTGTTATCTCGGTGCCTTAGTTCTTGTTCAGTTCAGTTCCTGTCCCTCACGTGTCGGTTCTGTCCCATCATGCTCGGGTTCTGTCTGTTTGCTAGGTGTCACTTTATGTTCTCTGCCAGTTTCATTAATTAATCTGGTTTTAGTCTCTGTAGCCTTGTTTATTATTATTCATCCACATCTTTAAGTTACTTGGTATCTGTCTTGTCTCGTATCTTAGTTCCCAGTTCGGTGTCTTAGTTCTTAGTCCTGTACCTTAGTTCATGTCTTGTGTTTCCTCCTGTGGCCTGGACTACGAAGGGAGTTCAACCTACTCAGAGTTAACTCAGGGTAACAAACTCTGACCGCGACACTGGAGTTAAACTACGAAGGTGGATCAGATGCTGGTTAGTTGGGTCCAGGCCTCCCGTCGGGGGGGTCAAAGGGTACAGATGACCCTGGCCCAAGGACTGGGGGGGGCCCAAGCAAAAATCTACGGTTAATCCTTAAATGGGATCAAGTTAGACACTTTATTACTGTCTTTTATAAATAACAAAAGTTTTATTTGTATTTACATGATAAATAAAAGTTTTATTATCATTAAAACATATTTCAACATATTTCTTGTCATCTGATAACTATAGAAAGACTGTATTTTCTAAAAGTCATGCAGCAAAGAGACTGTATGTCATCAGAGTTTGCACTGAAGACAGTTCTGTGTTCACAAACGTGTTGCAGGGAGAGTCAGGACCAAGTGAGACAGGAAATATCACAGACTGGTGGAACATCAGGAGAACTGAATACATTTGTGTCGTAGCTACATTAACTAGCAGCTGTTCCAAGGTTTATGTTCTAGTTATATTATTCTCCATCTTCTGTCACTGCAAACACCCTCTGTCACAATAATAATTACATTCTGTTTTCAAATGTTATTAGAAATGAGCATTTCAGCCCCCCCAGGTCCAAAGTCGCTCCTGCGTCCCTGAGTGTTTGCAGATCCCTGTTCCACTTCCTTGTCTTCAGTCCCAAATGGGGTTCTGCTTCTGTCAGAAGGGGAAACTTGCATTAGCCCAGACTAACTAAACCTTGATAGAAAGACAGACAGCTGATCACTGTCTTGTTTTGAAATGATGTGCGTCCATACATGTGTTGGCTCGTCCTCACAGAGGTTGCTGCTGGAATGCGACACAGTTCTCTTTTTCCAAGCTGCAGCTTATAAACCCTGCTGGTGTTTAGCAGAAGGCTAAGAAATAGTGGGATGGTTTGAGACGTTTTCATGAATAAAAGTAAATCACAAGTTTTAGAACTTGAACTCTTTCACTGTATTTGCAGGAATATTTTAAAGGGCTACTTAAAAAACTAAACTCATCAAGTTGCCCAGTCTGATGCAACAGACCGTCCATTTTTAATCTGAGAACCCAGTTAGATTCTGAATGTGCAGAACTTTGAACATGAGCAGAAAACCTGCTGAAACACAGGAGCTATTAAAGTCCAGGAGTTTGTAACTGAATTAAAATGATTTGATTTATTATTGATGAGGTAAAAAGGTGCCACATGCACATTTAAAGAGGTTACCTCAATCAGTCACACCTGCGTGTGTTGATTCAGCAGTGATTATGGGGGTGACGATGGAGCAACGGATAAGACACATGCCTTTAGTGTGAGAGACCCAGGTTCAATCCCCCACTGTGACACATCGACCAATGTGTCCCTGAGCAAGACATTTAATCCCTAGTTGCTCCAGAGGCTTGAGACCTCTGACATGTACAGCAATTGTAAGTCACTTTGGATAAAAGCTTCAGATAAATGAATGAATGTAAATGATATTAAAAGTTGATCTATATATATATATCTCTACATTATATTCTGTTACAGTTTTAGATTTTAAATTGTTTTATTAAACCTTTATTAAACCAGAAAATGAGGAAAGGCCATCTTCTATTATCTCTGCAGACTCTGTCAGGCTGGTGGGCGGGACTAGTCTGTGCTCAGGCAGACTGGAGGTGAAGTCTAACCAGTCTAACCAGTCTAACCAGAGGTGGTCCTCAGTGTGTGAAGCTGACTTTGACCAGCAGGATGCAGAGGTGGTCTGTAGGGAGCTTGGCTGTGGGGCTCCTTCAGTCCTCCAGGGGGCGCTCTATGGAGAAGTGGAGGCTCCCATGTGGACCAAAGAGTTCCAGTGTGGAGGCCATGAGTCTGCTCTCCTGGACTGTAGAAGCTCAGGCTCAGCTAGAAACACTTGCTCACCTGGAAAAGCTGTTGGACTCACCTGCTCAGGTAGAAGAGGAGCTGCAGCTTTGATTTGGTTCATTTCTGTTCTGATGAAACTCACTTTATTGTTTTACTGATGACTCTCTGCTTTCTGTTCAGAGCCTGATGAGGTCAGGTTGGTGGGAGGAGCCAGTCGCTGTGCAGGAACACTGGAGCTGAAACATCAGGGAGACTGGAGACCAGTGAACGACTATTACACTGACTGGACCCTGAAGGCAGCAGCTGTTGCCTGTAGAGATCTGGACTGTGGCTCTGCTGTTTCTATAGGAGAGAGAAAGGAGTCCTCAGACAGACCTGTGTGGGGGGATCAGGCCTAACTGTGTTCAGTCTGGATCTCCTCTGAGGGAGTGTGTAACAACATCATCATCATCATCAGATTCCTCTTCCTCCATCCTGGATCTCACCTGCTCAGGTAAGCTGACTTTGACATGTCTGCTGCTTCAGGAGGCCCCGGGGCCAACCACCAACCAGCCTGAAAGGACTCCTCCTTCAGCTTGACGGCTTTCTTAGCCACTGGTTTCCACCAGCAGGGTCTTTGGTCGCCTCCATAACAGGCACCAATGACCTGCTGGCCACAACTTTGAGCAGCTGAGCTCAGCCGGGGGGCTCGTCAGTATCTCCACACCCACGTGGCGTCCTCCACCCTGGCAGCTCCTTCAAAGGAGAGAGTCCAGCCCCTATCCCTGTTAGAGCTGTTGGAGCATTTTCTAAGCAGCTTTTTCTTCTGGGTTCCAGATCTTCTTAGAACATTAAGACAGAATGAAAAGTGTTGAACTTGTTTGTGTGGAGAGCAAAGATTGTGGAGTACCTGAGCAGAAGGAACAGAACAGAGAAATCTGCAGATGATGATGTTGTGCTGTTGTTTGGAAACATGTTGAAAGTGTTCAGACGTGGAGAACAAGTGTGACAGAGTATTAAATGGAAATGTGCTGGTGAACTTGCTGCAGTCTGTGCTGTTAGAAAGATGTGTTCTGTTGTTAATGATGAACTGATGTTGGAGTTGTGCTGAGTCCACTTTGAATCACTGAATTGTTGTTTCATGACATGTTTTTTCTTTTGTGTCTGGTGTCTTTATCTCTATTTCATCTTCTATTATCTCTGCAGACTCTGTCAGGCTGCTGGGCGGGACTAGTCTGTGCTCAGGCAGACTGGAGGTGAAGTCTAACCAGTCTAACCAGAGGTGGTCCTCAGTGTGTGAAGCTGACTTTGACCAGCAGGGATGCAGAGGTGGTCTGTAGGGAGCTTGGCTGTGGGGCTCCTTCAGTCCTCCAGGGGGCGCTCTATGGAGAAGTGGAGGCTCCCATGTGGACCAAAGAGTTCCAGTGTGGAGGCCATGAGTCTGCTCTCCTGGACTGTAGAAGCTCAGGCTCAGCTAGAAACACCTGCTCACCTGGAAAAGCTGTTGGACTCACCTGCTCAGGTAGAAGAGGAGCTGCAGCTTTGATTTGGTTCATTTCTGTTCTGATGAAACTCACTTTATTGTTTTACTGATGACTCTCTGCTTTCTGTTCAGAGCCTGTCAGGTTGGTGGGAGGAGCCAGTCGCTGTGCAGGAACACTGGAGCTGAAACATCTGGGAGACTGGCGACCAGTGAGTTACGCTTACTTTATCTCTGACTGGACCCTGAAGACAGCAGCTGTTGTCTGTAGAAAGCTGGACTGTGGCTCTGCTGTTTCTGTAGGACAGACAGTGGAGTCCTCAGTCAGACCTCTGTGGAGGATCAAGTTTGACTGTGTTCACTCTGGATCTGCTCTGAGGGAGTGTGTAAGATCATTTCCCTCTCCCTTCATCGTGGATCTCACCTGCTCAGGTAAGCCCCTCTGTGACATCATCTCTGACATCATCTGTGACAGTAATGTACCCAGGTTGACTCACACTCAGCAGCTAGAATGGCAGCAGACTGTCTCTGGCAGCCATGACGGAGTCTGATGAGCTGCTGCCTCAGTAAATCAGGAGCTGAATGCACCAAGATATATATATGTATATATGAAACATGTCTGCTGCTTCAGGAGGCCCCGGGCCAACCACCAACCAGCCTGAAAGGACTCCTCCTTCAGCTTGACGGCTTTCTTAGCCACTGGTTTCCACCAGCAGGGTCTTTGGTCGCCTCCATAACAGGCACCAATGACCTGCTGGCAGTGTTGGGAGGGTTAATTTAGAAATGTAATCAGTAACGTAATGAGAGTACCACAAAATAAAAGTCATGTAATCTGATTACTTTGACTTACTTTGGATTACTTCGGTGCCAAATAGCCAAATGAAGACGAGAGAGTATCAGTGATGCTGTAAGTGTCAGATCTGTACCGCCAGCAAGATCCGTTCTGCACATGTGCAAACTTTGTTCTGTCAGTCGAAGAATGTCACCGCAAATCTGCCTCTTCAAAATGATCCAACTAAATATTTCACATTGAGATAACAATGTTTTTAATCACTGGAGATGAAACTGTTCACTATGATGTAACAGGACTACACTTTAGATATTAAAACCTTATTCAACATGTTACCGCCTGGCTCAAGGCCGGCAACAAAAAGGGAGGCCTCACACAGATAACATGAACAAAAAGGATTTATTTAACTTAAACTAACAACCAACTTAACTAAGGTTATGGCGTGGGTTGGTATGAGGAACATCAGTCATGTCAGAAGTGTGTGGATGAGTGAAAATGAAGTGCAATGCATGTTGGTGGGTGCAGCAAATTAAACAAAGGAAACAGGTTGAAGCAGCAGGCCAGCAGCAGAGAGCGACTTCTGGAAAGGCAGCCCTTTTATGCCTTCTAGGAAGCCCAGCCCAGAGGGGCAGTCACATGCATTAGAGCCTCCCAGTTCCATCTACAAGCCACACCCAGAACCTGCAAAACAGAGCATACAGGCAGACAGACTGGGGAAGTCGTCACACCCCCACCCTTAAGATTGGGGTCCTAGGTAGGATCCCCAAAATTCCGCCAGTGCTTCCCACCTAAATAACCAAACACAATTCTTGACAATTAACAATGAAAAATCTTAATCAAATACGCTCTGATACATTAACATGTGGATGTCCTTACAACCTGCAGGCAGTGCCATGTCTTGAGCCATGAAACCACCCCCCTCAGCAACCTTGGTACCTAAGAAGCATTTAAGAGGGAAGAGAGCAACAGAACCAGAGAGACACACTGCAGGGAGGAAAAACACAAGTTATTACACAGACACTGCTCGAGACAGGGCATTAGGGATGGGACGGTATGAAAATTTCATATCACGATTATAGTGACCAAAGTTATCACGGTTATCAATATTATCACGGTTTTGTTAAAAAGAGATGGAAATATTCAAAAAGAACTGATGCTCAGACTGACGTCTGATTCTCCTCTAAAAAATGCTATATTGCATGAGGTTGTACCTGCTACGGTTCGCCAGCAGAGACCGATAAAGTCCGCCTCTACCGAACATGCTCTTCTTCTATGAGAGAATTTGAGGTAGCGGCGAAACTAAAATGAACCTAACGGCTTCCGTAGGCCGCCGGCAAGATGGCGGCGCGCCGAACGGTCTATACGGACACGAATCGCCGCTGTTTCTGGACGGAAACCAGCTTTAAAAGCGCAAATAGATTACCGACCCGATAGTAATTTGGTATTTTGTCCTCTTGGATGGCTGAAAAATCTCCTGATCACTGACACTGCCTTCCGCCATGTCTTCTCGTTCTCGCACGACGTTGCATGCTCGCTGGCTGCGCCAGACTGATTCTGGCTGGACCGGGATTTACTCGCGAAGTTTTCAAAATCAACGATAATCAAACACGGTTTTTATGATAATTCAATTTTAAACGATAATACTAACCGCCAGGACGTTTTATCGTGGTTTATCGTGAAACCGGTAATCGTCCCATCCCTACAGGGCATCAGCCACTGTGTTCTCGGCACCCTTTACATGTCGTATGTCTAAATGAAATGGCTGAAGGAAAAGACACCATCACATAAGCCGTTGATTTGGGTTTTGGAGTGAGTGGAGAAAAGTGAGAGGATTGTGATCAGTGTAAACCACTAAAGGACTTACCCCACCACCCACATAAACCTCAAAATGTTGCAATGCCCAGATGAGTGCCAGCGCTTCCTTTTCAATGATAGAATAGTTCAACTGATGAGAGTTGAACTTTTTAGAAAAGAAACTCACCGGGCAGTCTACACCATTTTCATTAGCCTGCATGAGTACAGCACCAGCTCCCACCTTACTAGCATCCACATACAGGGAGAACGGGTGGTCCAACTTTGGGGCTGCTAGAACAGGGGAAGAACATAGCAAAGACTTTACAGACTCAAAAGCCTCTTGACAGGGGAGAGACCAGTCAAACTTGACCTTTGGGCTAAGAAGAGTAGTGAGTGGAGCTGCAACTGTGGAGAAGTTCTTACAAAACCCACGATAGTAACCCACCATGCCCAAGAAACGGGACAGTTCCTTTTTGGTGGTCGGAACAGGGAACTGGTCAACTGCCAACACCTTTGCTCTTACTGGACACACCTGCCCTTGGCCCACTACTTTCCCCAGATAGGTGACTGTTGCTTTAGCAAACTCACATTTTGCCAAATTAATGGTCAGACAAGCCCAAGCCATCCTGTCAAACAAAGCCTGTATACGTTTGAGGTGATCCTCCCAAGAGTCACTGCAAATAACCACGTCATCTAAGTACACAGCACAACCCTTCAGCCCTGACACCACCTTGTTCATTAGGCGCTGGAAGGTGGCTGGAGCATTTCGTAAACCAAATGGCATCACACTGTAAGAGTAAAGACCACTGGGTGTTACAAAGGCAGCTATCTCCCTAGCCCTAGGTGTTAAAGGAACCTGCCAATAACCTTTCAGTAGGTCAAATTTACTGACAAACTTAGCCGAGCCAATCTGATCGACACAATCCTCCATACGTGGTAATGGAAAAGAGTCAGGCTTGGTCACTTTGTTCACCTTTCGAAAGTCAGTACATGGTCTAAATGTGCCATCCGTTTTCTTTACCAATAAACATGGAGAAGACCAACTAGATGCACTAGGTTCAGCAATGTTATTTTCCACCATATATGTGACTTCTGCTTCTAGAGTCTCACGCTTATCTGGGGACATCCGATAAAAGCGTTGCTTGACTGGCTGAGCATCCCCCACATCAATATCATGCTCAATAAGGTGGGTGCGAGATGGAATATCTGCAAATAGACAGGGATAACCTTTAATTAGGTTCACCAACTCTGTACGTTGTGGTTCAGGTAAGTGCTTCAACATTACATCCAGATTAGCAAGTGACTCAGAGTTTTTAAGACGTCCTCTCAAAAGTCCATCATCTGGTGTATACAGCTCTTCCCCTTGTTCCACAACTGGATCACCAGGTGGGGGCAACTGACCCACTGAAACTGCTGCAGCAACAGAGGAAGGTTTCGACCCAGGACCTGGCATAGCAGAACGCGAAAAGTAGGGTTTCAACAAGTTAATATGACACAACTGCATTGACTTCTTACGGTCAGGGGTCGAGATTAAATAGTTCAGGTCTGACACTTTTCGGGCCACTACATAAGGACCAGAAAACTTAGCCTGAAAAGGAGAACCAACTAAAGGCAAAAGCACTAGGACTTGATCACCAGGACTAAATTCACGTCGTTCTCCACGCCGATCATAAAGACTTTTCATTTTATTTTGAGCTGTCTGTAGATTTTCTCTGGCCAATTTATTCGCCTGGTACAACCGTTGTCTGAATCCGTTTACATAGTCTATTAAGTTTGTTGGGGCCTCCTTGGCTTGCCAATCACTATGTAGGGAAGCTAAAGGACCACGAACTGTGTGACCAAAGACCAGATCATTTGGACTAAACCCCAGACTTTCTTGTGATACCTCCCTGGCAGCTAACATCAGCCACGGTAACCCCTCCTCCCAGTCACGGTCCAACTCAGTGCAATACCCCCGAAGGAGAGACTTCAGAGTTTGATGAAACCTTTCCAAAGCTCCCTGGCTCTGAGGGTGATAGGCACTTGATTGAGAATGTTGGATATGTAACTGCTTCATCACTTCTGCAAACAACTTTGAACAGAAGTTTGAACCCTGATCTGACTGGATAATCTTTGGAATACCAAAAATAGAGATAAACTGTGTCAGTGCTTTAACAACTGACTTAGTTGTGATATTCCTGAGGGGATAAGCAGCAGGATATCGTGTAGCCTGACACATCACTGTCAGCAGAAAGTTACTACCAGCTTTAGAGCGTGGCAAGGGACCAACACAGTCAACAATCAGATGCTCAAATGGGTGTTCAGCAACTGGGATTGGATACAGAGGAGCAGGCTTAATTCCCTGATTTGGTTTTCCAGTTAGTTGACATGTATGGCAAGTTTTAATAAAAGCAGAAATGTCTCTCTTCAAACGTGGCCAGTAGAAGTGTCTCATTACTCGATCATACGTCTTCTTAACACCTAAGTGACCTGCGACACCATCATGAGCAGTCTGAAGTGCACCAAGTCTTAATGTAGAGGGCAGAACAATTTGGACAATTTCATCCCCCACAAAACAGTCCCCCTGGGGAACCCATTTTCTCACCAACAGGCCATCTTTGAGAAAATAACCATGGGCTGCACTCTCCACCTCCTCCTCTGGGAGAACCTGGTTGAACAGGGCTTGGAGTGTGAGGTCATCTTTTTGCTCCTTCATAAGATCACTGCAAGACACAGGCAAGGGGAAAGCAGGCACAGGGAATACACACTTTTTTTCCTTCTCCCGATCATCAAGAACAGACTCACCACAGGCACGACTTGTAGCCCGCGTCACTGCACAGGTGGACAATACCTCAGGAGTTTTGGTAGACTCAGAACTCTCTACTTGGGAAAGAGGAGGTTCCTTCTGTGCAGCCACCTGTGGCCACACTCTGTCACCAGCAAGGTCATTACCTAAGATGACGTGTATTCCTCCCATAGGCAAGGAAGGTCGCACCCCCATGGCCACATCACCTTGAACCAGATCTGAGATTAACGTTAGTCTATGCTGCGGAGCAGAGAAAACTGTTAAACCCATCCCTCGGACATCAACACTAGAACCAGTATCTGTCTCAGGAGAAAAGGGTAATACAGAATCCACAATAAAGGAGTCCAGAGCACCTGAATCTCTTAATATCTTTACAGGTACTTTCCTCTCACTTCCAACCAATGACACAAAACCATCGGAAACAAAAGCAGCATAACCAGGGTCAATTTCTTCATTATCTCCAACTTGGGTCTGTTCTTGCTCCACTACAGGAAGCTTGATCACAGACTCCGGGTTTGTATGTGCCTGAACAGCAGCAATGACACGGCACCTTTCCTCAGCACGCAAGGAAGCAGCAGCCCCAGATGGCTTTGCAGGACAATAACCAGGCTTACTTTGCTTTCTCATTGCTGGACACTCATTTCTCCAGTGACCCTTACCAAAACAGTAATTGCAAATGCGATTGGGGTCTAACTTTCCCCGTATGTTCTGTCCCACTTTAGCTGGATACCTTGCTGTCCCTTCTGACAAATACTTGCTTATATGGACCTTACCGATACTCTCTCCAAAACCCTCATCACCACGACTGCGGCGCTCACCAAAAACTTTATGGGTCAGGACAAACTCATCTGCTAATTTAGCAGCATCTGAAACCGTGCTTACTTTCTGTTCATTTATGTAGGTAACCACGCGATCAGGCAGAGTATTTTTAAACTGTTCAAGCAAGACGAGTTCCTGCAAATCTTCTAAGGTTTTCACCTGAGAAGCAGTACACCAGCGAGTAAAATGTGTGGCTAGTTCCCGAGCAAACTCTGTATGGGGTTGTTTCTCTTTTCTTATTGATCTGAACCGCTGCCGATGTGCTTCTGGTACCAGCTCATAAGTTTTAAGTACCGCAGCTTTAACCACCAGGTAATTTCCACACTCAGTAGCAGTTAAGGCTGAGAAAGCCTCTTGGGCCTTGCCCGTGAGTACACACTGAAGCAGAAGGGTACGCTCAGCATCAGACCAGTTTCGAGCTTCAGCCAAACGCTCAAACAGCACAAAAAAAATGTCAGGATCCCTTTCATTAAACTTTGGAATTAACCGTAAATTGACAGCAACATCAAATGACGGGGCAGCAGGAACCAACTCTCCAGCTTTCTGGGGCTCAGCTTGAAGCTTTCCCTCACTTATAAGCTCCAACTTATAGCGCTCTAAATCTAGCTGTTGTCTTGCCTGTGCATGCGCTAGTTCAGCTTCCCGAAGACGGGCATCTTGTTTTAGTTTCTCTAATGCCAACACCTTATTCTGTTCCTGTTGCATTTGTAGCAAAAGAAGCTGCTTTTGCTGGTCAAATGTTAACCCAGCTCCAAAACCAGCCAGCACAGGAGCTGTGTCAGATACTTTACCAGACTCAGTTACCTTAGGGGAGCCTACCTCAGAAACACTAGTACTCTCTAAAGAAGCCTTTACACTCTCCATTGAGCCAGACAAAACTCTTTCCTCCACCAACTGGGCCTTTAATGTTGACAACAATTCATCTTTATTTAACTTCTTTGGAAGTTCAACATTGTAATATTCTGCTACTTTCCAAAGCTGATCTTTTTTGTAAGAATTTAACAAATCCTCAGATGGGCACTGAATAAAGTCATCAATGGTATCCATTTTAACACACTTCTTTTCCCACTGCCCAACAGGTTAACAGGACACTTTTAAAGACAGAACCCATCCCTCTAGCTAACTGCCTAACCAATACTTACTGACTCACTCAACCCTAGACTTCATGCAGGTTTGTGGCAGGATAAATTAAGCTAATAAAGCCCAGTAACCCGGTAAACTTTCAGCACGCTGAAAATCACCTGGCAGTCATGGAAGTGCACCCGAGCAATTGCTCTAACCACTTGCTGCACAAAAACAACAAACTAAAACAAAAAAAGGTCAATGGAGACAACTAGTGCCCCTCATTGCTTATACCTATCAGGGATATAGGTTCCACCTGTCTTCTCAGTCCTTACCTGTTACTGGCAGTTCAAGCAAACATTTACCCTCAGTCGAATGAAGCAATCTACTTACTAGAATAAAGCTAAATCAGCAATATAACAGCCTGTTAATCCCTAACCATACCAGAGCAAAAAATGAAATCTGTGCAAAACTCTCCCTTAACAAAAGGTTACATTCACATGCTTTCCAGTACAAACCTGTCCAACCAACGATCTCCTCGATCGAGCCCCCTATTTGTTACCGCCTGGCTCAAGGCCGGCAACAAAAAGGGAGGCCTCACACAGATAACATGAACAAAAAGGATTTATTTAACTTAAACTAACAACCAACTTAACTAAGGTTATGGCGTGGGTTGGTATGAGGAACATCAGTCATGTCAGAAGTGTGTGGATGAGTGAAAATGAAGTGCAATGCATGTTGGTGGGTGCAGCAAATTAAACAAAGGAAACAGGTTGAAGCAGCAGGCCAGCAGCAGAGAGCGACTTCTGGAAAGGCAGCCCTTTTATGCCTTCTAGGAAGCCCAGCCCAGAGGGGCAGTCACATGCATTAGAGCCTCCCAGTTCCATCTACAAGCCACACCCAGAACCTGCAAAACAGAGCATACAGGCAGACAGACTGGGGAAGTCGTCACAAACAGAACGTTTTTAATTTTTAATAATGACAGCAATCTGACAATGTGAACAACACAAAGGAGGCTAACCCCAGCTGCGTCAGGCCGATGTGCTCAGCAGCAGGGTTAGCCGGTCGACATGCATCCAATCGCTGACTTAGGTTT
This sequence comes from Lepomis macrochirus, assembly GCA_024633595.2. NCBI lineage: Eukaryota > Metazoa > Chordata > Actinopteri > Centrarchiformes > Centrarchidae > Lepomis > Lepomis macrochirus. The sequence continues at coordinate 32,657,087 of JALXJV020000019.1, read as the reverse complement.
AGGCACAAGATGCTTTGGGAAGCTGTCAGTGCATTTTGTACTAATGCAGCTAGCTTCCTAGCTAGCTACTAGCGCTTCAGGTCTAGACAGGGCGTCTCATTCAGACGGGGCACCTTTTCCATCAAATAACACTAATAAAGGATTTGTAAGTATTTGATGTCCTGAGATGAGAAGAGACGACAACACACTAATAATTATGAACAGGCACATTAGCGGTAACCTTCTTTGACAGACGTGTGAAGAACGGGTCCTGCTGGCGGTACAGATCTGGCTCTGACAGATGTGCTGCTGGCTCAGTGGATTTTTAGAGAAACATACAATAACAAAATCCTCCGTTCGCAAAGTTTAAATGTTTTTATATGATTTGCTTTGCTCTATATCTGCGTCTGTCAGAGGGAAATATTCTGTATTCTTTTACTGTCTCGTGATGTGTGTGTGTGAAGCGCCAGTCTTCCTCTGCACAGTCGGTGTCTCGGTGTCTCTGTCGGCTCTGTGTCGGTGTCTACATGAAAGAAAGGGGACTGGCGCTTCCTGACTCCGTGGACACTCATTGGCTCCTGTAGGCCGTGAACAGGGCATGAAGTTTCTATTGGCTCAGTTAAGGTGTCACTCAAAAGGTCGACATGGAGACGCTTCTGTGTTTACATGCTCTCTCTCTCTCTCTCTCCCCCTCACCCCTCGGTCGAGGCAGATGCCCCCCCACCCTGAGCCATGGTTCTGCTCCAGGTTTCTGCCTCTTAAAGGAAGTTTTTCCTTGCCTGTGTCGCCTAGTGCTGCTCTTGGTGGGAATTGTTGGGCTTCTGTAAATAACTTCAGAGTATGGTCTAGACCTGCTCTTTATGAAAAGCGCTGTGAGATAACTGTTGTTTGTGATTTGGCGCTATATAAATAAAATTGAATTAAGTTGAACTGCAGTTAGGCTGATATAAAGCGACCCACCAGCAGTCCCTGTGTATTATTAATATAATAATGGGTTCAGGACTAAATCTTTTACTGGACTGGATCGTCTGGACCTTTGCCAACGTCACAAGGCCATTTCTGTCTGCATGTAATCCACCGGTGGACTGCGGCTTCACAGATAAGTGGTCTCAGTTTTGATAATAGGCAGAGCTTGAAGTGGGCCACGGTACCAGTCCTTCTAACGATTTATTCTTTGGTGTCCCGGACTTCTCTCGCGCATCGCTGGCCTCTATGTGGCGCTCATCTGTTCCCGTTCTCGCCCGTCTGCTGATCTCTGTGGGCGGAGACGGAGCAGGTAGAAGCTCGGGGGCCTTTCATGCAGCCGAAAACTTTCTGTGAACCGACCAATCACAGCCTGGAGGGGGCGGGACATTAAAATGCAAACTTTTAAAATGTTGAACTCGGTGTTCTGCATGAATGATGAGTGACGAGTTAGTAGCATTAACTAATTAGAGACTGTTCAGCATGTAGATCATTTTTCTTACAGGAGGATTTAATAAATGAAACTCCAGCTGGAATTAATATCACACTAGTGGTGAGCTTTACAGGAAACTATTATCTGATGTTAGAATGAAACAGTTTCGCCCTAAAACCACACTCCCCCATGTGAACAGGGAGGACCAGCAGGGCTGGGCAATGAAACATAATGATAATTATCAGGATATAATTCTGCTCAGTAGCAAAATTACAGCTAAATGTTTTTTAATAAATTCATTTGAATCCTGTTTATTATCTTTATTTTATTATTAATTATTATTATTTATAATAATTTATTATTTATCCTGAGAATAATCCATGTTGAATGATATGAAATGTTCTTGTGTCCTGTTTCCTCATGTTTTGTCACCCCAGGCCAGAAAGAAGTTCTCTTAAAGGCTGAAAATGTGCTAAAAATTCACATAGTGTGCTTATAGTACATTCATACTCCTAACATGCTTACTACAAGTATATTAAAGATATTTTCTCCTGAGCTTTAACAAACTTCTCAAAGTATACTTTCAATGAATTGGTAATAAATATATACTTAATTAAACTTTTCATAAAGATACTTAAATTTTAGACTATTTATTAAAAATATATTTAACTCTTAGTAGATAATATCTAGCTGTACTTTGTGGAAGTACATTGTTAAACAATTACACTTTTAGTGGGTTAAAAATATGCTTCATTATGTAGGCTACTGAGAAATATTGTAATTATTTATGTAATTACAACAAGTTTCAGCCTGATTTCCAGAAGAATGATTTCTTTAAAAATATTTTTAAAGCAAAAAATTTCTCTTTTCTTTTTTTTTAATCAGGTAAATATCTAGTTTGGATCAGAGACCTCTGTCATAAGGGTAACCTGGCCTAGAAGGAAGCAGCACATGTTGTTAACTTAACAAACAACATTTAGTAATAAGCAAACTTTAAATTATAACGTAGTTATATTTGTTTCTGTTTGTAAACAGTAAACACATGTGTACCTGGGGGGGGGGTTGCCAAGATGGCGGCCGAGTGACAGGACTTGCCTAATAGGACTTTGGTTACAGTATTAGTTTCTAATCCACGCTCATCACATGATCACGGTACATTTACTGCATTTAGCCGACGTGCTACATCGTTAGGTCGCCTGCTGCTTTCAGTAACTATCTTTACTATCTGTGAATCTGTCAGGAGGCTCAGCAGTGTCAGCACAGCTACATGTACTGGATGATAATGAAACGGGTAGAGAGCTGGACTGAATATTATAAGATTGTGTCACACTTTATCATAATATGACCGCAGTCAGTAACTTTACTGTAACTAGTGTTAGTGGATGGCTCTTCTTCCTCTATATTGTATATTATGTTGGTCACGTTAGTTACAGCAAGGTAGTTACAGAGGTGGAGTAGCTGTGTACCTGAGTATCTGTAAACTGAATGTTACGAAGCAAACAGCTGCAGGTCAGAGCTAATGTAGCGTTAGCTGGCTGCTCCTGGCTGCGTCACTATAGGCTAACGTTAGCAAACAAATTGCTCCACATTTGCTTGTTACCGTTACATCCTTTCAGGCTAAATGAACAGTGGTTCACAGGATAGTAACAAGGGTCACATTAGTTGATGAAGTAACATGGAAAGCAATATAACGTCGCATTGGGATAACAATAGCAACTGCTTGGCATTAGCCAGCGAGCTAATGTGACTCTCTCCAGCTTTACTAATGCTCACTTTGTTCTGACTCGACATCATCTGAACCTGTTTCGTCTGATGGGCTTCAGCATATAAACCTTTACTGTTGTTTTGGATCCTTACGTGGAGCCGATTGTTTTATGGTGTTGTATGGACTGCATGTCGTTAGCTGGCGTGTTGTCGCTGTAGTCTGAGAGGCTCGGGAGCGCACACAGAACTGAATCCGACCAGGATACCTCACATTAAAAGCAGAATAGTGGCTGATGGAAGCAACGGAGAAAACAGGCCTGTTTACAAGAGAGCGCACTGACAATAAGGCGATGAAGATTAGATTTATTTAAAATACATTTCATTGAAAAACTTACATAAGGCCCTTTTAACTGTCGATGAGAGGGAAGCTATTTTTGGCCAGAAATCATTTTGTTTCTCAGGTTTCCTTTGTTTTACTTTACCGACCCGGACGTGGCGAATGTGGACGCCACAGACATAATAAGAAAAGAACACAGAAGAGAAGAATATTCGGTCAGCTCCCTGCAGAAGTTAAATGTGAAAAGAGCTAAAGAGGCCTGGCAAGTACAAGCAGGAGAGGACAGACGCAGAGACTGCTGGCAAAAATCATCTTTCTTGCTAAGTTTATTGTTGTTAGCAAGAAAACACAATTGTGTAAGTTAACTAAAGTTGAGCTCACTGTGGGCTTGGAGTTGTAGCAGCAGAGGTGAAGCTATAATTCTGTCTGAATATAAAACCCCAACACAACATGTCTCAGCAGCTCGTGTCCATGAACATGCAATGCACCTTAGAAGAGCTTTTCTCACTTTAATGTGAGCTTTAGATTAATGTTTTGGTGTTGGTTGGGGGGTTTGGGCTCCTCCCCCAAGAAAGTTTTCCAATGACAAATATGTAATTTCACATCATATTGGGCCGTTATGTTTAGCTAGAGCAGGTAATAAATAACCACCAGCCAAAGATCTACTGGAGGAATTCGGTCCTCGTACTTTGCAGCCAACAGATTTTAGTTTTGAAACGAAAAAAAACAAAAACGAAAAACTGCTCGTTTTCCAATTTCCATTAGTAAGTAGTAAAATGAAAAATGGGAAAGAAACCGTTTTTCATTTTTCGTTTTGATATTAAAAAACGGAAAACGAAAAAACTCTCGTTATCCGATTTTGTTTGATGTGTTTATAGATGGAAATCGGAAATTCAAATGCGAGTGTATAAATCATGTTCCTCAATTTTGCATTGAGTTTTTTTAGTGACCCGGAAGCTATGGTAAGCAGCCATGTAAGCGGTTGTGGGCCTATGGCACACACAAAGTCAGGAGTTTCATATCTACTGTTACTTAAGATGGACTACAAAAGTGCATTTTAATCTGTGCATTCTTACTGTGGCCATCGCGAAGGTGGAAAAACGCCTGTTACTTAATTACAAGCATGAAGGGGGTGTGGAGGGTGCTACAGCACCCCTTACTGACAGGGAGGAACACTGGATGATATGTAGGCTACAGACTCTATAATTATTATTAACTAAACAACAAAATAAATTACAGCAGGTTAGTGCTGAATGCTCTTGTTGATATTGCAGCCTACTAAGTTGATGTCAGCAGCTGTTTGCACTGTTTTGTCACGATTATAGGAGTTACATTGGCGTGATGCGGATCGGCTCTGACAATAGCCTATCTGAATAATCATGTAAGCAAAATCACCCACCCAACCCAACTAATGATTTTCTCAGATTTATCCCTCCTCTACCGGCCTTAGAACTTTCCAGGTGATTTCATTATTGTGTTGATGCATTAATGTTTTGTCCAAAGGTTTACTTTTATGATTAGAGAAGCAGCTGTCAGCAGTGTTTCCCATGTGTCCATTTATTTGTGGCACCCAGCCACAATATGCTGACCGCCACAGATAGATTGTTGATTTTCT
>JALXJV020000019.1:32495017-32651556 GCA_024633595.2 Lepomis macrochirus | reverse complement strand
AGCATTCACAACATATGTTCTTCTGTGAATTTCGGAATTCTTTATTTTTATTATTCCGCCTGTTTTTTGCAGCCTAACTAGTTCCACAGTTTTCAACGTAGAAACATCATTCAAAGCTTAAAATATTCGTCTCAATTGGGAATCAAGCGCTTGTATTCATAATTTTCATAACCTTCATACTTTTCGAGATATTCCAGGTTTTCCAGGAAATTTTCCCCATTCAAATGAATGGACAGAATGTTGAAAATGTCCCCATTTTCACACTTTTTCAAGGTTTTTCAACTGTTAACTTCTCATTCATACTTTCAGCTAGAAACTTCATTGAAAATGGAAAAGATTCCACATCTTTCCTTCTTTATTCATATTATTCAACATTCAAATCCCATTCAAACTCTTCAATCTATTCAGCTTTCCTTGAAACTTTGTTACAATGAAAGTCAATGAGAAAATCATTCAAATTCACTGATCTCCAACCTCTTCCCACTCATTCATACATTCACGTAGAAACGTCATTCCACCTTTAAAATGTTGAGAAATCTTTCGACTTTTTCCAGTGAATTCAACTTTTTCACATCTCTTATACTTTTCACACCGTCTCGATTCAAGTACCATGTCGTTATCAGCCTGAATTTCGAGTTTATAATGGGTTTCAATGGGACGGAATGTTGGCAGCTAGAGTGAGAGGACCAACTGACAGAGGGCGAATACACTTCAAAATCATCTGAATTTGTCTTCAACTCGCTGTATCTCCCACAATTTTCACTGTACATACGTAATTTTTTCAGAAGTTGTAGAAAAACTTGTTGTGCCGCTCATGTCCAACTTTGAAAGCAAACAGACTTTCACAGCTGGTACAGTGGGCTTGAGTATGAGAGGTGCGCCAGTCAACTGCCGCATAGACTCCCATGTTAAAAAAAAGTGATGCCGTTTCAGGAAAGAGGCAGACAGGTGGACATTTCTATACTGCTGCTTTGAAACCAGTTTATACAGTAGACGCACAAATCTCGGACATCATCATCATGAGGATCTTATCTCTCTAACAATACGTTTACTTTGGCACTGAGAGTTACGGTCTGTTCGTTAGGAGCAGGAGAAGCAGAGCTGCGCTCCAGGTTAAAACTCAATGAGATCAGCTCTCTAAGGCTGTGTCCGAAATCACCCACTACTCACTATATAGTGAACTGGCCATTTTGTAGTGCTGTCCGAATGTATAGAGATGATCATTATTCCCTATATAGTCCACTCAATATATCCCAGAATGCATTCTGAAAAGTAGTGTACATCCGATGGTCACTAACCAAGCCGTATATAGCATCATGCAGTGCGCTGATAGAAAAAAAACGACAATCCGACGGCAATGACGTAAATAACGTCGCCGAAATAACGATCGGGTTAGTGTCCGAAAGTGTTGTTTTAATAATGCGAGTGAGCTCACTACATAGTGCTCTACATACAACTCCCTACTTAGGGGTAGGGAGGAGTGAATGAGAGGGGATTTCGGACACAGCCTAAGCCTGTCTAAGTCAGACAGCTTTTAGCATCGCCATGGAAACCTGGGAATGCTGGCTCAGCACACAGCTGATTGAGATGATGTAATGCAAACAACTCATTAAACAAGGCCCTTCACTACATGCTCCAGCACCTGGACTCTCCAGGAGACTACACCAGGATCCTGTTAGTGGACTCTGCCTTTAACAACATCATTCCAGCTCTGCTCCAGGACAAGTTCTCCCAGCTGATCATGCCTGCAGGTGTATCACAGACTTACTGTCCAGCAGCAAGCGACACGTGAACCTGGGAAAACACGTTTCTGACTCCAGGACCATCACTAAGTGGTTCCCTTCAGGGCCGTGTTCTTTCCCCTCTGATCTCCGCCCTTAACACCAACAGCTGCACCTCCAGTCACCAAACCACCAAGCTCCAGCAGTGTGCAGAGGACACCAGCCTCACTGGGCTCATCTCATGTGGGGATCAGTCTGCCCACAGGTGGGAGATTGACCATCTGGGGTCCTGCAGAGATGCTCACAAGTCTTTGACCAAAAGTCAACACATCCCCCACTCTCAAACCAGTGTAACATTATAACTAAATCAAACTGTAAGGTAGGGCTGCACAATCAGTGTCCCCACAGGTGGGAGATTGACCATCTTGGGTCCTGGAGCAGCCAGATCAATCTGGAGCTCAATGATATGAAGACAGTGGAGATGGGCCAGTATTCCAGCAAGAGGCCAGCTGCACCCATCTCCATCAGTCTGTGCAACTCCACACTGTGGAGTCATTCTGCTCACCCAGGACCTCCAGTTGGAGTTGATAGGCTTATGTCACCTTTCATACCCCTTTCTAAATATTTCAAGTCATATCTTCTCAACACTTGGGGGAGTTTCTCACATTTCCAAAAACTTCTTCATGGCTTTCAGCTAAAGACTACATTCAAACCGTAAAATGTTCTACATTTATCAGGGCAGTTTGAAGTGACTTTAAAATCTTATTCATATTCTTTAGAACATTTCCCATGTTTCCAAGATTTCATAGTCCTTCAAGTACTTTCTGCACATTAAAGCCAGCAATTCAGTGTAGCGTCAGCTTTTCAACAAAACCTTCCACATCTTTCATACATTTCTACTGTTCAACTTTTTTCAAGCTAGCATTTCAGCGTAGCGCAAGCCATTCAGCAGACAGCATTCACACCGCAATTTCTTCAGAAATTGCTTTTCTAGTTCTGTCTTAATGTTCTAAGAAGATCTGGAACCCAGAAGAAAAAGCTGCTTAGAAAATGCTCCAACAGCTCTAACAGGGATAGGGGCTGGACTCTCTCCTTTGAAGGAGCTGCCAGGGTGGAGGACGCCACGTGGGTGTGGAGATACTGACGAGCCCCCCGGCTGAGCTCAGCTGCTCAAAGTTGTGGCCAGTAAGCAGAGTTGGGGAGTAACGGATTACATGTAACGGCTTTACGTAATCAGGATCCAAAAACAGGACCTGTACTCCGTTACGTGGCCCACCTGAGGTAGTGTGACCACATTTCACCTGCTTTTAGGTCGGTAAACTGTAAATAACCCAGAACTACTGAGTTTATAACTTCAGGCTTTACTGACGTGACTGTTTGTTAAACGTTTAGTGTGTATGATGATTTCTGACATGTGTAAAGACAGGAAGTCAGTTTGTCCTGTCGACGTTTCCCGGTGTGACGCCATGTTGGCGCTACGAATACCGGACGTTTAAAGTTTATGGTGGGAAAGTGTGACGGCTCCTGTTCACTGTAGATATTCCAGATGTCTGTTTGATAAGTTGTTTATAATTAATTAATATGCACTATGTTAAAACACACCTTGTCAAAATGACTGACTGCAGGTACCTGAATATTGATAAGTCTGTTTCTGCTAAATATGGTTCGAACATGTAACATGAGCTTTTTCTAGTTACATTTCAGTGGACTGTAATTATTACAGAAGGTTAATGTCAGTGTTGCCACATTAAAGGGGCAGTATGCCTAAACTGAAGTTAGATTAGAAGTAATTGGTGTTTAGAGCAGTTACATCCTGTAAGGAGAAAAGGTATTTAAATGACTAAAGATGTTTGTTGAATGTGAAAGTCAGAGGAAATGTGTTTATCACAGAAACAGTTTTATTGAAAGGGTGAGAGTGTTAATATGTGATGAAACTTTATTGGACCTGGACATTGAACTGAAATGCTCAGAACAGTGTGCCAGCAACCACCATTTTTAGCGCCCCTAGTGGCAGCGACCACACAGACCAGTGTGGCAGTGACCACCGTCTTTAGAGCCCCTAGTGGCATGTAAGCCATGTAGATTCGACCGATGCAGTAAAATGCTAACCAACCAATGGCCAGAAGTTGACCCCTTAAGACACAGCCCCTCCTCATTTGCATAATGAGGCACAAATGCTTACAGAAATGTAAAAACGACGGGCAGAAATAAATAGGGTAAAAAAATACAAAGGAAGAATAAAACAGACAAAAATATTATAACATGCACATAAATAAATACTTAAAAAAATAAGTAATTAATAAAGTTGAAGATTATAACGGACAATAAATAAGGTAATAATTACAAAGGTGAATAAATAAAGAAGCTAATTAAAGAGAGATATATACACTTATGTCTCACTGTATAATTTAATTTGTACCTACATTTATTTGTTTATTGTATTTTTTGGGGCAATTAATTGTATGCTTATTTATTTATTGAGCATTTATTTATTTCTGTATTTATTTTTAAATATGATAGAGCTGGTCCTCCATACAGGCAAGGAACTTCCTTTAAGAGGCAGAAACCTCAAGCAGAACCATGGCTCAGGGTGGGCGGCCATCTGCCTCGACCGGTTGGGGGTGAGGGGGAGAGAGAGAGAGAGAGAAGGACAGACAGAGAGCAGAGGGAGGCAACCTACACAGCATACACACAGAGGTACAGACAATAAAGGTAATGTTGCTATAGACTGAATGAAAAAATTTAGTAATGTTAATGATAATAATAACAGTAATAATAGCAATAGGACTAGTAACAGCAGTTGCAACTGTAGCAGAGGGTGTCGAGCAGGAACACAGGGGCAGCAGGAGACTCCCAACCACAGATCCAGACTCCACAGCTCCAGAGCCAGCAACACCCGCAGGAAGCAACAGGAGGGGGAAGCACACGACCACGGGAAAGGAAAGAAGTAGAGTTAGTAACATGCATTAATGGGATGAGATTGCACTCAGAGGGAGAGAGAGAAGAGGAGAGAGGAGCTCAGTGCATCATGGGAAATCCCCCGGCAGTCTAGCCTATAGCAGCATAATTAAGGGATGGTTCAGGACTCACCCGAGCCAGCCCTAACTATAAGCTTTATCAAAAAGGAAAGTCTTAAGCCTACTCTTAAATGTAGAGACGGTGTCTGCCTCCTAAACCCAAACTGGAACCTGGTTCCACAGGAGAGGAGCCTGATAGCTGAGCAGCTCTGGCTCCCATTCTACTTTTGAGACTCTAGGAACCACAAGTAACCCTGCATTCTGGGAGCGCAGTGCTCTGGTGGGGTAGTAAGGTACTATGAGCTCTTTAAGATAAGATGGTGCCTGACCATTAAGAGCTTTGAATGTGAGAAGAAGGATTTTAAATTCTATTCTGGATTTTACAGGAAGCCAATGCAGAGAAGCTAAGACAGGAGAGATATGATCTCTTTTACTGGTTCCTGTCAGAACACGTGCTGCAGCATTCTGGATGAAGAGTCTTAATGGACTTTATCGAAGAGCCTGATAATAAGGAATTGCAGTAATCCAGCCTAAAAGTAACAAATGCATGGCCTAGTTTTTCTGCATCATTTTTAGACAGGATGTTCCTGATTTTTGCAATATTACGTAGGTGAAAAAGGCGGTCCTTGAAATTTGCTTAATGTGAGAGTTAAACGACATGTCCTGGTCAAAGATAACTCCAAGATTTCTCACAGTGGTGCTGGAGGCCAGGGCGATGCCATCCAGGGAAACTATTGTGATGGAAATTTGATATTTTACCATGTTTACTGTTTCACCCTGCATGCTTCATTATTATAGACCAATGTTTCACTGTGTAGTATTTGATCATTTTATTATGTTACAGTTTGGTGAAGTTTCCCATGGAAAAGATGCTCGTTAAGAGAGTTTTCTTATCTGACTGACCCTGATTGCAATATCAAGACAGTTGGTCCCTACTCCCTTCAGTATAAACAGTATAAAACCACCTCGTCACTGGCTCTTTGTCTTATACTCTGCAGACTGTTTGCACTCTGTCTGTCTGTCTGACCCTTTGCAAAGAATAAAACCCTTAAAAGACGTCTGGATTGAATTCTTTATTTCAGAAGACTGTATTTCCATTTCACTATATCTTTAGATAATGCGTCACGATATTGTTCAAGGCCCCAGAACAATAACTTCAGTTTTATCTGAGTTTAACATTAGAAAATTGCAGGTCATCCAGGTTTTAACATCCTGAAGACACATTTGAAGCTTAGCTAGCTGATGAGTTTCATCTGGCTTGATCGATAGATATAACTGAGTATCATCTGCATAACAATGAAAGTTTATGGAGTGTTTCCTGATAATATTACCTAAAGGAAGCATATATAAAGTGAAGAGGATTGGTCCGAGCACAGTTCCTTGTGGAACTCCATGACTAACTTTGGTATGCATGGAGGACTCATCGTTAACATGTACAAACTGAAATCGATCTGATTAATAGGACTTAAACCAGCTTAGAGTGGTTCCTTTAATGCCAATGAAATGTTCCAGTCTCTGTAATAGGATCCGATGGTCAATGGTATCAAATGCAGCACTAAGATCTAGTAAAACCAATACAGAGACAAGTCCTTTGTCTGATGCAGTTAGGAGGTCATTAGTAATTTTCACCAGTGCTGTCTCTGTGCTATGATGAGCTCTAAATCCTGACTGAAAATCCTCAAATAAACTATTGCTATGTAGAAAGTTACACAGCTGTTTGGCGACTGCTTTCTCCAGGACCTTAGAGAGAAATGGAAGGTTAAATATAGGTCTATAGTTGGCTAAAAAATCTGGATCCAGGTTGGGCTTTTTCAGAAGAGGTTTAATTACAGCTACTTTAAAGTACTGTGGCACGTAGCCTGTTGATAAAGACAAATTGATCACATCCAGCAGAGAAGTTCCAACCAAGGGCAAAACTTCTTTAAGCAGCCTAGTCGGGATGGGGTTGTTGGGTCAGGAATAAGGCCAGGCTGGGCCAGTAAAGGCCTGAACCCTACCTCCGCCAACGTAATAAACTCAACAAATAATACTCTATTAGTTTTCTTCTTTCGCTGATTCTTCGTAGTTAAAAATCACTGGAGACGATCAAAAGTTGGTACAAAAGAGTTTATACCCCACTGGTACCGAACCGAAACCGTGACCCAGAAACCGCAATACAAACCGAACCGTGGGCTTGTTGAACCGTTGCACCCCTACTGGCTACAGTGCTGAAAAGAAACCTGGGGTTGTTCCTATTTTCCTCTATTAATGACGAGTAGTACGCTGCTTTGGCATTACGGAGGGCCTTCCTATAAGTTTTAAGACTGTCTTGCCAAATTAAACGAGAATTTTCCAGTTTGGTGGAACGCCAATTCCTCTCGAGTTTCTGTGATATTTGCTTTAATTTGCGAGTTTCAGTACCATGGAGCTAACCGACTTTGTTTTAGTATTTTCTTTTGTAGAGGGGCTGCAAAGTTGAGTGTTGTTCGCAGCGAGCCTGCAGCACTATCAACAAGATGATCGACTTGGGAGGGACTGAAATTAGCTTAAGAGTCCTCTGTTACTTTGATACCTGATAGTGAATTTAGAGCTAATGGGATCGCATCCTTAAATTTAGCTATAGCACTATCAGACAGACAACTTGTATTGAATTTTTTGCCCAATGGAGGGTAGTTCAGCAATACAAGCTCAAAAGTTATCAAACAATGATCGGATAAAGAGGGATTCTGTGGGAACACTTTCAATTTCAATACCATATACCAGAAAAAGGTCGAGGGTGTGATTAAAACAGTGAGTCGGTTCATGAACACTCTGAGAGAAGCCAATTGAATCTAATAGAGAGATAAACGCAGTACTAAAGCTGTCATTCTCTACATCCATATGAATATTAAAATCCCCTACAATAATAACTTTGTCCGTTTTAAGGACTAAAGTTGACAAAAACTCTTCAAATTCAGATAAGAATTCAGAGTACGGACCAGGTGCTCGGTTCACTATAACAAATAGAATTGGTTGCAGTGATTTCCAGCTTGGGTGTGAAAGACTCAGAACAAGGCTTTCAAATGAGTTATAATTTAGTTTAGGTTTAGAGCTGATTACTTGGCTACAGTCAAAGATAGCTGCAACTCCACCTCCTCGACCTGTGCTTCAAGAAAGGTGAGTATCACCCAGCCAGGTTTCAGTAAGACAGAATAAATCAATTTCATAATCTGATATTAGTTCATTTACTAGTTCACCTTTAGAAGAGAGAGATCTGATGTTTAAGAGTCCACATTTTACTCTCCTATTCGTTTGCACTATTGCTCTTGTGGTTTTAATTTTATGAAGTTTTTATGCACAGGTCCTCTTCTGTTTACCTTTGATTTAAATAATTTCAATGGTCGGGGGACAGACACCGTCACTATAGGGTTTTCACTAAGTAACTCCTGGAACGGAGGAGCAGAGAAGTGTGTTAAACTGCAACTCTGCGTTGGGTTTTGGGTGGGTAACTGCTGAATTAGAAGGGCAGAGAAGTGTGTTAGACTGCGACTCTGCCTCCTGGTCTCAACTCTGGGTTGTCATGGATTTGGTCCGCTAATAAAGTTAGCCAGATTTCTAGAAATGAGAGCTGCTCCTTCCCAAGTGGGATGGATACCGTTTGCTGGACACCACCTCGATAACCAGCGGCGGAATGACGACATGCGGCTATACATGTCATCGCTGGTCAGATTGGGCAGGGGTCCAGAGAAAACTACGGTGTCCGACATTTTTTTTGCGCATGTACACAGCTTGGTTTGAAAGAGGGGTCAAGGAAGCCATCTACACATGGGTCGAGAAGCCATCATTGAACAGAGGAGGGGGTCTACGCCACTACTTACAATGCTGTCCTTTCATCACTTCCCAGGAAACTCAACAAACGTAACCTATTGGTTTCAGGTGAAGATACCAACGATGGACGTTCAGGCTTGGCCTCGGGTAGTCCTAATGACTGTCGTTACAGCAACCAGGAACACTAACGAACCAGCAGTATCGGCGATCCTGGCAAACGACCCCACTGAGTGTAAATAGCTGAGTTTCCCTGAAACTGAAGAAGTTCCTTGGATGAGGGACGAAACGTCTTCAGTATCTTTCAACCAAGTCCAGTTGCCCTTGACTTTAACCTTCGTTGGATTCTGAATGAGCATCATTCAGGACTGGCATCAGTGGCAAACAGAATGACAAAGGAGAAAGTGTCAGTGAATATAATTAACACTGCTGTCCCACCTTCTGTGCCACCTACTGGAGGACATGGCTCCCTACAGGCACAGGCCATAGACTCTGCCGCCCTAGACCGTCTTATCAGCATGCTGGAAAGGGTGCTACTACAGAGACCTGTTGTGTCGGGTTCAACCAGGCAGTCTGGCCCGCGGCTTCCCAGGATTGGAGGGTTACATGAAATGCCCTGTTTGGTCTGTCATTATGCCGCACACTCTACATTCACCAACTGTCGTGACCATAAGCCCTGCGTGCTTGTCCTGACTGCACAATGTCAACCTCTCGTCAGCAGGCGGAAAACTGATGGGTCCACACTTTGGTGAGGACAGTGTGGATTGTGATGGTGACCCTCCCAGCTGTGATAACGATGATTTAGAATCCTTATACGACTCTCTTTGTTCTTATGCACCCTCTGGAAAGACTGTCATATTCCGATTGACACATAGGGTCCAGAGAGCGGACAGTTTGTTTTATACAGATGTTCTTGCAGCTGGCGGAGGTGAGCTGAAAGCCATGATTGAAAGTGGCTCCATGTCATGTTCTCTGAGTGAGGCTGCAGTGGCACGCAACTTGCAACACGCCCCTGATATGAAGAGAAGTCCTGCTGATGATATCGTTGATGAAGATTTGGAGGTGACTGTGTATGGTTTCAGGCTGCTTATCCCAACGCTGGTCATTCCTGGACAGATGGACGCTTATTCATTTGATGAAAAAGTCTGACAGCTATTGCAGACTTTTGGCTACTCCTGTTGATATCGTTGATGATGACTGCTCCAAGTTCTTGTCCCTGCTCTCCAACTCTGAGAAATGGAGGGGAGGCCCCATGCCAGAAGATTGATACAGTAAAGCTGAGACAGAGTGTTACACTTGAACCACTGCATGAACACCTTGAATGGGGCAAGCTTCCCGCATCTGCACCTATATCAGTAGGGAGTACAGTGATTGTCGAGCCAACCCAGTCGAGATCAAGGCCCAGGAATGTATTGATGGGACGTTTCTTCTCACCTCTTTGGGGAGACAGGTGGGTGCCCCTGAAACTGATTAACCCGAGCAATGACACAGTTACCTTGTAGCAGAGAGGGGTTGAAGAATGGCAGAGTGGTGTGGTTTTTTTCTCTGCTGATTAGGGGTGTGGTTTAGCAGGTAAGGTGATAAATGAGGCACCTGTGAGCTGGGGGAAAGGGGGAAAATGACAAACATTTTGGCATGGAGAACAGAGGAGTGGGAAGTGCATGTAATCCTGTTTTGAGGCATTTGGGTCTCGGAGTGAAACGGAAGTGGTTGTAGGAGAGCAGTGATCCCAAGTACTGGCCAGACTACTTGAAATTAAGCAGCAACCAAGGATTGTCGGTAATTCTGCTAAACCTGGAGTGGGGAAGGACAAACAAGCTATCATGCTCTTCACCCTGCTCGGTCGCAGTCTGGATCTTCCTTGTCCTGGTGGACCAGTGGACCAACAAAGCTAAGTCTCCCTTGTGTAACTCTCGTGGCTACTCTGTCCTCCTGCCCAGCTACAGGTGCAGAGCCTTACTTTCTGCTCTTATTGAACTACACTACACACACACACACACCTCACACCTACATAATTTTTCCCTCTCCATGAACAATTAACCTGGACTAAGCCCCACACTTACACACTCACCCTTCTCACACTCACACCTGAACTCAAGGAACTGAACTGATGGGTTGATTTTGAAGCTAATACAATTTATTGGGATTGATTGAATTAGTGTTTGTTGGCTTTCTTTTATTGGGGTGTTTTGTAGTGAAGGTAGCTGTATCCTATTAATCAATTATTTTAAGTGACAGGTTAGAATTACGGCTTTTCTCCTGTCTGGCGCCCAACATAAATTTGGATACATTGCTAATCTTCCGCTACAACCGTAAAGAAAACTGCAAGATAGCAGATGTCTTCCCATGTGTTGCAGTGGAGGAGCTGTGTCTGCCTGAACCAATTCATGTCAATGTGCAAAGTCTGACACAGGACCCTATGGCAACAAGGTCTCCTGAACAGATAGCAGATACTTTGAATAAGCTTGGATTGCAGGATCTGAACCTGGATGGCTGTGAGGTGTCAGACCAGTGGACCTTTGGAACTTGTTGAGAAGTATGAGTCTGTCTTTTCAAGATACAGAATGGACTGTGGGGAGGCCAAAGACTTTGTACACAAAATACATCTTGTGGATGAGAGACCATTTCGCCTACCCTACCGCCGATTGCCACCTAGCCAATATGAGAAGCTGAGAACCGAGCTCAATGGGATGGAGGAAAAAGGAATAATCCGGAAGTAACACAGTGAGTATGCATCACCCCTGGTCTTGGTATGGAAAAAAGATGGCAGTCTGCGCATCTGTACTGACTTCAGATGGCTGAAATGCAAAGACAGTGAAGGACGCGCACCCTTTGCCCCATCAGGCTGATGCCCTTGCTGCGCTGGGAGGAAATGTTTTCTTTTTCACCATGGACTTGACATCTGGATTTTATAATGTGCCGCACTACGAGGGTCACAAGAAGTACACAGCCTTTTCTTCGCCCTTTGGCCTCCGTGAGTACAACCCAAGGCTTGTCAAACAGTCCCGCAACATTCATGCGGATGATGTTGTCTATTTTTGGAGATGAGAACTTCAGCAGCCTCCTCTGTTATCTGGACGACCTCATGGTCTTTGTCCCCAACAAGCAACTGGCCCTCCAGCGGTTGGAAGTGGTATTTTCCCATCTGAAGAACCATAAGCTCAAGCTGGCCCCTAAAAAATGTCATCTCCTAAAGAGGTCAGTTGTGTTCCTGGGACATGTCATCTGTGAAAAGGGAGCGAGGACAGACCCTGACAAGGTAAAAGCTATTGTGGATGTGGGAGAGACTGACCTGATGGAGAGTGATGGTGTCACGCCCTCCTGGAAAAAGATCAAGGCTTTCCTGGGCATGGTCTTTTATTATCAGCATTTTATCGCTGATTGCTCTGCAAAAGCCAAACCCTTGTTCAGGCTTCTTTCTGGTCGCCAGGAGTCTAAGGCTTTGAAAGGCAGGAAGCCCAAGAAAAAGTCATCTGCTCCGCCAGCTCTTACACCGAGTGACTGGAGTAATGCATGTCGGGATTCATTCGGAACCCTGAAGAGTGAACTAATTTGTGGTGTCACCTTGGCTCACCCTAACTTCAGCGAGCCCTTCATTCTCGCTGTTGATGCTTCGTTTGATGGCATTGGGGCTGTCTTATCTCAAGTGTCACCAGGTAAGACAGTCGCGCAGCCTGTTGCCTTTGCAGCTTTGTGGAATTACCCGCCACACAGGCTGAAATTTTTGGCACTGAAGTGGGCCGTCTGCGATAAATTCAGTCAGTGGCTGAAGGGAGGCACTTCACTGCTTGGACAGATGATAATCCCGTCCTACATCTTGACAAAGCCCCACCTGGACGCCTGTGAACAAAGATGGGTGGCCAAGCTTGCAGCGTATGAAGTATGTACCAGGTATTAAGAACACTGTAGCAGACGCCTTGAGCCGCGAGCCGTTTGTCCAGTTATGTGTTAGTCATCGACTGCGTAAAGAACCTTACCTTCAACTTCTGGATGAGGTCAATGGCATTGTCAGAGGCACAGTGCAGGACACCTTTAGGCTGATCAATAATTGTCAAGATGTACGGAGTCAGAGCTGGAGTGGTCGGATCCTGGTGCTGGGGCTGTGTCTCAGCACGTGGGTTCCATCAGCCCAGAAGAGGTGTCAGCTGCGCTGGATGCCCATGGGGATTGTGGATTAGCCAGTCTGCCTAGCACTTGCCCATCGTTGCCACATCTGCTTGGTGAGGACTCTTCTATTGTCATCCCTAGGAGCTGGCTATTGAGCCTTCAGGAGCAGGATACAACGTTAAGCAGAGTTTTATTTTTTTGTGCGACGTCATAGGAAGGCTACCAGACGTGAAGCAGCATCTGAACCTGCCTGCATTAATAAGCTCCTCAGACACTGGAAAAAGCTAAAGCTACAAAATGGGATCCTGTACAGAGTGAGGAAAGACCACCGGGTGACTAAGAAGCTCTTCAAGTTTATTGTACCGGATGGCCTTAAACATCAGATCCTGCTCTCCATTTATGATTCTGCTGGTCATCAGGGTTGTGCACGTACTCTCTCCCTTGCCAGGGAACGTTTTTTCTAGACTGGAATGGAAAGAGACATAGTGAACCATGTATGCCTCTGTGAGAAATGTGTTGTTGGCAAAACACCTGAACCTGAGGCGCGTGCACCCCTTGAAAGCATTCAGACATCTGCACCGATGGAATTGGTGTGTATGACTTTTTGGTCTGCTGAACTGAGCGACAAGAAAACATTCGATGTCTTGGTACTAACAGACCATTTCTCAAAAATGGCGCATGCCTTCCCCTGTAGGAACCAATCTGCAAAAGATGTTGCTCGTCAGTTATGGGATGACTTTTTCTGTGTATATGGCTTCCCCAAATGAATCCATTCAGATCAGGGTGCCAATTTTTAAAGCAGGCTCACGAGAGACCTTTTGGAGATGGCGGGGGTTCACAAGTCACACACCACCCCATATCACCCTATGGGTAATGGTGTCACAGAATGCTTCAATAGGACTCTAGGAAAATTTTTGAGAACCCGTCCCCCGACAACAAAAGCCAGGTGGCCACAGGTTTTGCAGACGTGGACCTTTAGCTACAACTGCACAGTAGACGAGACCACTGGCTTCGCCCCATTTTTCTTGATGTCTAGGCGGGTTCCGCACCTTCCTATCAACATCATGTTCCAGCATGTGTTCCAGGATGAAAAAGTGGTCAGTTGTAATGAGTTTGTTACTCACTTGAAGTAGGACTTGTGTGAGGCCACACGGATTGCTCAACAACACAGTCTTGGAGAGCAAGCACGTCACGCCAGGCTCTATAACCACAAGGTCAGGGGCTCTCCATTGGTTGTGGGTGATCGAGTCTTGCTGGCCAATCGCGGTGAAAGGGGCAAGAGGAAGCTTGTTGATAATTGGGATTCATCCCCTTATGACATTGTGTCAGTGAGGTCCGGGATTAATGTGTACAGGATAAAAGATGCCCTAACTTGCAGAGAGAGAGTTGTGCAAAGGAACCTTCTACTCCCAGTTGACTTTCTTAACCTGGATGTGGCTGAAACTCCAGTCTCCCTTGTGGATTCAGATCCCAATGATGTGGCTGGTGGAAGGGGGCAGGATTCAGTGGTGGTAGACAATGTGGATCGCAATGCCCAGACTATGGACTGGCTCATGCATACTCCTGAAGTTCTGGATCCTGTTAGCAATGGTGCTGTGAGTGGTGACTTCTCCCCTGAGGCAAGAAGTGATTCTGTCCCCGACGATGTCCTTGCTGGCACTCTCGACTGTCCTGCACATGACTTCGCTACAATGGAGGAGGCGGAGGTGATGTCTGACTCAGTTGGTGCAGTCCCATCCCCTGATCCACACTCAGTCAGTGCAGCTGAATTACCTGATCCAGACCCTCTCTGTGCAGCTGACTTACCTGATCTAGGCTCACTCAGTGTAGCTTATTTGCTTGACCCAGACTCTGTTAATGTAGCTCACTTAACCTCTACAGATGGTGTTGACCAATGACCCACTGTTTGCACGCAGCCTCAGGTTACATGCAGATCATACTGGTGCAGTCATTACAAGATTTGGGAGACATGTCAGACCCCCCAATAGGTTGATTTCTGAGATGTCAACACAAAACGTCGAGCATAGCTTGCCTCTCTCAAGTTCTGTTTTCGCTTTCCTCAGCAGAATGTTTGAGGCTTAGCCTATCAGACAGTTCTCTTTTAAGTTTTGCATGGTTCTCAGTCAAGTGAGGACTATTATTCTGTTGGATTTGAAATATGTAATGAGAGCTGCACGGTGTTAGATGTTCAGGAGGTGTAAATGGCATCTTCTTTCGTCTGTAATTAGTACGGGGCATGGTAGCACCCTTTCCTTTTACACTCCCTATGGGAGAATTTCATAATGACCTTGGTATACATCAGTGCTCTGATTTCACTTTTGTGTGCCCCTATTTATTTTTTTTCTCTTCTACACAGAACATACGTGAGAGATGGTTATAAGAGCAGCCTAACTCTAAATCAGGAGGTGCGTAGCGAGCGTTTGATCGTCCGAGTGGCAGAAAGTGACGGTGAACGTGAGCGGAGGAAAATATTGTGTCAGTAAATGTACGGTGTCTGTTACAGTGTGTCAGCTTCTGTTTCCCAGCTGCTGGAAAAGTGAAGCCGGTTAGCGCTAAGTTAGCTAACATCTCCCCTTCAGACTGCAGCTACAGAGCTGCTATGGAACTGAACATCAGCTCAGTTTATAGAAAGGAACTGGAAGCTGGATTTTATTACTGCCTACTTGTCCAATGTTGAGAACATCAGGTACAAACAGACTAAACTGATGTAGGCTGCAGCTCTGTCCTGTACAGACTGAGTTTAGGAAAAGAAAGGACAGAGGTGACTGGAGGAGCTGAGCTTAGTGAAGGTAATTAGTGATGCAAACTAATAAGGAGACGTTTCTGTTTGGATTTTAATGTGCAAATAAAATGCAGCTCAGAAGGGAGGAGGTTTCTCATGCTACCTGTTTTTTATATTAATGTCTACAGATAAATGTCAGAAGCTGTAAAATGAAGACACAAAAACATGAAAAGTCGTATCTAGAATGATTCTGAGGTCACATTAGCAGGGTTATAAGGGGCAACTCCCAAAACATGCTGTGCCATCACTGTTAAATCACTGTGGAGCAACAGAACCAACCAGATGACTTTCTCCAGATCTAAAGGTTGGAGTTCGCTCCGTGCACTTTGCAGCCAATGGATTTTCGTTTTGAAAAAGAAAAACGTCTCGTTTCCCAATTCCCATTAGTAAATAGGGAAACAAAAAACGGGAAACAAACAAAAAAATCTCGTTATCCGATTTTCTTTGTGTTTATGGATGGAAATCGGAAATTCAAATACGACTGTATTTAAATCGTATTCCTCAATTTTGCATTGAGTTTTTTTTTGGTGACCCAAAAAAGCTATGGTAAGCAGTAAGCAGCATGGGGCGCTGTAGCCTATGTGTGCTTGACAGACTGTGTGCACGCACTTTTCTTCCACACAGAGTGGTCGTATGAGATCACCAAGGTCCGGACCTCAGTAATTATGTACAGCGTGCCAACGTAGAAAAACTCATCTCTCGTTATTAGCTAGGCTCTGCTAATAAGTTTTTTAGCTGGCTCTCCAACATTGACAGTGTTGTGTTGGACAGATTCGTGCAGCTGTGAGGGAGAGAGAGAGAGAGGACGGGTGAGAGGATGTTCTGCGCGAATGTGCTACAGGCGCTCTGCAATCAAACATGATTTTAAATAGGCCTAGCAAAGAAAATCAAAAATCTATCTGTGGCGGTCAGCATATTGTGGCTGGGTGCCACAAATAAATGGACACATGGGAAACACTGCTGACAGCTGTTTCTCTAATCATAAAAGTAAACCTTTGGACAAAACATTAATGCATCAACACAATAATGAAATCACCTGGAAAGTTCTAAGGCCGGTAGAGGAGGGATAAATCTGAGAAAATCATTAGTTGGGTTGGGTGGGTGATTTTGCTTACATGATTATTCAGATAGGCTATTGTCAGAGCCGATCCGCATCACGCCAATGTAACTCCTATAATCGTGACAAAACAGTGCAAACAGCTGCTGACATCAACTTAGTAGGCTGCAATATCAACAAGAGCATTCAGCACTAACCTGCTGTAATTTATTTTGTAATAATAATTATAGAGTCTGTAGCCTACATATCATCCAGTGTTCCTCCCTGTCAGTAAGGGGTGCTGTAGCACCCTCCACACCCCCTTCATGCTTGTAATTAAGTAACAGGCGGCTTTTTCCACCTTGCGATGGCCTGAATTAAAACACAGTAAGAATGCACAGATTAAAATGCACTTTTTGTAGTCCATCTTCGTAACAGTAGATATGAAACTCCTGACTTTGTGTGTGCCATAGGCCCACAACCGCTTACATGGCTGCTTACCATAGCTTCCGGGTCACTAAAAAAACTCAATGCAAAATTGAGGAACATGATTTATACACTCGCATTTGAATTTCCGATTTCCATCTATAAACACATCAAACAAAATCGGATAACGAGAGTTTTTTCATTTTCCGTTTTTTAATATCAAAACGAAAAATGAAAAACGGTTTCTTTCCCAATTTTCATTTTACTTCTTACTAGTGGAAATTGGAAAACGAGCAGTTTTTCGTTTTTGGTTTTTTTCGTTTCAAAACTAAAATCTGTTGGCTGCAAAGTACGAGGACCGAATTCCTCCAGTAGATCTTTGGCTGGTGGTTATTTATTACCTGCTCTAGCTAAACATAACGGCCCAATATGATGTGAAATTACATATTTGTCTGTTATGGTGGCAACCCGGCTGACGGTGAGTGTCCTGGGTTTTTCTCCTTTTTATCAGTTATTCTGTTTTTTCTTTGGTTTTCTGTCTTCTCTGCCTGTTTCCCTGTGTGCTCGGATCCTGGATCCTGGACTTCATCCATTTGAAGGAGCTGTGGAAGGGAGCTGTCAATGACAGGCTGAAGGAAGCTTTTCGCTCCAGGGCTCAACATCTGCTGTGGGCTGAGCCCCGCTTGAGGGATTTTGTCCCACCCTGGGATGCCAGCTTCCTCCATGCCTTAACCCCTCCACTGACAAAGGAGTCCACCTGCTTGTCTCAGTCTCCGCTGCCGGTGCCAGCCTCTGGACCCTCGCCCGAGTTTGCCCTCTGCATTCCCCAGCCTGTCCCTGTTTCCCGGCCTGTTAGCGCCCAGCCCGATCCCCGGCCTGTTAGCGCCCAGCCCGATCCCCGGCCTGTTAGCGTCCAGCCCGATCCCCGGCCTGCTAGCGCGCCCAGCCCGATCCCCGGCCTGTTAGCGCCCAGCCCGATCCCGGCCTGTTGAGCGCTCAGCCCGATCCCGGCCTGTTAGCGCCAGCCCGATCCCGGCCTGTTAGCGCCGGGCCTGTTCCCCGGCCTGTTAGCCTCAGCCGGCCTCTCTTTCACCCAGCTTGTCTGACCCACTCTTGATCACAGTCCTCAGTTTGGGGAACCCGCCTGGCCATCTTCTCTGGGTTCCGTGAGGGCCATCGGAGGAGGCAGTGGCCATCAGCGGCTCACGCCTACACACCATTTCCCCTGATCCCCAGCCAGTTAGGCCCCAGTCAGCTAGTCCCAGTCTGGTCCAGATCCTCAGTCTAGTAGCGCCGCTAGCTCCCAGCCCTGACCCTTGGTCTGCTAGCTCCGCTCTGCCTTCCGCTTGTCCCTTCTGATCCCCAACCTGCTAGCGCCGCTAGCTCCCAGTCTGTCCCTGATCCCCAGCCGGCTAGCCCTCATTCTGGTCCAGATCCCGGCCTGCTAGTGCCGCAAGCCTTCAGCCTGTACTTCCCGATCCGAGCCCTAAGGTGCGCTAACTCCCATGCCCTCTTGGCGGATCCACCGGCTGCAATCCCGCCGGTGGTCCGTCCGACCTGCTCCCCGTGTTCTCGGCGGACCCGATCGACCACCGAGCCCGTCGGTGGTCCGGCCGACCCCTGCTCCCCGTGTTCTCTCGGCGGATCGATCGACACCAGCCCCGTCGGTGGTCCGGCCGACTCCTGCTCCCCGTGTTCAGTTGGCGGATCGATTGACACCAGCCCCGTCGGTGGTCCGGCCGACACCCGCTCCCCGTGTTCTCCTGGCGGACCGATCGACACCAGCCCGCTCGGTGGTCCGGCCGACTCCTGCCTCGTTCTCCGGCCGGATCCGATCGACACCAGCCCGTCGGTGGTCCGGCCGACACCGCTTCCCCGTGTTCTCCTGGCGGACCGATCGACACCAGCCCCGTCGGTGGTCCGGCCGACCCCTGCTCCCGAGCTTCTCTGGCGGACCGATCGACACCAGCTCCGTCGGTGGTCCGGCCGACCTCTGCTCCTCGGTTCTCCCTGGGCGGACCCGATCGACAGCCCCGTCGGTGGTCCGGCCGACTCCTGCCCCGTGTTCTCCGGCGGATCGATCGGCCCGGCCCCGCCGGTGGTCCGGTCCGACCCTACTCCCGACACCAGGGCCCTCAGCCCAGCAGCCTCGTCGCTCCGCTGCAATCGCTCGCTGCCGCTCTCGCCCGGCCTGCCCTCGGCCTCAGGAGGTCGCCGCGCCTCGTTCCCCGGCCTCTGGAGGAGGGCCGTCCGCCTCGTTCCCCGGCCTCTGGAGAAGAGGCCGTCCCGCCTGTTCCCGGCCTCTGGAGGAGAGGCCGTCCCGCCTGCTCCCGGCCTCTGGAGGCATGGCCCGTCCCAGCCGCCCTGCTCCCCGGCCTCTTGAGAGGGCCGTCGCCCTGCTCCCAGACCTCGGCTTGTTCCCCAGCCTCTGAGGCCTCACCCTGGTCCTCGAGCCACTCAGTCTGAACCCCGAGCCCTCGGGCGTCCTGCCCGAGCTCCCTGGATCCTGGTTCGTCCTTGCGGTCGACCGCCCGGAACTCCCTGGTTGGCACCGAGCCGCCCTGGTCCCTGCGCCTCGCCCGCTGGAGTCCTCTGGTTCCCTGTCGCCTCGCCCGGCTCCCAGGATCCCCTGGTTCAGCCTTCGGGCCGTCCGCCGAGTTCCCTGGATCCCTCCGGTCCGCCCTCGAGCTCGCCTGATCCCCTGGTTCGCCCTCGGACGTCCGCCCGAGTCACCCTGGATCCCCGCCTCGGGCGGCCCTGGAGCTCCCTGGTTCGGCCCTCGGGCCACTCACCTGAAGCTCCCTGGATCCCCTGGTTCGCCCTCGGACGCCGCCCTGAGCATCCCTGATCCTCCGGGCCGCCCTGAAGCCTCTGATCCCCTGGTCCGCCCTGGGCTCCCTGGATTTTTCCAGTCCGCCCTGGGCCGCCCCTGAACTTCCTGGCTCCCCTGGTCCACCAGAACCCTCTGGTCCCTGTCTCCGCCCTCGGGACGTCCGCCCGAACCCTCTGGTCCCTCTGCTCTGCCCTCGGGACGTCCGCCTGAACCTCTGGTCCCCGTGCTCTGCCCTTGGGCGTCCGCCTGAATCCCTCTGGTCCCTGTGCTCCGCCCTCGGACGTCAGCCCGAACCCTCTGGTCCCTGTGCTCCGCCCTCGGGCCGCCCGCCCGAACTCCCTGTGCCCTCGAGCCGCCCAGCTCTGTCCTCGGGCCGTCCGCTTGCCCTTCCTGGCTCCCCTGGTCCGCCAAGACCCTCTGGTCCCTGTGCTCCGCCCTCGGGACGTCCGCTTGCCCTTCCTGGCTCCCCTGGTCCGCCAAGACCCTCTGGTCCCTGTGCTCCGCCCTCGGGACGTCCGCCCGAACCCTCTGGTCCCTGTGCTCCGCCCTCGGGACGTCCGCCCGAATCCTCTGGTCCCTGTGCTCCGCCCTGGGGACGTCCGCCCGAACCCTCTGGTCCCTGTGCTCCGCCCTGGGGACGTCCGCCCGAACCCTCTGGCCCCTGTGCTCTGCCCTCGGGACGTCCGCCCGAACCCTCTGGTCCCTGTGCTCTGCCCTCTGAACGCCCGTCTGCACTCTCTGATTCCCTTGCCTTGCCCTCGGGACCCCAGTCTGAACTCCCTGGTTCCCCAGCTCTGCCTTCCGGATGCCCGTCTGCTCTCCCTGGACCCTTAGCTCTGCCCTCCTACACCCTGTCTGGCCCTGTTTCCTCAGTTCTGCTCTGCCCATTTGCTTGATCTCTTCCCTGCCCCCCTCCCTCCATCTGAGTCCCTTGTGTCTTGTCTTGGACCCTGGACCCCCACTGGCCGGACCCCAGTACCATTTCCACCCCCCTTAGTTCGTCTGCCTAGCTCCACCTAGTCCAGTTGATAGGCCGCCGGGAGGCGTCCGTTGAGGGGGGGGCCCTGTTATGGTGGCAGCCCGGCTGACGGTGAGTGTCCTGGGTTTTTCTCCTTTTTATCAGTTATTCTGTTTTTTCTTTGGTTTTCTGTCTTCTCTGCCTGTTTCCCTGTGTTTCCTCCCCTGTGTTCTCTCTCTCTCCCTCTGCTCCTGAGCCCAGCCTACGATCCACACCTGCTCCACATCAGCCAACTCGTCAGCCTGCCACACCTGCCAGTAATCACCTCATCTCTGCCAGTATTTCTACCCCGGTTCTCCAGTCAGACTCTGCTTGATCGTCGTTGCTCCACACCCGGTGCCTCAGCTAAATTCAAGCTCTTGTGTTCCTTGTGTTTATCCTACGTTTTCCCTGTGCGTTGTCCCTGTCTTTGCTAACCCTGTCTTTGTGTCTGTTTCTCTCCCCAGGTACACTCACCCTCATCCTCGCTCCAGTCGGCTGGGCTCGCTCCCTGGTTCTTCCCTCCTCGGACCCCTCCCACGGCTTCCTCCTCGTTCTCTTGTGCTTCCTCGGTCCCAGTGTTCCCCGGCTCCCTGGTTCCTCGCCTCCTTGCCTCCCTGGCCCCAGTGTTCCCCGGCTCCCTAGTTCCTCGTCTCAGTGTTTCCTCGTACCCGTGTTTCCCCTGCATCTCCCTCACCCTCCACTCCAGTCCCTCAACCCCTTTTTCCCCCAATAAACCTCTTTTCTTCAGAGCGCTGCATTTGGGTCCTCTCTGTCCCCACACCTCACCATAACATAACATTTGTCATTGGAAAACTTTCTTGGGGGAGGAGCCCAAACCCCCCAACCAACACCAAAACATTAATCTAAAGCTCACATTAAAGTGAGAAAAGCTCTTCTAAGGTGCATCGCATGCTCATGGACACGAGCTGCTGAGACATGTTGTGTTGGGGTTTTATATTCAGACAGAATTATAGCTTCACCTCTGCTGCTACAACTCCAAGCCCACAGTGAGCTCAACTTTAGTTAACTTACACAATTGTGTTTTCTTGCTAACAACAATAAACTTAGCAAGAAAGATGATTTTTGCCAGCAGTCTCTGCGTCTGTCCTCTCCTGCTTGTACTTGCCAGGCCTCTTTAGCTCTTTTCACATTTAACTTCTGCAGGGAGCTGACCGAATATTCTTCTCTTCTGTGTTCTTTTCTTATTATGTCTGTGGCGTCCACATTCGCCACGTCCGGGTCGGTAAAGTAAAACAAAGGAAACCTGAGAAACAAAATGATTTCTGGCCAAAAATAGCTTCCCTCTCAACGACAGTTAAAAGGGCCTTATGTAAGTTTTTCAATGAAATGTATTTTAAATAAATCTAATCTTCATCGCCTTATTGTCAGTGCGCTCTCTTGTAAACAGGCCTGTTTTCTCCGTTGCTTCCATCAGCCACTATTCTGCTTTTAATGTGAGGTCTCCTGGTCGGATTCAATTCTGTGTGCGTTCCCGAGCCTCTCAGACTACAGCAACAACACGCCAGCTAACGACATGCAGTCCATACAACACCATAAAACAATCGGCTCCACGTAAGGATCCAAAACAACAGTAAAGGTTTATATGCTGAAGCCCATCAGACGAAACAGGTTCAGATGATGTCGAGTCAGAACAAAGTAAGCATTAGTAAAGCTGGAGAGGGTCACATTAGCTCGCTGGCTAATGCCAAGCAGTTGCTATTGTTATCCTGTGCGACGTTATATTGCTTTCCATGTTACTTCATCAACTAATGTGACCCTTGTTACTATCCTGTGAACCACTGTTCATTTAGCCTGAAAGGATGTAACGGTAACAAGCAAATGTGGAGCAATTTGTTTGCTAACGTTAGCCTATAGTGACGCAGCCAGGAGCAGCCAGCTAACGCTACATTAGCTCTGACCTGCAGCTGTTTGCTTCGTAACATTCAGTTTACAGATACTCAGGTACACAGCTACTCCACCTCTGTAACTACCTTGCTGTAACTAACGTGACCAACATAATATACAATATAGAGGAAGAAGAGCCATCCACTAACACTAGTTACAGTAAAGTTACTGACTGCGGTCATATTATGATAAATTTGTGACACAATCTTATAATATTCAGTCCAGCTCGCTACCCGTTTCATTATCATCCAGTACATGTAGCTGTGCTGACATCGCTGAGCCTCCTGAAAGATTCACAGATAGTAAAGATAGTTACTGAAAGCAGCAGGCGACCTAACGATGTAGCACGTCGGCTAAATGCAGTAAATTTACCGTGATCATGTGATGAGCCTGGATTAGAAACTAATACTGTAACCAAAGTCCTTTTAGGCAAGTCCTGTCACTCGGCCGCCATCTTGGCAACCCCCCCCCCAGGTACACATGTGTTTACTGTTTACAAACAGAAACAAATATAACTACGTTATAATTTAAAGTTTGCTTATTACTAAATGTTGTTTGTTAAGTTAACAACATGTGCTGCTTCCTTCTAGGCCAGGTTACCCTTATGACAGAGGTCTCTGATCTGGGGTGACAAAACATGAGGAAACAGGACACAAGAACATTTCATATCATTCAACATGGATTATTCTCAGGATAAATAATAAATTATTATAAATAATAATAATAATTAATAATAAAATAAAGATAATAAACAGGATTCAAATGAATTTATTAAAAAACATTTAGCTGTAATTTTGCTACTGAGCAGAATTATATCCTGATAATTATCATTATGTTTTATTGCCCAGCCCTGCTGGTCCTCCCTGTTCACATGGGGGAGTGTGTATCGGCTGGTTTTAGGGCGAAACTGTTTCATTCTAACATCAGATAATAGTTTCCTGTAAAGCTCACCACTAGTGTGATATTAATTCCAGCTGGGTTTTCATTTATTAAATCCTCCTGTAAGAAAAATGATCTACATGCTGAACAGTCTCTAATTAGTTAAAGCTACTAACTCGTCACTTATCATTCATGCAGAACAACGAGTTCAACATTTTAAAAGTTTGCTTTTTAATGTCCCGCCCCTTGAAGGGTGTGATTGGTCGGTTCACAGAAAGTTACTGTGACACATACTTTCTGCACTCGGCTGCATGAAAGGCCCCCGAGCTTCTACCTGCTCCGTCTCCGCCGACAGAGATCAGCAGACGGGCGAGAACGGGAACAGATGAGCGCCACATAGAGCCCAGCGGTACGCGAGAGAAGTCCCGGGACGCCAAAGAATAAATCGTAGAAGGACTGGTACCGTGGCCCACTTCAAGTCCAGTCCAGTAAAAGATTTAGTCCTGAACCCGTTATTATATTAATAATACACAGGGACTGCTGGTGGGTCGCTTTATATCAGCCTAACTGCAGTTCAACTTAATTCAATTTTATTTATATAGCACCAAATCACAACAACAGTTATCTCACAGCGCTTTTCATAAAGAGCAGGTCTAGACCGTACTCTGAAGTTATTTACAGAAGCCCAACAATTCCCACCAAGAGCAGCACTAGGCGACACAGGCAAGGAAAAACTTCCTTTAAGAGGCAGAAACCTCGAGCAGAACCATGGCTCAGGGTGGGGGGGCATCTGCCTCGACCGGTTGGGGTGAGGGGGAGAGAGAGAGAGAGAGAGCATGTAAACACAGAAGCGTCTCCACGTCGACCTTTTGAGTGACACCTTAACTGAGCCAATAGAAACTTCATGCCCTGTTCACGGCCTGCAGGAGCCAATGAGTGTCCACGGAGTCAGGAAGCGCCAGTCCCCTTTCTTTCATGTAGACACCGACACAGAGCCGACAGAGACACCGAGACACCGACTCTGCAGAGGAAGACTGGCGCTTCACACACAGACATCACGAGACAGTAAAAGAAAACAGAATATTTCCCTCAGACAGACGCAGATATAGAGCAAAGCAAATCATATAAAAACATTTAAACTTTGGGAACGGAGGATTTTGTTATTGTATGTTTCTCTAAAAATCCTCTGAGCAGACAGCACATCTGTCAGAGCCAGATCTGTACCGCCAGCAGGATCCGTTCTTCACATGTCTGTCAAAGAAGGTTACCGCTAATGTGCCTGTTCATAATTATTAGTGTGTTGTCGTCTCTTCTCATCTCAGGACATCAAATACTTTAAATCCTTTATTAGTGTTATTTGATGGAAAAGGTGCCCCGTCTGAATGAGACGCCCTGTCTAGACCGGAAGCGCTAGTAGCTAGCTAGGAAGCTAGCTACATTAGTACAAAATGCACTGACAGCTTCCCAAAGCATCTTGTGCCTAAACCTAAGTCAGCTGATTGGATGCATAATCGACCGGCTAACCCTGCTGCTGAGCACATCGGCCTGACGCAGCTGGGGTTAGCCTCCTTTGTGTTGCTCACATTGTCAGATTGCTGTCATTATTAAAAATTAAAACGCTCTGTTGAATAAGGTTTTAATATCTAAAGTGTGGTCCTGTTACATCATAGTGAACAGTTTCATCTCCAGTGATTAAAAACATTGTTATCTCAATGTGAAATATTTAGTTGGATCATTTTGAAGAGGCAGATTTGCGGTGACCTTCTTCGACTGACAGAACAAAGTTTGCACATGTGCAGAACGGATCTTGCTGGCGGTACAGATCTGACACTTACAGCATCACTGATACTCTCTCGTCTTCATTGGCTATTTGGCACTGAAGTAATCCAAACTAACTCAAAGTAATCAGATTACATGACTTTTATTTTGTGGTACTCTGATTACGTTACTGATTACATTTCTAAATTAACCCTCCCAACACTGCCGGCAGGTCATTGGTGCCTGTTATGGAGGCGACCAAAGACCCTGCTGGTGGAAACCAGTGGCTAAGAAAGCCGTCAAGGTGAAGGAGGAGTCCTTTCAGGCTGGTTGGTGGTTGGCCCCGGGGCCTCCTGAAGCAGCAGACATGTTTCATATATACATATATATATCTTGGTGCATTCAGCTCCTGATTTACTGAGGCAGCAGCTCATCAGACTCCGTCATGGCTGCCAGAGACAGTCTGCTGCCATTCTAGCTGCTGAGTGTGAGTCAACCTGGGTACATTACTGTCAGAGATGATGTCATAGATGATGTCACTGAGGGGCTTACCTGAGCAGGTGAGATCCACGATGGAGGAAGAGGAAAGTGATCTTACACACTCCCTCAGAGCAGATCCAGAGTGAACACAGTCAAACTTGATCCTCCACAGAGGTCTGACTGAGGACTCTTTTCTCTCTCCTACAGAAACAGCAGAGCCACAGTCCAGCTTTCTACAGACAACAGCTGCTGTCTTCAGGGTCCAGTCAGAGATAAAGTAAGCGTAACTCACTGGTCTCCAGTCTCCTTGATGTTTCAGCTCCAGTGTTCCTGCACAGCGACTGGCTCCTCCCACCAACCTGACAGGCTCTGAACAGAAAGCAGAGAGTCATCAGTAAAACAATAAAGTGAGTTTCATCAGAACAGAAATGAACCAAATCAAAGCTGCAGCTCCTCTTCTACCTGAGCAGGTGAGTCCAACAGCTTTTCCAGGTGAGCAGGTGTTTCTAGCTGAGCCTGAGCTTCTACAGTCCAGGAGAGCAGACTCATGGCCTCCACACTGGAACTCTTTGGTCCACATGGGAGCCTCCACTTCTCCATAGAGCGCCCCCCTGGAGGACTGAAGGAGCCCCACAGCCAAGCTCCCTACAGACCACCTCTGCATCCTGCTGGTCAAAGTCAGCTTCACACACTGAGGACCACCTCTGGTTAGACTGGTTAGACTGGTTAGACTTCACCTCCAGTCTGCCTGAGCACAGACTAGTCCCGCCCACCAGCCTGACAGAGTCTGCAGAGATAATACAAGATGAAATAGAGATAAAGACACCAGACACAAAAGAAAAACATGTCATGAAACAACAATTCAGTGATTCAAAGTGGACTCAGCACAACTCCAACATCAGTTCATCATTAACAACAGAACACATCTTTCTAACAGCACAGACTGCAGCAAGTTCACCAGCACATTTCCATTTAATCCTCTGTCACACTTGTTCTCCACGTCTGAACACTTTCAACATGTTTCCAAACAACAGCACAACATCATCATCTGCAGATTTCTCTGTTCTGTTCCTTCTGCTCAGGTACTCCACAATCTTTGCTCTCCACACAAACAAGTTCAACACTATTCATTCTGTCTTAATGTTCTAAGAAGATCTGGAACCCAGAAGAAAAGCTGCTTAGAAAATGCTCCAACAGCTCTAACAGGGATAGGGCTGGACTCTCTCCTTTGAAGGAGCTGCCAGGGTGGAGGACGCCACGTGGGTGTGGAGATACTGACGAGCCCCCGGCTGAGCTCAGCTGCTCAAAGTTGTGGCCGGCAGGTCATTGGTGCCTGTTATGGAGGCGACCAAAGACCCTGCTGGTGGAAACCAGTGGCTAAGAAAGTCAGCCAAGCTGAAGGAGGAGTCCTTTCAGGCTGGTTGGTGGTTGGCCCCGGGGCCTCCTGAAGCAGCAGACATGTCAAAGTCAGCTTACCTGAGCAGGTGAGATCCAGGATGGAGGAAGAGGAATCTGATGATGATGATGATGTTGTTACACACTCCCTCAGAGCAGATCCAGACTGAACACAGTTAGGCCTGATCCCCCACACAGGTCTGACTGAGGACTCATTTCTCTCTCCTACAGAAACAGCAGAGCCACAGTCCAGATCTCTACAGACAACAGCTGCTGCCTTCAGGGTCCAGTCAGTGTAATAGTCGTTCACTGGTCTCCAGTCTCCCTGATGTTTCAGCTCCAGTGTTCCTGCACAGCGACTGGCTCCTCCCACCAACCTGACCTCATCAGGCTCTGAACAGAAAGCAGAGAGTCATCAGTAAAACAATAAAGTGAGTTTCATCAGAACAGAAATGAACCAAATCAAAGCTGCAGCTCCTCTTCTACCTGAGCAGGTGAGTCCAACAGCTTTTCCAGGTGAGCAGGTGTTTCTAGCTGAGCCTGAGCTTCTACAGTCCAGGAGAGCAGACTCATGGCCTCCACACTGGAACTCTTTGGTCCACATGGGAGCCTCCACTTCTCCATAGAGCGCCCCCTGGAGGACTGAAGGAGCCCCACAGCCAAGCTCCCTACAGACCACCTCTGCATCCTGCTGGTCAAAGTCAGCTTCACACACTGAGGACCACCTCTGGTTAGACTGGTTAGACTGGTTAGACTTCACCTCCAGTCTGCCTGAGCACAGACTAGTCCCGCCCACCAGCCTGACAGAGTCTGCAGAGATAATAGAAGATGGCCTTTCCTCATTTTCTGGTTTAATAAAGGTTTAATAAAACAATTTAAAATCTAAAACTCTAACAGAATATATATATAGATCAACTTTTAATATCATTTACATTCATTCATTTATCTGACGCTTTTATCCAAAGTGACTTACAATTGCTGTACATGTCAGAGGTCTCAAGCCTCTGGAGCAACTAGGGATTAAGTGTCTTGCTCAGGGACACACTGGTCGATGTGTCACAGTGGGGGATTGAACCTGGGTTCTCACACTAAAGGCATGTGTGTTATCCGTTGCTCCATCGTCACCCCCATAATCACTGCTGAATCAACACGCAGGTGTGACTGATTGAGGTAACCTCTGTAAATGTGCATGTGGCACCTTTTTACCTCATCAATAATAAATGCTTAAATGCTCATTTCATATAACGTAACAGAATGTACTTATTATTGTAGCAGAGGGTGTTTGCAGTGACAGAAGATGGAGAATAATATAACTTGAACATAAACCATGGAACAGCTGCTAGTTAATGTAGCTACGACACAAATGTATTCAGTTCTCCTGATGTTCCACTAGTCTGTGATATTTTCCCTCTCTTGTTCTCACTTTAGAAAAAACTACAGTCTGTCTCCTAGCTGTCCATCCAACTTCAAGCTCGTCCTCCTGTGACCTCTGACCTCTTCCTCTTAAAATACTGCAGGACGCTTGTCTCTGTGAGAACATTTTGAACACTGTTATCTTTAAATTGTTTATGGACATGTATGTACACATTCAGGACTTTAAGGTCAAGGACGGTCAGAGACAGGGGCCAAAAAGGGGCCCAGCAGTTTGTCCCTGGTCCGTCCACTCTCTGGGTCTTTAGAGAACTTTATTCCTTCTAAAGTAAAGAAATCACCTCAGCTGAGCCCTTCAGTACGGTAAATAAATAAATAGTCCACATCATCATCAGTCTGACCATAAACTGCTGCTCTGACTCTGTTATTGGCCTCATCTCTGCTGTCTGTCTCATGTTCACCATGTCAGAGCGGAGTCCTGCTGCTGCTGGCCAGCGGCGGGAGAGAACTCAAAATCTTTACTCAAGAAAAAAGTTCAATTACTCCCAAAAGGAAAGAAAAAAGGACAAACCTGCTCCAGTAAAAGTATATTTCATAATATATTTCATCTGCTGTGCATCAGGTTATTTCCAGGGAAACAATCTGCTTTGCTGCTTGATTATCTGTAATGTAGCTGTTTAATAATTATTTTCCTTTTTAAATCTCCATGAACTTATTGATAAGATCACTTTAAAATATCAGCTGGCTGCCCAGCAACCATTATTTAATTCAAACAACTTTATTTATCCCCGTAGGGCAGTTCAGTTTTAGCCGACCAGTCGTATCAAACAAGACGGGAAGACAAATATCAATGAAGCTCTGAGAAACACTGTCCATGACATCATGTTGCATCTGGGCAGCAGAACAAAGCAGCGAACACCCAGGTCACAATACCTGGACTAAGCAGGGACCACAGTTGAAGAAGATAAATAAAGAGAATAAATAATAAACTCAGAGGGTTACGATGCCTGGCTCATGTCCAGGATTTAAAAGGCTGATGGCAGAAGGAATCAAAGAATTTGCATATCTGTCAGTTTTCCTGCCTGACGGACCTGCAGGAAACCAAAGCTGATGCTTTGCAGCAGCACAGGCAGCCGAAACAATCGGATTCTTCCTGAAGCATCTAACTAATCTTTAGAACAAAGAACGACTGTGGCAGCGACACGAAGCAGCTCGTTGTTGAAGCAGGTCCCCCTGAAGATTTGGACCATTACACTGAACACTGAATTTCCTGCATTCTGGAGACATTTTCTGCACCAGGGAAGCACAAAGTTCAGGTGTCAGGTGACGATTCATAAAATAAAGACAGAATAGAATATAATGCAGTAATCAGTAGTAATCATATTGTTTTCTTTTTTTGGACAGCACAGGTTTCTTCCATTTCCACTGCAGGCTTACTGTGCAAATAAACCTTTCTCATAGCATTTTAACATTTCTTGCATCTTACTTGTACAAAATCTTTGTTGGGAGTTGCACATGCGTTGTTGCCGGTGTTCTGAAGATCTATGCTGCCGAAAATGCTTCCATAGCGCAAATTGATAGACTCGACTCTCCTCGGCCCTGATGCAGTGAATAGTGAATATTCTCTCTGACCAATCAGCAGCCTGTCGTGTTTTCATGTTACTGTTTAGTTTCCCTCAGCTTTCTTGGAACCTCGACTGAGGCGAAGTGATAATAAAAAAAGTACCTGGAAGCAGGTACAGGTCCAACTTTTCTACAAAGGAAACCCAAACAAAGGCGTGTCGAGCCAAAGGGCCTCCACTCAGACTAGCTTGGTTTGAGGGCGTGGCCTGACTCGACCAGCCGCTTGGCGAGCTTTATGACGCATTTTCATTGTGACGTCACAAGTCAAGGAAGTGAAGGGCTGGACTACAAACAAGCTGTTTTTAGTTCAGAGCAGAGTTTCTGTGGGAGATGGGAACCCTTTGTACTGGACTTTGGGCTTTTTCACTTTGCAAACCTGTTACAGCACAAAAAGGTTTACGACTCAATAAAGGAGGGGGAAAAGGCAAAAAGCAGAACACCACCTCTTTAAAAAACTGAGTAGCCAGAGAGAGTATTGTAGTTTTACTGGTATCTGTGTCACGAGGCCCCGGCTGTGAGCTTGTGTTTGTTGTGGATGTCTGTCTGATTAGCGTGTCGTTTTGTCCCCCCCCCCCCAGTCTGGGAGCTGGGGGCGTGTCTGCTGCAGGCTCTGTACTCATCTGAGTCCCATCTGCTATCAGTGCACCTGACCTGCATTCCTCAGTCCCCACTGCTTAAAAGAGAGGCTCAGACATCCGGTCCCTGCCAGATCGCTGAATCTCCACGCCTACGTCGTGTCAGCCCCAGCCAACCTTTTCACTACCCTGAACCTTGTGAATTGTTTGCTTCTGGTCTCTCACAGAAGACTCTCACCGCCTCACTAATCACCTGCCTGTTAGCACTTGGTTCCACCCGCAGCCTGGACACCTTCCAGCCCACGGACTTCCCTATTACCCCGGACCTGGAGAGAGCCCCAGCCCGAGATCTCAGACTTCCTTTGCTAATTCTCCTCGAATAAACTGTCTAACGTTGCTCTGCGTTTGGCTCTTCTCTGCCTGAACTCTGACAATCTATGTTTAGAAATGGTCGGTCCCCCCCCCCCACTATTTTTACATAGAAATATGACACTGGTCAAATCGGTGGTTAAAAAGTGGGATATTTCCAGAATAACTATCTTAGCTGTTTGTAACAAGAATAACACCAAACTTAGTATGTTAATAAATAATTACACAACTCTATACAGACACATGTCGTATATTTCAATTTGAATTTAAAAAAAAATATTTAAACTCCATGATGTCTGTAATCTGGAGTTGACTTGTTCCCAGTAAATGTCTTGTTCCTCCCCGTCAATGCACTCCTACAAATAAAAGCTGTATTTGTCTTTTTAAGGAAAAGAACAATTAACTGTCTAACACACACAGATTTTTATGGAACGTTAATTGAACTGGATTTAGTCTGCGGACATTAGACTAGATTGGATTAGATGAGATTAGATTAAACTAGATTAGACTAGACTAGATTAGATTAGATTAGACTAGATTAGATGAGATTAGACTAGATTAGATTAGACTAGATTAGATGAGATTAGACTAGTTAGACTAGACTAGACTATTTAGACTAGATTAGACTGGATTAGACTAGAATAGATTAGACTGGATTAGACTAGACTAGATTAGACTAGATTAGATTAGACTAGATTAGACTGGGTTAGACTAGATTAGATTACACTAGATTAGACTAGATTAGACTGGATTAGACTAGATTATATTAGACTAGATTATATTAGACTAGATTAGACTAGACTAGATTTGACTAGTTAGACAAGACTAAATTAGACTAGACTAGTAAAACTGGACTAGTTAGACTAGACTACATTAGACTGGATTAGACTAGACTAGATTAGACTAGACTAGGTTAGACTAGTTAGACAAGACTAAATTAGACTAGACTAGTAAAACTGGACTAGTTAGACTAGACTACATTAGACTGGATTAGACTAGACTAGACTGGATTAGACTAGACTAGAATAGATTAGACTAGATTAGATTAGACTAGATTATATTAGACTAGATTAGGTTAGACTAGACTAGATTAGACTAGGTTAGATTAGACGAGATGAGATTAGACTAGATTAGGTTAGACTAGACTAGATTAGACTAGGTTAGATTAGACTAGATGAGATTATACTAGTTAGACTAGACTAGACTATTTAGACTAGATTAGACTGGATTAGACTAGATTAGATTAGACTAGACTAGATTAGATTAGACTAGTTAGACAAGACTAGACTAGTAAAACTGGACTAGTTAGACTAGACTACATTAGACTAGACTAGATTTGACTGGATTAGACTAGATTAGATTAGACTAGATTAGACTGGATTAGACTGGATTAGACTAGATTAGATTAGACTAGATTAGACTAGACTAGATTAGATTAGACTAGTTAGACAAGACTAAATTAGACTAGACTAGTAAAACTGGACTAGTTTGACTAGACTACATTAGACTGGATTAGACTAGAGTAGACTAGACTAGATTAGATTAGACTAGTTAGACAAGACTAAATTAGACTAGACTAGTAAAACTGGACTAGTTTGACTAGACTTATTAGACTGGATTAGACTAGAGTAGATTAGACTAGATTAGATTAGACTAGACTAGAATAGATTACACTAGATTATATTAGACTAGATTAGACTACATTAGACTAGACTAGATTAGACTATATTAGACTACATTAGACTAGATTAGATTAGTCGGCCTAACATTAAGTGTAAACTAAGAAACCAAAGTAATCCAGTCTGTGATTCCTTAGCTCATTTTTTTACGTAGGATTCGGCCGATTTTTGGCATTTTTTAACATAATCGGCATCGGCCAATATCCAAGTATATCAAGCCGATTATTAGGCAGGCGCATCTGTGGGCAACCTAGTGTTGTCGTGGAACATGTGTTTGGCGTACGCTGCAGCGAGTCATTTTCCAACCAGTGAGCAAGTTTATTTGACAGTTTATTTTCTTCTTACCCGTTTTGTTTATTTAATATATTTTTTATACATTATTTATACAATTTATTTATATATGTTTTTTTACATTATACATTTTTAATTTATAAGTTCAGATTGTTCAACGTTCAAGTGTTCAATAAATGTTTTGTTGAGAAAGTTTGTCTGTTAAGTAATTATCATTTCTTTTACATTTTATATTTCAAATAGAGGTTAAAACCAAGCAAATATCGGCCAAAATAAATCGGCAGCATTAATCGGCCATCGGCCGACCCGGATTTCAAAAGATCAGTATCGGCATCGGGGTGAAAAAAACCATATCGGTCGAGCTCTAATAGAATTTATGGCTTTTGGTTTAGTGAGCCACCCCAGGATTTTCAGTGGCCCCGTCTGGCCCCTGGAAACTTTTCTGTGGCGTCACTGTTCACTGACAGGTAAAGAGCGGCCATGAGCTGCTTTCCAACAGGCTCACTGGCTTTCAGCTGCATCAGTAGAACATTAAAGCCTTAAACTGAGAAGGTGTTTGTCTGATTTTCTAAATGTTTGCATCTGCCCAGCTCTGTGACAAGTGAGCCGACACCAGAGCTGATCTGTGTAACTGCACACAGCCTGGATCACAGCTCATTTCTGTTCAAGACTGCAGACTGCTGAAGCTCTGAAGGTATGAAGGCAAAATTCAAAGGAGATTACTGCCCAAAGGATGAACTGGAGGGTAAGGCCCCGTGTCCACCAAAGTGTTTTTTGCCAGCTGAAAACGCCACCTGCTGTTCTGAAAACGCGTAGCTGCCAGCGTTTGGGTGCGTTTTGGAGGCGCAGTGTTTTTTTTTCGAGAAGCTGTAGTTGCTATGATACATAATTTCCATGGAGGCGATGTGCTACAAGTAGAGTAGCCTACTTAATTTACTGAATGTAAAAATGTCACCACAAAGTACGTAGGTCTACTTGCTCTGGCCCTCGCTCTGCATGAAAAAAAGGCTGAAACATGAGAGTACAGACTTTTCCGTACGTGTTCATGAGATTTTGCGGCAGAGGCAACACCTCAGCGAGTAGGCACATCGTTTCGCTCGGTGAGGTGTTTGTCCCGCCCCTCCTGCACCGTGATTGGACGGCTGGGTAAAAAGTGACAGTGACGAGCGCAGCGTTTTCCCCAAAGTTGAAAATTTTTCAACTCACGGCGACGTGAAACTCACGGAGAAATGAAAAAACTCACGGCCGGCGCAAAAAAGACGCTCAGCGCCTCGTCACGCTCCTGGCGTTTTAGCAGCTTCCGAGAACAGCGGCTTCCATTGGAATGAATTGAAAAAAAGACGCTGGCGTCAGAAAAAAACGCTTTGGTGGACACGGGGCCTAAGGAGGGACACCTTTGTCAGGGTTTCATGGGTGAGATCAGAGGAGGTGAGACCAAACGCAGGACACTGGAGCAGAGATTCAGTTCAGGGTTTTTAATCCAAAAGGAATCAGGTTCCAGGTGGACTGTAAAATCCAACAGACAGACAGAAAACTCTTCCAAACGAACAGGACTGAGTGTAACACTACAATGACCAGACCTGAGGCCTGAGGCCTGTACCAGGAAGCGGGATAACTGGCTGATCCAGGTACCTTGAAGTGTAACTTCCTGATTAACCCGTACTACCAAAGGTGGACAGGTGTTAGCCGAGGTCTGTTGCCATGGCAATTTACGCCACATCTCTAAACTGCTCCGAGCAGGTTTTGTCGGCGGTTAACTCGAAGTCACCCTGCACGTGGACGACACAGCACATCTGTACTCAGTGTTACTGATGAGAAGCAGGATATTAATACACAGCGCTTCATAAAACAGGTTTAGATTTGATCCTGATTTGTTCCACTGAGGAACAACAGCATCACGTTCAGACAGCAGCCCTGCAGCCTCTGGGATTTTAGACAGGAATCTTAATTAATTAACGGGACAGTTTCTTAGATGGAGCCCATCTGCAGGCTGTAACTGAATTCTCCTCAAGTGTTTTCACATGTTCAGATTGACTATTTTACGTGTCCAAAAAATACAGAGACAGGGTGGGTTTAACAACGAGGAAAAAAATCCCAGATGAAAGAGTGAAATTTA
Organism: Lepomis macrochirus; assembly: GCA_024633595.2. Taxonomy (NCBI): domain Eukaryota; kingdom Metazoa; phylum Chordata; class Actinopteri; order Centrarchiformes; family Centrarchidae; genus Lepomis; species Lepomis macrochirus. The sequence continues at coordinate 32,616,410 of JALXJV020000019.1, read as the reverse complement.
CAAGAAAAATCAGAAATTTCCTGAAATTAATATCATAAAAAATCCCTCTGCTGTTCCAAAGTCTCTGAGGTGCATGATAGTGACTGTGGGCTAAACTCAGGAGTGTTTCCTTCTGATGGCAAAGTCTAATATAACTTTCCAGTTCATGCATAATACACGGCAGACTGTGTGTGATGCTGCAGCCTTGCAGAGTGAAGTTTCTCTCATAAATGTGACGATAATCTCAGAGAATATTCAAGTGTTTTACTTGTAGATTAATCTTTAAATGAAATCCTGTCTCAGATTATTCCCCCTCTCCTCTGGATCCTTTTTTTCTGTTACTATGGACCTTATGTGCAGCTGGACCTTTACATCTTCATCATATTACACATAAAAGAAGAGCCCATAAAATACAGAGTAAAGATTTGATCTACAATAAGAACACTGAAGATAATCAGGCTACAGATTTACTCCATGTGATGCCAACAGGCCTCTCTGGCTCTGTCGTCCACCACGACATCAGATTTAGCCGTTAACGTGTCTTTACATTCAGAGTTTCCTGACACCAACGTGCGTTCCTCTGGAGAAATACGGAGCACTTTGCCTGCACGGCTGAACACGCCACTTTTTATGGGAGCAGCGCACCAACTCCAATTAAGTTAACACGGACTCAACTAACCAGCATCTGATCCACCTTCAGTAGTTTAACTCCAGTGTCGCGGTCAGAGTTTGTTACCCTGAGTTAACTCTGAGTAGGTTGAACTCCCTTCGTAGTCCAGGCCACAGGAGGAAACACAAGACATGAACTAAGGAACAGGACTAAGAACTAAGACACCGAACTGGGAACTAAGATACGAGACAAGACAGATACCAAGTAACTTAAAGATGTGGATGAATAATAATAAACAAGGCTACAGAGACTAAAACCAGATTAATTAATGAAACTGGCAGAGAACATAAAGTGACACCTAGCAAACAGACAGAACCCGAGCATGATGGGACAGAACCGACACATGAGGGACAGGAACTGAACTGAACGAGAACTAAGGCACCGAGATAACAGGACCGATCAGACCAGAACCACCACACAGAACGAGCAGAGGCCAGAACCACGTAGACCAGCTCCACAAGACCTAAACAGACAGGACCAGATCTAAACCAGACACACAGCAAGAAGACCGGATCCAAGACCACAGACAGGACAGGAACCCAAAACACAACAGACCTTAATGACAGATCCAGAACTGACAGATAAACCAGCTCACAGAGAAACTCAGGACAGGATCGGGACTGACCTTGTGCGACAGTCAGTATTTCAAATGTTCTGGCTGAAATTGTCCAACAGAAAGCTTCAAACTTTTCATTTCAAGCTAAAACTATTCCAGAGCAACAAAGAGAGTCCCTCAAAGTGTGGACCACATACTCCAGACCTGTTACTGACAGACAGTCTGAGCACCCAGTGTTCACCTGATCAACAGTCAGGCCCACAGACTCTGTAGCTGCAGGCAGACTGGACTTGCTGAGGCCCAGCAGCTCTTCTGGCTGGCAGCTTTTCTGCACAGTTAGCTTCAACTTTTAAGGTTTCCCTCATCCAGGCCTGTGTGTTTTCTAGAATATAGACAGAAAGGCCAGTTTGTCTTTACTGATAGGGAGGAGCTGCTCTCATAAAACACAGGAGGCCTACAGCAGCTTCATCCTGCAGTGTTTCCCCTCTGAAGGCCTGAATGTTCTTAAACACTTTTAGAACTGTTTAACAGCAGTTCATGGAGGGAGGAGCTGCTCGGTCAGGTCAGAGTTCAACTAAAGAGCCAAAGTTAAATTTAACTGGCGCACAATATCAGCCAGAACATTTTAAATACGGCCTCAGAGGCCTGACTGCCGTCCTGAGAACACGTTCTCAGCGCTGACAGCCTGTTTTTAAACTGTTTCATTTCTTTCTTTGAGGAGCTCATAAAATGTTGTGCAGCCACAGATTGTACGTTCAATGCCTCTGAAAGTATGTATGTGCTGTATATGTTGAATAAATGTTTGGATTCTCTTCACTTGTATTAAACAATGGGAGTGTTGGATGTTACACACTGGAACGTGTACGGAGAAGAAAAGATTCTCACAGTATAAAGCACACTGGTAAATCCTTCTTTGGGCCAGATGGCCGACATCAGGACATTTCTGATGGGAGTTTGTTGTCAGAGCTGCTGAGAAGCTGACAGCAGAGTTAGAACCAGGTTAGAACAGAAGGACATGCAGGTTTAACTCTGGGCTGAGGGTGAATGATGAAGATGAGAACTAGGCTGCAAATAAGACATAAAGATAAAAAGCAAATGAAACGAACAACAATAAATACATCTGTGTCAGTGACCTGGATTCAAAACAGATAAAGACACAGTACAGGCCTTCAGTTAAATCCTGCCACCTGCTGGTAGAAAGGGGGAACAGCTTGGTTCATTACGGTGGAAACCACATTAAATATGAATTTAATATTAAAAATATAGCGCTGACAGTAACACCTCTGCACACACAATCATTTCTTAGGCTAACCTCTGTTAGCCTGATGTTACAGATCTACAAGCTCAGCTTTCACTGTAATGTGTTTACTCTTCCTTCCGGGTCACCTGGCCCACCTGTCTTCAAACGGAGAAATGAAAAAAGGAATTTCAAAAACCAAAACAGGACCGTTCTTTGAATTTGGTTTTCCTGTTTCTTCGTTTTGTGGCTCAAATGTAAAGACAAACTATCTGAACGTACACAGACCCACTCCCCACCCTGCTGCAGGCGTCCTCCCTGCTGTCTGCAGGTGGGCTGTAAGCAACAGTACGGTGTCATTTTTTTGTCAAATGTTGTGAGCGTGTAAGACATTCTCACGAGCACATTATATTATTTCACACACGCAAAAATTAACCTTCCCGCGCGCAGATACAATATTCGCGCACAAATTCAACAACCGAGAGTTGTACAAGTTTCTGTGAGCGAGCGCCTGGTTTGTTCTCAAAGGATAACTCTGCTTGCACAGTGTGCTTCTGCTCGCGCAGTGAATTTCTGCTCGCTCAGCTGATTTCTGCTCGCTCGAGTCTACAGGACTTTTGACAATTTGGGGGCGGAAACCAAGGAGGGCACTGACCCTTTTTTGATTGGTCACTTTCAACGTGATCACAACCAGAGCCATGCAGCTCTCAGTTGCAACCAATCCGCGCTGTCAAACACTTTGAACAGTTTCAGGAGGGACAGAAACCAGCAGCTATATTTGCAGCAGTTTTCGGATAAATATGAAGGCCTAATGTGTTTTGATTAGACTACTATCCCTTATACTTACATATGACAGCCGACCATTTCTTCTGGGAGTCGGGAAAGCATTATCATCTGTTCGGGTTCATTTTGGAGGGAAGAGGTGTGGACGTTACAACACATTAACAGCAGACTACATTTGCGGCACGTTTGGTATAATGTCCATTGATTACTACAGTAACTGTACTTACAGTAGTGATTTTTTTTCTTTGGATGGACGGAGAGACAGCATTAACAGTGTTATCTGTTGAAACTAGGGGTGGGCATAGATTAATTTTTTAAAATCTAGATTAATCTTGAAATTAATCTCTAGATTAATCTAGATTAATCTAGATTAATCTAGATTAATCTAGATTAATCTAGATTTAGATGGCTCATTTGAATTCTGCCGAAGGCATCAGAATATGTGTGCGAACGGGTTTCAAGCCAGGTGGCGCATTAGACCAGGGGCTCATCTCCTGTTTCCAAAATGCATCACAAACTGCTTGAGAAAGCTGTTCTACTATGATAATTGGTGATGAAAATAAATCATGTTCAATAAGATGTACTTGTGTGTAGCGTGTGATGTGCTTTGAGTTTAGGTGGTAGGCTACTTGAGACTGGAAGAACTCCTACAGTAAACTAATTCCGCATTGCACAAGGTGCAAACCAGGTGTGTGCCGAGTTTTGCCCAAGTACCCCTGACTGCAGTGCAGTGTTGTTTTCGTCAGTGATGACGATAACGAAATTATTTCGTTGACGCACTTTTTTTTTATGACGATAACGTGACGATGACTAGCTAAAATGGCTCTAAGGTGACTAAAACATGGCCGAGGCGTTTTTGAGTTTTACGTTGATGAGGCGAGGCGAAGCGAAAATGATAGTAAGTCGGACGTTCACAATGCATGTAATTTCTGCCTGTTTTACGTGAAATAGCTAAAAAAAAAGTGCGTGCACTGCTGCCGTGCCGTTTCCTATCCTATCCTTTGTTTGGGTGACGTCGATCCACTACCCGGCTGGCAGCGCTCAGACACAACAACAACACCACCTGCTGCTGCGTAGTACAAGTAATTGGGGGTATTCAGGGGTAAAACTATTACTTGAAATATGGGGATAAGCGGTTTCTGCCCAATGTGACAATGAAGTACAGCTTGGCAATGGCAGCACTGCATTTCCATCAATAAGAAAGTCTAGTTTATTATGCAAAGGTTTTAAGGTTAGCTCAGCTGTTGTTTTATGAATTACAACACTTGCCTAAGCCCATTTCCAATTGTTTTTAACCTAAATTAATTTGTTAAAGACTACTTTTTTTCCCCTAAAATTGACTAAATCTTGACTAAAACCTTTCTGTGTTTTCATCGACTAAAACTTGACTAAAACTATTAAGTTTATAAGTGACTAAAATGTGACTAAAACTTAAATGCATTTTCGTCCAAAAGACTAAGACTAAAACTAAAACTAAAAGGGCTGCCAAAAACAACACTGCTGCAGTGTGCAGATCGGGGCGGGGCTCAATGTGGGTCAATGTGGGCGGGGTCAAACGTGTACAATAAGCGTTGCAGCACAAAGGAGTGCACATCGGCCATGAGGCCGATGTGCACAGCTGTAAGATTAGCCGGTCGACATGCATATATTTACTGACTTAGGTTTAGGCACTAACTAATGTCATGGTTGAGGTTAGGGAAAATGCCTCGGGGAGGCTGTCAACTCCTTAAATAAAAACATCGCTAGCTACCTAGGTAGTTAGCGACTGGAAGCACTGCTCGAGCATCCGTGTATATGTGACGCAAAAGCATGAGAACAGGCTGAATCAAGAGATCAGGGGTGACATACCGACATAATTTTTACTTAAAAATCGTAACACAATTGAAGCTCTTAACACAGACACCTTATTTAATTATTTAATTTAATTTGTTTTTTGACAGGGACAGTGCTCATTAATTAACAGCTGTACTGTAAATGAGCCAGAGTTAGTTCAACAAGCTAATTTCCATCCATTTCCACTAACGTAAATCTCAAGTGAAGACGAGGGAGACGGGCTTCGTGCTTCTTGGAAGGGCAGTGCTCGGTGTGGGCGGGTCAAACGTTTGACCCCGCCCACATTGACCCACGTTGAGCCCCGCCCCGATCTGCACACTGCAGTCAGGGGCTTCTCGTTTTGCCTGCCTGCCGAGAATTGCATGCATCTCCAAATAATGCTTTTAAATGCTGTAAAATTCTTTGTGGACTTCATCAATGGTGATAAATTGATTTGAAGTATATATTTTATGAACGTTTAGAGTCTTTAATATTTTAATACACTTAGTAGGCTAGAAGGACCATTCCTTGACATTCAGCACATATATGTGGCGATAAAGCTGTTTGATCAATGAGCACAGCAAAGTGTCTGAGAAGGACCTAAAGAGGTGGATGCATAATTCGGCAGATCAGATTTTGTAGGCTCCCTGCCGAGATTTGCATCCACCTCTTTTCTCAGCATCGATGACCGTCAGCACCGCAGGTGCGTGCAATTCTCGGCAGGCAGGCAGAATTCGGCACAACACCGGGCGGCTTCAGAAATGTTCAGACATCAAAGTGCTGTCCAACAGCTGTCTGTGGACGTGTTGCTACAGTTAGTGTGAGGAAATACCGCACAATGCGTTTTTTAATCAGCCGGCGTATCAATAACTAACCTGGCTAGTTGTAAACAAACAGCTGGCCGAGCGAGGTTGTAACTATAATGCCGTCAACTCGGGTGTGACGTCATTCCCAGCTCCGCCCTCCGAGGTAAATGGAACGCAGCAACAGCTGCATCCATGTTAGCACGTCACGTTTGATGTGGTAATTTACAGCAGGCAGACACACAGGTTCGAAGACTCGTTCTTGCCCCCTACAGTGCAATCGGGTAAACATCTGCGCTAAGATATCAAGGTGAAAGTCATCAGCTTGCGTAGTATAGACCCAGCTCCCAACCCAACTTTGAGAATAGATTAACGGCGATATTTTTTTTATCGCCCGATAAGAGTCTCACGTTAACGCAGCAAGTTAACGCCGATAACAGCCCACCACTAGTTGAAACGCAACTGCAGAGGCTACTGAGTGAATTACTCTGTTCCTAAATACAATCCATATAATTATTGATTTTTAATTTATTTTAAAATGACTATTGTAACGTTACCCCTTTATCCTTCCCGAAACACATACTAAACTATATCTCTGAACACACAAATACATGCATAGAATGTGCTGCATATGCAGAATATATATAATTATTCTACTGTATATCACCTGTCCCTATGTACTGTTGTATTAAGACACATTCACATAAACATCCCCAACAAGTGAATATCAATAAATAACTGAAGCTGCTCAGTTTAAGTCAAGAGAGAAGTTTGATCAATAGTGCAAAATATATAAGGCAACCAATTGCATTCAACAAAACACTTTATTATATATTATCTACAGGGAGAGGGTCAGTGAGGTTGTTTCGTTGAGGACATTCCACTGTCAGAAGCAGACCAGGTCATAGGCCCAGATGAGACACGAGCCTGGTGCTGCTGGAAAGAACAGGGAGAAGAAAGATGAAACAGTGTTAATACCAGGTTAATACATTTAAAACATTGATTTTAATATAATAATATAAATTATAATATACATGGAAAGCCAGTGTTTCCCAAATAATGTCATGAGGTTGAGGAGTGAGAGTACACAGTTAGGTCCAGTTTTATCTGGACATTGGCATGATTTTGGTTCTTTGGTCCTGTGCCCCAGTAAAGAGTTTGATATTACGTAACTATAAACTTTTCCCAAGGTATTTCAGTGGACTAAAAGTTGTAAGACAAGTTCCTTTACACCTTAATAAATTCATATTTAGTACTACTACTTTGTTGCAGATTCTTTAAATTTAATGACCAAATATTAAATACCAGAAGAGGGTTGGTTGTCGGTCATCACTGTTGAGATTTGTTGTAGTTTAGGTGGCAGGCTAGCCCAGTCGTTAGGGTGACCCTGGTCTATGGGGTGACCACATACATCCACACATCCCAGAGGAGCAACAGGGAAAACCTTGACCTGTGTCTGCAGTGGTCACTTTATTAGGTACACCTATACAATCTAATGTAATAAATACACCAGCTCAGCCATGAACTCTGCTTTTATGATGCCTGTACTGTTCAGGACAGACATACATACAAGTGTTAATTCACTTACATGTTTTATCACTGAGGTCATACTTTGTGATGTTGGTGTTGTACTGAGCAGCATTATATTTAGAGGAGTTTCTGATATTCTGGCCCTGTAATATAGATTATGTAAATAGGGAGGACAAAAAAATCCTCATAACCAACACAATGTAGTTCAGTAAAACACCTGTTAATTTTAACCTCAGTATTAAACATTTAATTAAATGTACGCATTTATGCTCATATGTAAATTTAATTAAATAATGGCACAGCTGTTTCAACACAGTGAGACCAGCAGCTGAAAAGATGTGTAAAAGCCTCCGTAGTTCAAATTATATGTATGTCTCATGTCACTATATTCATATTTGCATCAATGTGGAAGATCACCGGTGAACAAACCCAGCCGCCTTCCTCCTCGACCTCGCTCTCCTCCGCTCGGCCTTCCTCCTATACATCAATCTCCTCCACCCGGCGCCGGTTTCTAAAGGAGGCCGTGCTCCGACGCTCTGGCAGACCACCTTGCCCGGACCCGTCTTCTAGCCCGAACGCAATTGGTTCAACAGCCCCACCCGCACGAGTCCGCAGTAAAACCCGAACCCCACTGAACCACGAGCACCCTCATCCTTCATCTCCATCTCCTAGCCCCCTTTTCGCCCCTACTACTTTGATAGTGGGCGATAGCATTATCCGGAACATCCGTTACCACACGCTGTTTTCCCGGAGCTACAGTCCCGACTCTGCTGAGCAAACTACCTGAACTGCTGCAGTCACTCCCATCCTCCATAAACCGCGTGCTTGTCCATATTGGCCATAATGACACAGCTCGTCGGGCATCTGAACTGTCAAAAAATGATTTTATAGAACTTTTTAGCCTTTTAAAAAGTTGTGGAAAATCGGTTTCTATCAGTGGTCCCTTACCAACTCTGTCCCATGACTCACAACGCTTCAGCAGACTCCTCAGCGTCAACACCTGGCTTCAGTCCACCTGCCACGCCCACAACTTTGGTTTTATTGACCATTTTAATCTGTTTTGGAACCGTTTCTCTTTTTATAGGACCGATGGAGTGCACCCCAACAGACTAGGTAGCTCGTTTTTAGCAGCCAACTTACAACATGCCGTACAGTCTGCCTCACGTGCATGACTATTTACACCTCTCATCTCTTCCCTAAAGTCTCCTTCTCCGCCCACCACGGCTGCTCCCGGTTCAATTACCCTCTCTAGCTCCCCCCTGCGGCCTCACGTGTCACCACCGCTTCCTTCACATAAACGCTCTGTTCTGCTATTTTCATACCACTTCTCAGCGTCAAACTGCATCCCCTCAATGTGGTCAAAACGCACTTCCACACCAAGTCATCACAAAAATTCACAGGTAAATCTCTTCAACCTCCGCTCTCTCCCCCAGTCCTCCCAACCAATTTCTAAACATCAGCTGAAAATGGCCCTGCTCAATACTCGATCACTAAGCAATAAAACTCTCATCCTGAACGAATTCATCACCGACAATAAACTCGACTTCTTCTGCATCACAGAAACCTGGCACAAACCCCTGGACTATTTCTCACTAAACCAGATCACACCTACAGGATTCACTTATGCTGACAAGCCTCGCACGGAGGGACGGGGAGGTGGTGTGGCCACCATCTACAGACAGGACATCAAGATAACTACCATCTCCACCCCTGCTGTTTTGTCTTTTGAACATCTGACCTTCAAACTCTCTGGCCCCACTCCCCTTGTCACATCCATCATCTCTCGCCCCCCCAAGCCAAACCCCACTTTTTTCTCCGACTTCTCTCATTTCCTGACCCAGCTCTCTGCCATATCACCCACTGTCCTCCTTCTTGGAGACTTCAATTTTCATATCGACAACACCAACTGCAAATCCGCCACTGAATTTATGGAACTGCTACACTGCTTCAAATTCACACAGCACATCAACTTCCCCACCCATTCCCATGGTCACATCCTCGATCTGGTCTGCTCCACTGGTCTCACATTAAATCACATTTCAAGCATGAACCTCCACATCTCGGACCATCTTGCCATCCTAATGGACATCACTATCCCCATTCCCTCCCCAAAAGTGCAGCGTACAATCTCCTTCCGAAACCTCAAACTCATCAATCCCTCGGCTCTCTCAGCTTCACTCACCTGTGCAATATCTACCTCACCCCCCCCTCTGTCTGATGATCCCACTGACCTCGTGGACTATTACAACCTCACTCTCTCCTCCTGTCTCGACCTTCTGGCTCCCATGATCACCAAAACCTGCCTCATCGACTTACAAACCTGGATGCAAACCAACTTCTTACAACTCAACTACATTAAATCTGACATGATCATCATAGGCCCCAATTCCCTCACTAAAAACACAAACAACTTCAGCCTCTCCATCAACAACTCCACCCTGTCTCCATCCCCACACATCCGCAACCTTGGAGTCATCTTTGACAACAATCTCACCTTTGAGCACCACATTAATCATGTCACCAGGACTGCCTTCTTCCACCTTAAAAACATTGCCCGCCTTCGCCCATCACTCACTTTCTCTGCTGCCGAAACCCTGATCCACGCCTTCATTTCATCCAGGATCGACTACTGCAACAGCATTCTTTATGGTTCACCTGCCAAAGCCCTAAAAAAACTTCAATATATTCAAAACTCTGCTGCCCGCCTCCTCACCCACACACGCACCCTTGACCACATCACCCCTGTCCTCCAGAATCTTCACTGGCTCCCTGTTCCTCAACGCATCCAGTATAAAATCCTCCTCCTCACACATAAAGCTCTTCATAACAAGGCCCCTTCCTACCTCACAGACCTCCTCCACCACCACAATCCCACCCGCAACTTGCGGACACCAAACTCCTCTCACCTCTAATCCGGACCAATTACCGTACCTGGGGCGACAGAGCTTTCACCGTGGCAGCCCCCTTCCTCTGGAACTCCTTACCCATACACATCCGAGATTGCAGCAACATTGACTCTTTCAAAACACTCATCAAAACCCACCTTTTTAGACTTGCTTTTAATCTCAAATAATGCTTCATTACAATTGCAATTGTTTATTTATTTGATGCCCCTTTGCTCTTATGTTCCCATACTACATGTTCTATTTATTGCTCATATATTTTTGCTTGTATGTTCTTAATTTCTTTAAAATGTACTTACTTCTTCGTTTTACTGTAAAGTGTCTTTGAGTGTCTTCAAAAGCGCTATATAAATAAAATGTATTATTATTATTATTATTATTAAAGTTTGTCCTGGTTATTGTTGGCTGGACATGATATTTGCATTCCACTAACTTACTCTTAAATATACAAGTTTGGCACTATGAGGCCTATAAGCAGATCCAGCTGCCAGTTTATTAGGTACACCGAGGTAAAAATAATGCAGTCCTGCAATAATCCGACCTTCATGAAGGTTACAATATTCAGTTTTAGCTGTTCAGAGGCACCGATTAAACACGGACAGCTGTTTCTGACAGGGACATACCTCGTTGATATTTGGATCCTTTGTGGAAAGCTGGCTTGGTGCTCATTAAGTCTCCGATGGTTTCATATATCAGCCTCCTCAACAGAAAAACATATGAAGTTATCTGCTGCAGTTATAACGTTACTTACTTCTTGTGCTGCTGATCTTAGCCGATGCACTGTCCAACAAACAATGTGTGTAACGTTAATGACTGAATTAACGTTAACCAAGGAACAGCATTGCTAGATACAAGCTTGCCATCTATTTCACACAGCTAACGTTACCGTTCATCGTTACGTTACTACTACGGCAGCCACTCAGTGCTAACTTCTACTATAATTCTAATAACCGAAGATACACTTTGAATGCCAACGAACCAACGTACACTTATAACTTGACATTTAAAGTAAATGTCGGCAAACTGACAGGGAGTAACGTTAACTTATGGTAACAGTGAAGTGTTGCTCAGGTTAGCTAACGTTAGCTGCACTTTGAATCTGATGAAATTAGTTATATCTTCCGAACTAAACTAAAGTTGAACTAAAGCTGGCTACATAAAATACCACTATTGACTAAATTCACAAGAGGTCAAGTGGATGGGTTAAAATGTTGGTAATTTCATCAACTTACCAGTGAGTGTAGGTTTATCGGACACAACAAAACTGAACGGGACACAGCCTGATAAACAGTCTCTGGATCATAGACTGTATATAAAAATGGACGTAGTATCCGTACGTCACCCGTTGGTTTCTGAAGAGCAGTTTTGAAGCCCGAATTGGGCGGAGCCGGCCGTCGCCATCTTGGCGCCGCGTCACCGCGCGTCACTCCCGGATAACCATAGATGGGCAAAGAGGCAGGTCGTGGGTGGAGCTGAGGTGACGTGTTGCTGAAACCACTCCCGCATAGCTCGACATGACCGAGTTAGCTCATGCTAAGGAGCTAATGCTATATGCTATTCTGCGTTAGCAGAGGTAGCTTCTAAACCCCCGGTGCTGTACGGTGGAGGTTGGAACCTGTGGCCGTTTTGGTACCAGTTTATCGTCGCCAGCTCATCAAGGTAAGACATCGGAAAATATTAAAATAACTCCCAATTCTGTTATTGACATTATACTTTACCAGGGTTTAAATGCTTTTAATATATAAATAAGGTAACGTTATTTTGCAAAACTAACGTTAACAGTTAACTATGAGTCAGTTATTAATTACATTAATTTTCACTTAACGTTACATTTCAAACGAACAATCTGAAGCGAATCAATTAACCCTTTTACATAACGGTAGTTACGAGTCGTTTAACGTTATCTGAACGTCACCTCGGTATGTTACTTGTAATAAACATAATAAGCTAGCGGTAGAGTCCTTAGTTAACGTTACATGATAGAACCTGTAAAATGTTCGCCATGGCTGTTGTCACGTTAATTAATTCCCCACACCGTTATATTGAGTAACGCTGCTGCTGTCGGCAGGGCTGTGTGGGATTATTGTCTGGAACAGGACACTTGAGAGAGAAACTTTTTATATTTGTCACAAGGTTCTTGTTGAAGATCTGATGCCTCCACGTCTGCTTTAACTGCCTTAAGTAACGTTAACGTTAGTAGAACAACTTGGCTGCTGGACATTTGACAGCTGATAAAATTGTCCGTCTTAAGCAGACAACACAAAAACATTTAAAGACTGTCTCCTTTGTTCCATCTCTCCCACTTACGTGACATAATAGTGCTGTCAACATTAAAAACACTGAGGCATCTTTTAGAAGAGCATCTCAAAAAATTAGAATACTGTGGAAAAGTTCATTGTGAGCATCAGAACCAGACAGAGAGATTACAGGCTTCAGAAACCTCCACAGGTGTTTTGAGTTAATTAGCTGATTAGGGAGCTCGTCTCCAGTTGACATTTCTGTATAGTTTATAATACAGAAATGTATTTTTTATTCTAAAATGTTTATACATTTAAACTGTAATCAAGATGAAAACAAAAAGGGTTTGAAATGCTTCACTTTGTGTAATGAATCTAGAAAATATCAAGAGATTCACTTTTTGAATAGAATTACCTAAGAAAATTTACTTCACAATATTCTATTTATTGAAGACTCATCTGTATTTTTTACTTTATATTTTTCATCACCTGAAGCATTTGCCTCCTAGAGTCACTCTGTGGATCAGATGTCCCACCTGGTGCCAGAGAGCTGCACAGACCTCGAAGCCTTGTTATTGTCGTGGAAGTCTGTATCTGTTGGCGTGGACTGATGTGGAAAGGCGTTCTCTCTTTCTGTTACTTTGAGTTGTAAATATTGTCCATATTTGTGTTATAGGTCCATTTAAAAAAAGATATGGTTTATGCTTCACATTGTAATAAATCCTATAGATATTAGCACTCCCTGTCTTTACTAATTACTGAAAAGCTAATGGTAAACCACAGCAAAAACATGAAACATTAAAACTGAACTCTTGCTAAAGAACATCAGTCTGGTATAAGTTAAAAAGTTAAAATACTCCCGAACGTTTCACATGAAATTTTGAAAAGTAATTATGCAGTGTACTTCTGTGTGTGCAGGAGTATTTTTACTTTCTACCTTATACTTTAAGATAAATAAGGAGCCATACACCCAGTACCCATATACTGTTTCTGAAGAGCGCCTTGTTTGCTGCTCTGATATAAGTCTAGTTTAAACACAGAATAATGTGGGCACATCCAGACCATCACACTGTTTAAAATTAAAATATGAAACTGATAATGAAGAATGATTTTATTATGTAGAATTAGTTTTATATACATTATAACAAAGTATTCCAAATACAAAAGCAATAGTTTAACAAATAAATAAACTCTTGTCTTGCATTTATGAAAACAACAATATTAAAAGGTTACAAATGTAAAAGTAGTTTTATATTACTTGAAATGTGTTGAGTTATTAAAATGATCTGTCTGTTGATAAGAACTCAGTGTCATAAATTCATGTCAAGTAGTGTTCAGGTGTTGTGTGTAAAAGGAAAAGCAGGAGCTGAAGAGCTGGAAGCTGGAGCTGTTCTCTCCTGAAGAGCTGGACACAGCTAATAACATCTGGAAGGTTCTGCACTCAGCTCCTCTTGTACCTGTAAAGACAACAATGGGTAGACAGTTAAGCAGCTTCTTCCAAAGAGCCATAAAGCTACGGAACTCTGAGATCACCTCAGCATGATAACCTCTCTGGCATGTGACAGTAATTAGGGGTGGCAATGTGAAATACGCTGTTTACTAATATGTGCAATATACGGTTTTCCAACACGTTCTCATCTCAATGCGTTATAAGCTTTGTCACTCTTTCTCAAATCGTCGGTATAAGACGCCCTGAGATGAGAACGGGCTCGGGTTTCTGCTGGACACCGCAATAACTACTTAAGTCAGATCGTATTGAACGTTTATTTTAAGGATCTTATTTTACATTTCTTATTGAACTGTACTAACTTTTTTTTGGCAAATTCCAATCCACCAAACAAACTCAGATGCGGCTCTCACACACCTAATTTCTCGACTTATCTAAACCATCGCCCTAGTTACAGCCCGGCTACCTGTCTGCAGGCAGAACGCGCATTAACGTTATATGATGACAAAAAAGGTGGATGCAAATCTCTGCAGGTAGCCTACAACTGCTGTTATGCCGAATTATGCTTAAGCTTTTATCAGAAACGTCGCTGATCAAATGCAGTTTTCACCTCCGATTGTTTGAATCTCAAGGAATGCTAAATCTACTGAGTGTAATAACTTATTGATGACTCTAACCTGCCTTTTATATGTACTCTGAATCATTCAAGAATAGTATAACGTTGTAGTTATTAAACAGTAACGTTACACTCGGAGGTGCACGGCTCCCCTCGGGAGAGACAGCTAGCTCACATAGTGACATCGGTGCTCCTCGGTGTGACAGTTTCAAGCAGCCGCTGCCCCCTCTGCTCTCTGCCTTTAAACCCTTCGTGTCCATCGGAGTCAGGAGCAGAAACTTGTAATAGTACGTGACTAGCACCTAACTGAACAGTGATTCCGTTACAGGACGTGGCTAAATCTCACATCGCCCGTTAGTAAAAGTTACCGTTAGCATAATATCAGCTAACTGAGCGCTGAGCCTTTTAACGTTACTTACAACTTCTCACAGATGCCTTTTTTCCCAAAGCATTATCACCCTAATGTCTAACACTAAGATTAATCTAATAACGTTACATTTTGGCTTCTCTCTTCTTGCTGACTTGTCTTTGACTCATTAAAAGCTGTGGTTAAAACACACTAACTTACTTACTTCGTATATGGCTAATTAGCGTAACGAGCTAACGTTAAACTAACCGGCTGTATGCAGATAACGTTACCTGTTAAATGTTAACACATAAATAAAATACAGGAATTTCACTCACCAAGTAGAACACGGATTTCCTGGAAGTTCTCTCTCCAATGAACTGCACAGCCTGCCTTTAATCATCCGGTATCTGTATGTAGAAATGTCCAAAAGCCTCCGACAGGCTGAGCCTAAGAGCTCCGTGTAGCTGAGTGAGGCTAACAGACTAACAGGCTAACATTGCTAGGAGTGGCAGAGGTTAGAGACGCCTGTCAATCAAAGCGGCCACGCCCCTAATAATGCAGAACTTTAAGGCTTAATATAATTTAAGCAGGTGAGTTATAAAAAAATTCACCCCCCTCACAGTTGTCACGAAGGGCAAAATTAGCGATATGCACTAAAACCATTTTTTGAACCAGGCTGTAAACATGTTTTATTCTGCTGTAAAGTTGGGCATTTTAACATGGGGGTCAATGGAGATTGACTCCCTTCTGCAGCCAGCCTCAAGTGGCCACTCGATGAATTGCAGTTTTAGACACTTCCGTATTGGCGTCAGGCGGGAGACCGGAAGTTTGCCGCTTGCTCTGGATGCAGCGCTGAAACTTCTTCTTTTGTTTATTGGCGGTGGGTAAACCAGTTTAATGGCGCATTACCGCCACCAACTGGACTGGAGTGTGGAACAAGCGATTAAGCGGCAAAATAAAGAAACAAAACAGAAAAATAGTTTATCTAAATCAGGTTCTTTAAGAAACTTAATTATATAAAAATATATATTGCTTGCGGTTTTCTCCAAGAGACCTGACAATGATAGATCATAATATTTTCAGAACTATTCAGTGTGTGGAACTATCAGCTGCCCGTGAACGCATCACTTCCGCATTCCACAGTTCCTACAGAAGTCAATAGGAGTGTCATAACTCTCTTATTTAAGAGCTCTGGTTGTGATCACGTTGAAAGTGACCAATCATAAGAGGGTCAGTGCCCTCCTTGGTTCCCCCCCCCAAATTGTCAAAAGTCCTGTAGACTTGAGCGAGCAGAAATCCACTCGCGCGGGCTAAACGCTAATATATAATATATAATATAATGTGCTCGCGTGACAATGTCTTACACGCTCAAAACATTTGACAAATAAATGACACCATACAACAGCAGCACAGAAGAAAAGTCTGTGATACTGATCCTCAGCCTGCGACCCAGAAACCGATTTCAGCGTGCCGTACAAGGATGTCTCAGTTCCTAACATGAACCTCAGAGACCGAGGAGGCTTGGTGAAGGAGTTATAAGCGAGGATACAGCGGCGTGTCCTTTGCAGGTTTGTCCAGGTTCATACAGTGAAACGGTTTAGAGTGAAGCAGCTGAACTCCACTTGTACCGAGCTACCACACGCCATCAGAGCAGGGGCGTCCCTCTCTGACTTCAAGAAGCTCCTGAAAACTCTGCAGAGAACACTTCCTCTGATAACACCTCTGACATCACTTCCTGTGCTCTTCTTCTGTCTCCTTACAGGTCTCTTGTATTGATGGCACCATTTTATTAACTCTTACTTCTTCCCCTAAATATTCACCTGACTGATGCTGAACGTGCTGTCAGATCTTACTAGTACGTTTTGTCAGTTGTAGATCTCTGACTGTATTGATGCTCGTATGCTGCTCCTCAAATGTAAGTCGCTTTGGATAGAAGGGTCTGCCAATGATGTCACTGATGATGTCACTGATGGGCTTACCTGAGCAGGTGAGATCCAGGATGGAGGAAGAGGAACCTGATGATATTGCACACTCCCTCAGAGAAGATATAGGCTGAATACATTCGGACCAAATTCTCCACACAGGTCTGCGTGAGGACTCCTCTCTCTCTCCTACAGAAACAGCAGAGCCACAGTCCAGCTCTCTACAGACAACAGCTGCTGTCTTCAGGGTCCAGACAGAGTAAAAGTCATTCACTGGTCTCCAGTCTCCCTGATGTTTCACCTCCAGTGTTCCTGCACAGCGACTGGCTCCTCCCACCAACCTGACAGGCTCTGAACAGAAAGCAGAGAGTCATCAGTAAAGAAGTGAATTCAAGAGATTAAACTAAAACTTGACTGCTGATTCTTTCTGTCTCTTTTCTTTCTCTCTTTACCTGTTGAGGTGTGATTTCCTTCAGCCTGGAGTCCTGTGATTGGAGCACAGCCGTGGACAGAAAAAACACTATCAGCTCAGAAACATCTCAGTGAACTCCCTCTGGAGTCATTTGACCAGTTTACTGTAGGTGAGATGAACATGTGAACACACAGAACAGCAGCCAGCAGACTGGTTTATATAGAGTTAAAGTTCAGCATTCAGTGAAGTATGCTCGCTCAGCTTCACTTTATTCATAGTGCAACATCACAAACTGAGTCTCTGCACACTTTCACATTAAATTCCACAGATGGAAATGTTTCTATGGCAACAAGAATCAGGTCACACCCCCTCCTGTCACCTGACTCACAGCTGAGGAACCGACGTGTGACATGATGATATATGATGCTACTGTTAGATTAAGGGTTCACACCTAAAGGTCCGTGTCCTGAATCCAACCAATGTGAGTTTCAATTACTTTCTACAAAATACAGATTTGTTCACAGTTTTTAAACTACAATCCAATTTCAGTTCAGCCCTGCAAACCAGATTTCTTTTCATACAAAGATCACAACTTGAACATTTATCCTTACAATATGCTTTTTAATTGTAGAACATTTACTTGTTCAAAGTACTAAGAGATATCTGTGTTGCTGTGAAGACTTATGGCAGCATAAAGAGCACAGCAGGGAGCTGCAGGACGGTACAGCGAGAACTAAACACTGATCCAAGGGAATTTGTTTTAGGACCTGATGCCTGCAAAAAACAACATGTTTTAGAAAAACATCCAGTCGTGGAGACATGTGGTTTCACACAGCAAAGTCAGTAGGATCCATCCTCTCGGGACCATCAGAGTCTAAACAAAGTCATCACATCTTTGTCCTGGAGGGAGACCTGCCATCACGCCATCAGGCTATCTTGTTCCTAAACAGCTAAGTGGCTTCTGTACAGGGGCGGACTGGCCATCGGGAAGTTCAGGAAGACTCACCAACGGCCGGTCCATTTCAGCTGAACGCTGTCTGTACGGCTGTCAGACCGAGACAAACCAATACTTTCAGTAGTGAGGGGTACTGAGCGGCCCTCCCAACTTACACTGACCCTCGTTTTTGCTTAAATCTGATTGGTTAAACGGCGCCGATCATAAGAGTTTACTTTCCATCAGGTCTGTGTGACAACAGAGATGGTAAATATGGCAGAAAGAAAGAAAGAGGACAAAGAAATGTGCGGTGCCAGAAAAATAAGAATGAAAAAGAACCAAATGTTGGAACAACATGCTCCAAATTCACCTTTCAGTGGTGGAACAGTGACAGGGACAGTGTGCAGGGCTGGGTAGCCAATCATATTATGCTTAGATAGAATTAGAAAATGGATTATTGTTGCTCATATTTCTTACTGATGCTCTTCTCATGCATATGTAGCTTTACAGTACAAGCAGAGGGTCCAGCACAGGGGAAGCTGAGCCAGGGAGAGTTAAAGCTGAGGGCTGTGATTTTCCTGCACACACTGCTCTGTTTTATGGGACTGCATTGTAGTTTTTATTATATTTTTAAAAACACTGAGTATCTGAGTGAGCATCTGTAACCATTTTAGCACTCTGACTGACTGAACACATGACATGTTGGTAGTTAGCCCCAAACTGTGACTTGCCTGACCAGGGGCCTCATGCAGAAAAGACTGCGCAGCTTTCATGCTGAAAGATGGCGTACGCACAGAAATCTCCACATGCGTACGCCAGGCCCTACACACCTTTCCTTTATACATCCCAAAAACGTGAAACTGAGCGCACATGCACGAGCCACATACATTTGGCTCCTCCCATAAATTACTATGCAAATAACCACAAACACACCAAATAACAACAGAACAGGTGAAAAAGAGAAGTTTCACTAACTGAGGAGCATCGAGGTTCTGATCAGTGAAGTGGAGGAGAAATACTGCATCTGATGGTTTGAAGCAGAGATGGTTTAATGCAGCTTGTTCCCAAACAAAAGAAGGTTCAAAGAGTTTAACAGAATGATATTATTCTGAACAAAGACTTTAGGTAGGAAGGCAAACATTATATATAGTTGATCCCATCAGACACACACCTGTCAGCTGCTAACAGCTGCTGCCAGAAACAGGATCAGTGGTTAAAGCTACTTGTATTTGTAGCAGGATGGCACAGATCCTTCAGGTTGGTCTGATGCTGGACCCAGTTCAGCTCACAGATCCAAGAGCTCTAGGGACCCTATGGGAATCTAAATCAAAGTATCAGTCAGTCATCATCATGGACCAGGAAAACTCTCTAATCCTTCCTCTCACGTTTTCCTCTGCAGAGCCACAGCAGCCGTGCAGCATTACGCCCGAGTGCCGCTCAGTATTTCTGTTTACAGCAGTCATACAGAGTGAGACTCCACACCTCGCCAAAGTGATGGCTTCAGTCAGTGGTCTCCTCCACCCTGGGAGATCATTTGACTGTTGACTGTTGGAATCATCATGTATATAAGTTATCTCATATTTACTCATTACATGGAAAAACATATATTGAAGTATAAAGCATTTTGTTAATCTGAGTCTTTGAGTTTGTTACAGAGAAGTGTTCACAGGAAGCCTGCAGTGGATGGGTGTCAGACAGAGGTCATAGAGCAGACCTCTGAAGAAACAGGAACCAAGCCCAGCCGCTGAGGAGCGACTGTAATTAACATACATAGTTCCTGGAACATTCTGTATAGTAACACATGTTAAAGTCCCCCTCCAGCCAGTTTTAACGGCCGTTTTTGGCGACCGTTCTTTCTCAAACAGAGAATGGGGGTGTGGTTAATAGTCGGACGTAACATTACCATGACAACCAAAAACTGACCGGCTGGAGTGTCACTAACGACATGCTGTGTTAACATCACTACACTGTAAAGTTTAGTCCACTTTACTGTCTGGCAGGAGCAGCTGTTATTTAGTCATGATAGGAACTAATGTATCAGCTGTTCTCAATCACACAGTCGATGGTCCTGTCACGCGCTGCACACGATAACTCCGCTACATTTTATGGTGCACTTACTTTACCGCGGAGGTGGGGGGTGTCTCCGCCGATGCATTGGTAAAACGGCCGTCGGTAAAATGCATGTTACAGACTCTATACAAGGCGGTGGCAGGTGAAAGTGCGACGCGCGTTTTGTGAAGGACATGATAAATTGGTTAGTTCACAACGATGTTTATCGGTTTGATGCTCTGAATGAGCCCTGACAGTTTTACGGAGGCATGAGAATGCGCCTGCGCAAGCTTGGAGAATGGCGTATGACTTATGGAATTTACTAAAGTCATCACGTCACCACCCGTTTTAACAACTAAGCAACTTTTGCAACTTTGAGCACAAAATTAAGCCATTTGTCAAAAAAATATTTGGCTGAACTATGTGGGTAATCAACATTGTGAGGAAGTGACTCAGAAAAATATGAAATATCATAGAAATGTCAAAATACACTGGAGGGGGCCTTTAATTGTTGCTGCTGTACCCACTTTCCCCCATATAGCAGCAATGTGCATATAACTAGGGACCTCCCTGAACATAATAAAAAGAGAGGAAACGGCAGAGATGCCTCAGAGCGGTTGGATTATGTAACTGAGTACATCTCTGTCCGTTCTCCTCGCGAATAAAAAGTAAAAGCCATTAACTCTCTTGTCTTTCTTCCTTGTTTGATATTTTAGCTGTCTAAGCCTGACATTTACTTGGTCCTTCGAGCCGGATACCAAAATACCTGAGGTTTCCAGAGGCGAGATAGAAAGCGGGAAAGACCGTGGCCACGGCAATAGATCCTTTTCCAGGACTGAGATCTGACGGTTGATGGTAATCCAAGGAGAGAGAGACGACAGTGGTGAGTAGGCTTTTGGGTTAAAAGCGCAAGTGTGACTGAGGGTTGAAGCGCGTATTGAAAACCCTGTGAATGACACTTCACTGACAGGTGAAGGACGGCGGAGTCAAAGTCAAAGTCAAAGTCAGCTTTATTGTCAATTTCTTCACATGTCAAGACATATAAGAGATCGAAATTACGTTTCCCTCTATCCCACGGTGTACAGACAAAAAAAAAAAAAAAAAACGGCCAAGACATAACATCCAAGTAAACCATATCAATACTAAAATACATACTATGAAGGCAGATAGAGCAGCAAAATTTAGGGTTGAGAATGTGAATGTACAGTTATGCATACAGTCAATATAATAGTGCAAAAGTCCGTTTTTCAGTGTGCATACATATACTGTATGCATACAGTCAATATAAAGTGCAAATAGTGCAAAGGTCCGTTTTCAGTGTGCAATGTGCAAATTATGCATATAGTCAATAATAATGCAAAAGTCAGTTTTCAGGACAAGCAGGACAGCAACAGCAAACGCAAGTGTGCAAGTGGAGTAGTGCAAGTCCAAGATGTTATGTAACTGGGGGGAGAGAGGGGAGAGAGTTCTGAAAGGCACTAGGGAAGTGGCCTATAAATTCCGTAGGAGGACGGCGGAGTCCTACCGGGTACCAGACAAATTCCGTGTCCAACCGGATGCCAAAGAGAGGGTCCCACAAATTCCAAATAAAAGAGTGATTGAGTGAGAGAACGGGAAGGGAGTTCCACTTGGAACGTTCTTCCATATAAAGCAGTGGGGTTGTTCTCCAGCTGGGAGAATTCTCCACTCGTAAGAGTTGAAGTGAGAATTACCACGACAGGTATTTTATTACTGTCCTGCTGGGTAAATCACCAACGGTAGAACACCCTAGGTGTTGAAATGTTGGACTAAATTTTGCAAAATGGGACAAGGGGAAAGTAAACCTTTAACTAAGGAAGATTTAACGTGTAAAGACTGGAAGTATGTTGAAAAATTAGATCCCAAACACATAAAATACCTTGATAAATGGATAAATGACTATGTGTTTAAGGGACGCCTCATCACCCAAAAATTAGTTGAATTGCAGGATGCAATAAAAAAGAATACACAGAGTGACTCGAAGAAAAAAAACGGTTATTAATATTGTTATATTATATTATGTTATTATTGAGCAGGTTGGAATAGTATTGTAGTATTGATTTTTGGAAACAAGTAGCAAGTAAGCGAGAAGAAGGAGATGAGGTAGAAGAAGCAGGGGCACAGGCTAGAATGGACCAAATTCCAAGGGATTGGCGCTAATACCATCAGCTGAGGGACAGATTGTGGTAAAAAGCTGAATTGCTGCAAGGGGTCCTTCAACTATTCCCTCGACATACCAGACAAGCCACCACACAAAACTGCCACAGCCCTATTAATTGAAGGAAGAAAAGTAATATCTGAGTTACAAAGTAAAATGTCAGCAGACGATTTGCTCGTCACAGTGTGGTACAAAAACACAGCAGGCCCAGATAGAGACTATGAGAAAAGCCTGACAAAAGTTACCCCAACTAAAATTACCATCAATTATATTTATTCAAATGCAGATAACACATCAGTTGCGGGAGTGACTCTGAATGATAAAATCATGCAGTTGTATAGAATGACAGTACCACCACACATTTCTCAGTATAAAAACAAAAACATGCAGTGGAAAGATTTGGGGAAAATGGTCCAACAGGGAGAGACTGGAGACTGACTGGATAGCAACGTCTGTGAACACATGGGCAAGTGCTGATACTGGACTGGCAAAAAAGGCTTTGTTTTGGTCAGCTCATGTACAGGAGGGAATACACCTACACTGTACAAATAAATGAGAATTAATGGTGTTAACACAGGAAAATGAAGATTTGTTACAAAACATTCCAGAAGAAGTGTGGT
The DNA here is from genome assembly GCA_024633595.2 of Lepomis macrochirus. Lineage (NCBI taxonomy): Eukaryota > Metazoa > Chordata > Actinopteri > Centrarchiformes > Centrarchidae > Lepomis > Lepomis macrochirus. The sequence goes on along the minus strand of JALXJV020000019.1, from coordinate 32,593,375 downwards.
CTAAGGGACCTGTGATGTAGGCCTAGTGAAAGATTAAAAATTAAACCAAAATTAGACCAAAATCAGACTATAGGCCTCGCATTAGACAGTATCCATTAAAACAGGATGCACAAGTAGGAATAAAACTAGTAATAGAAGATTTGCTTAAAGCAGGAGTAATAATGAAATGCGAAGACTTTCCTTGTAATACTCCAATTTTCTGCGAAAGTCCAACCATCTATTCACAAGTTATGAGTGCTAGCATGGCTAAATTCCAACCTCCTGGTAATAGTCAAATCTTATTTTATGTGGGTGATGTTTTGTTAGCATCTCCAGATGAAGACACTTGTAAGACAGATACAATAGCACTACAGGAGCTTTTGGCAAAGTAAGGTCACAAAGTGAGCAAAAATAAACTTCAGCTGTGTAAAAGGGAAGTGAAATAACTAGGCCGTAATTTAAGTGCAGGAGGAAGAACTCTCCTTGAAGACAGAAAAGTAGCTGTCCTCCAAGCACCCAAACCACAGACAAAGAAACAAATGATGTCTTTTCTAGGCTTAACTAATTACTGCAGGACTTGGGTGCCAAATTATGCAGAAATAACCTCACCTTTAAGTAAGTTGATGTATGAAGAAGATCTTAAAATGAATTCACCATTAAAATGGACAGAGGAAGCTGAAGAAGCTTTCTGTAAAATAAAACAAGTTTTGGTTTCTAGCGCAGCTCTTGCACTACCTGATTATAGTAAACCCTTTATTCAGATGGTAGATTGTAAGGGTTACTTTATGACATCAGTACTAACTCAACAATATGGAGATAAAATGAGACCTATTGCATACTCCTCCAAACTAGACAGTGTGGCATGAGCTCTGCCACATTGTGTGCGTGCTGTAATAGCAGCCTCAATGGCTGTAGAAGTAAGCGCTGCAGTTGTACTCTTTCACCCCTTGACCTTAAAGGTTCCACATGCGGTCTCAGCTTTACTTTTCCAAACGAACATGACATTTTTGTCACCCGCTCGACATTTGTCTTGCATGTCAGTGTTGCTGTCACAACCGCATGTAACTATAGAACGATGTACTACGTTAAATCCAGCAACACTTCTACCGACAGCAGATGACGGAGAGAAGCATGATTGTCAGAAACTAGCTGAGGAAACAGCTAAAAGTAGGTCAGACCTTAAAGATCAACCCCTTCGAGAAGGGGAAGTTGTTTTTGTAGATGGTTCATCTAGAAAAAGAATGAGCAGGGAAAAATATTAACAGGATATGCTGTGGTAACAAAAACCACAGCATTAAAAGCGAAACATCTGCCCTCCAACTACTCAGCACAGGCAGCTGAGTTAGTAGCACTTACTGAAGCATGTAAACTAATGAAAGGTAAAAAGGTAACTATATATACAGACAGCCAATATGCATATGCCACAGTGCATATCTTTGCCCAGTATTGGATCACGGTATGATAACGTCCACAGGAAAACCAGTGACTCATACCAAACTCCTCAGTAAACTGCTTGATGCTACACCTACCTGAGACTATAGCTATGTAAATGTGCCGCACACACATCCGGGACAGATGAAGTGTCTCGAGGAAATGTCTTTGCGGACAAAATAGCTAAAGCAGCAGCTACGAGGCAACAAGATGTTCATGTAGTGACAGAACACAAAGACATGGATCAATCAACCCTTAAAGAAATGCAACAACAAAGTTCTCGAGTTGAGAAAGATATCTGGTTACGTAATTGCACACAATTAAAAGATGACCTATATGACCAGACAATAAACCCATACTACCGAAGAATTTATATAAGTGGGCAGCAATATTGAGCCATGGAGTTACTCATGTCTCAACAGGAGGGATGGTGGCTCAGGTACAGAAAAAATTTTTTTTTAGAGCATGCCTGATTTGCACCAAACATAATCCACAGGGGAACCTTGGACCAAAAAGACGCTGGTTCCCTGAACCACAGTATCCGTTCCAAGCAATACACATGGACTTCATAGAACTAAATAAGAGCGGGAAAAAGTACTGCCTAGTGATAATAGATGCCTTTTCTAAATGGATAGAACTTTTTCCTACTCAGCATCCAGATGCACCGACTGTAGCAAAAGCATTATGCAAAGATATTATTCCACGATATGGCATCCCAGAAAGAATCTATAGTGATAATGGAACACACCTTGTAAACCAACTGATTGACAAAAAAGGAGTTATGTTTCACATGAAGTTAAAACACCACTGTGCATACCATCCACAAAGTGCAGGATTGGTAGAGCGAATGAGTGGAACTATAAAAAATAGATTCAAGAAATGTATGGAAGAGACAGGAAGACCGTGGACACAATGTCTGGACCTAGTTAAAATGTACATAAACATAACGAGCACGACATGGTTGATTCCATATGAAACCCTTTTTGGACGACCATATAGGCTACCACAGTTTAAAAATCAGTGGGAGACAGATGAGAGAGATCTACCTGGATTCACCTGACTCACTGCAAGAAGGTCATTTCTGCTGTCTTAAGCTCCAACAAGGGAAGCAAGCCAAAGTCTGATAATAGGACGGATTCAGGTGTTTAGAACCTGGATAGGCCCGAAAGTCAGTGAAGAAACCCACGGGCTGCTGACCTTATTAGGGAGTAAAAGCAGTTGAGATGGCTTTTAAGGTGTGGCGCATGTTAGTGGTGATCTCCCTGGAGGTCCTACTTTTGGCCATGTCAGAAACGCACTTTTGCCAGGCAAGTAATTATTACAGCCATGGCATACAGGTGTGTATCCCAAATAATACCAGTGTTTCAGTAGTGTTTCCATTTTCCAGTCTTAACAGTAGGGAAGGGAAGGGCAGTGAATATAGTACTCATACATGGTATATGACAAATGATCTGAAAGATACATCATGGCCAACTCTAGTGGCAGATGAAAATGATAACTGGACACCTAGTTGGGCAACTACTGAATATGCACAATACCATAAACGACTGTTTAAACTGGTACATACAAACACTGGACTTTTGTTAACAGTAAATCTAACATCCAGTACATTGATGCCGTCCTCTCACAATCCTACAGGGACATCACTAACTAGGTGTTGGGGATTCTTTCTATGGGCCATACAGTTCAGGATATGACCCAAATTTTGCCATTTACAAATTTGTGAAGTGAATAATACAAATAGTACTAAACCCTCCTTATCTCCGGCTTTGTTGAAAGATGGAATATGCATTATCGGCACACCAAAATCTGCTGACGAATGCCAAGTGACCACAGGAATAACCGTATATAATAATAACTGGTTGCTAATGGTGGAACAAGCAGATAACATGACAAAAGGAAATTGCGTAGTGTGTATGGGACCTAGACCACTTCTACAGGTAATTCCAGCATCTGTAGAAGACAATTGTACCATTGAATACCAAAGGCTGCCAGAGATGGGATTTTGTGTCATTGCAGCAGGAAAAAAGAAACCCCTATTCTCTAAAAGACTGGCACATGGTAACTTCACATGTGTGAACATGACTGGGACAGGGAACAGGTTGGGAAACCTGTCCGGTGGCTGGTGTACCACCACAATACCTGTGAACATAATGTTCAGACCAATATCTTGAGGAGATGCCTGGTGGTGGTGTGGGGATGTGTTGGAATCATCATGTATATAAGTTATCTCATATTTACTCAGTACATTGAAATACATTTATGAAATATAAAGCATTTACTAATGTGAGCTTTTGAGTTTGTTACACAGGAAATCTGCAGTGGATGGGTGTCAGACAAGAGTCATGGAGCAGACACCCAAAGAAGCAGCTATTTTGATATGCAGCTATGATAACATAAATAGTTCCTGGAAACTTCTCTATAGCAACATATGTTAATCTAACTATGTCACAAGTTCATGTTGCTGCTTATTTGCTTATCCCCTTTCCCCCATGTAGCAGCAATGTGTATGTAACTAGGGACCTCCCTGAACATAATAAAAAGAGAGGAAGCGGCAGAGATACTCAGAGCGGTTGGAGTTTGTAACTGAGTACATCTCTGTCCGTTCTCCTCGCGAGTAAAAAGCTATTAAATCTCTTGTCTTTCTTCCTTGTTTGATATTATAGGTGTCTTAACCTGACAGGATGATAGATTGTTTGACAAATTACCATATAATGTGACAGGATGTAAATTGATAATTTAATCATGGGCCTGAAGTTTGTGATGCCACATCAGTGGCTACATAAAAAAGAAAATCTTTAATAGAAGTGACTGAGCTAAGTGAAATGAGAATTTGAGCAAATATGTGATAAACAGGAGGGAAATGTTGGCATCATCATGTATATAAGTTATCTCATATTTACTCATTACATGGAAAAACACATATTGAAGTATAAAGCATTTTGTTAATCTGAGTCTTTGAGTGTTCACAGGAAGCCTGCAGTCGATGGGTGTCAGACAGAGGTGACACAACAGACCTCTGAAGAATCAGGAACCAAGCCCAGCTGCTGAGGAGCGACTGTAATTAACATACATAGTACCTGGAACATTCTGTATACATTGGGTGAGTTTTGGCCCTTTGGAGTTCACTGAAAGAGCTAGAAAGGAGTTTGCCCCTCGGCCCCCACATCCTCACGTCACGCTCAATTTTATACATCCCACATGATGCGTGAAACCCACGGAACCTTTTATGCGTAGGCAGCGTTTATACATGAGGCCCCTGGTCTGGTTCAGCAGGCCTGCTATTAGGAATTATGGACAGGGGACAACATTTTCCAAATTGGGCCCCTCATCGACACCCAGTCCAGCACCACCTCCACTCACCCACCCTTAGCTCTGATACCAACACGGCCAATATCAGAGCTGCTGTGAGTGACTACAGATGGAGCTCCTAACAACCATTTCCAAAGTCAGTGTGATAGACTTCGTTCAGACCAGGCTCCTGTGATTTTTGTATTTTAATTTTGTTCAGTGTAGATACTCAATTTGTTCATAAAGCACAAAAGGCCAACTCAGTTTTTATTTCTTTCACATCACACTGTGAGCGTTAGATTCCTCCTTTTACTCTAAAACAAGACAAAGAGAAATAAACGCTATTCAGTAATTGGCTGATTAGAGAAAAGTAAAATCAAACATCAACAAATTATTGGAAGGCATCATTAAAACAAATTATGAGTGAACAAACGTACCTCATCTGTCAAACTGATCATTCTCTCTCTTTTAAACCTTACATTCAGCATTTGGTGAAAAAAAAACTGAAGCTGAAACTGGGTTTTTAGAAACAAGTTTTTAGAAACAAGTCTCATTTTTCCTTTTGGGCCAAAAGCAGACTTGTTGCTGCCACTTTTATGTCAGTGCCAGACTGTTGTTATATACTGTACATGCATCTTTTCACACCCTGAAACTGTTGGATACTGTTACCATGGAGCTCCGAGGTTCATCACAAACTTGAGAGCCCTTACTCATCATCGGGTTGGTCGGTCTGCTTTGTTAATCACTGGCACATTCTGATTTATAAGGTTGTTCTAAGTCTGCTTCCCCAGATCTACAAATCTACATCCAAAAGAAAGGCACAGGAAGATATTGATTATAGTATACTAGGTCACCGGGTGCTGCACTCCCGGTGTTTTGTTTTGGAGACATCTTAAATAGAGATGTTTTGTTTTAATTTTTGGTTTTTGAGTTAGTAATCCCTGTTTTGAAGGGATCTCTTTTTGTTATCTTGAGTTTATGTTTTCGCAGCACCCACTTGCCCAACCTTAGTTTGTTTAAAACCTTGTCAAACTCTCTTGTTTAAATAAATACCTTTTCCACAATACCAACTACTTCTGGTTTATGCATACGTCCCCTTTCCCCTAGTGAGCCGGGACGTGACAGTACTTTTAAATGACATGGAGGCAATTCTGGCTGTAGACGTTATGACTGATGACTCTGATCATCCTTGTTGTTTTAACTTGTGGTAAACATTTATGAAAGTTTGATATTTTGACGCGTTATATGTTTTAATGTCTGCAGCCCTGCTGAATGTGCTGCTGCCTGTTTTGGCCAGGACGCTCTTGGAAAAGAGATTTTTACTGTCTCTGACTCACAGCTCTACTGCAGGTCTGCTTAATTTCGATCACGGCAGTGCGGCTGGTGTCGCATCAGCTGGAGCGGAGCCGATCCACTCACAGGTTGATGTTATCAGTTCTACATGTTATCAGTCGTTTCTCACTATATTGATGTGCAGCGTGTCAACAGACTGTGGATGATGTTTTCATGCTCCTCCATGATGGGACAGAGTCAGACCTCAGTGCACTTCTTCAGTTTCATGTTTAAATATCAAGTTTATAGTTTAAGAGCTTGATGTGCTGTGTAACAGGAACAGGTCGGCTATTCTCTCAGAACAATGAATGTATAATAATCTGGTCAGAACCACGTGTGTTCAGGTGCGAGAATCTTGAAAAGAGTCGATCATTATTTCCGCGAGCGGCAGATCGTTGCATATTATGGATCATAAAAGTGAAGTTTAGGAGGTTTCATGTGAAGAAGCAGACGAAGAGAAGTGCAGAAATGGGATGTGAGGCGTGCAGTAAATTCTGATCCTGAATCTGTGAGCATGTGACTAAATGTGTGAGTGTGTGGTTGCCTAGATACACAATCTGTCACTACAAGGCACATCACTCACACACAACTCCACGTTATATCTTTTTAACCACTGATTTTATCATCAGGCTCAATCTTAACTTCCTGTTTTAAGCTGCGCCTCGGTTAGAACAGGACAGCAGCTGATCTTATCCAGCCTACCCCACCTTCAGCTCTATGAGTGAAGCATCAGAAAGGAGGGGAGCTGCCATTTAGTTTAATGTTCTTTTGAATCTGTGGCTCTTCAGCTGAATTCCTCTCCTCCAGCTATATTTCTAAATATCTCCAGGCCACCTAAATACTGTGCAGGTGTTTCAGTGTTTTCACCCTAAACAGCCTTTCATATTGATTTTCTCCCAGATCCAATAAAGAGATCTGAATTCTAACACATGCTGTTTAAAGTCCTACCTGAGCTCCACAGCAGCAGCAGCAGCAGCACCAACAGGTGATCCATGTCCAGGTAGACCGTCTCTCTGGCCGTCCGCCTGCTCTCTGCTCTGATCATCATGTGCTGTCCTCAGTGTATATCTGCGTACAGGAAGAGGTGGAGCTTTACTGGAACACAGCTCATTTAGCTGTCTTTAGTTTCACAGTGAAGAGTCCAGGTCTGACTGAGTCTCTGTCACAGGATCAGGGTTTTCTGTCGGCCCTGTTTCCGGTCTCCCTTTGGGCTGCGTGTTTGGTTTCTTTTCTGCACAGCAGAAATGTTTAACTCCAGCAGGACAAATGATGAATGTTGGACACTGAGAGACAGGAAACTGTCTCTGTCTTTAGTTTATATATGTATATGTATATGAATATATATGTGTGTGTGTGACTGTTTATGATTACTGATTATTCTGAAGCAGACTGACAATTACAGTGTCGTCTGCGTATTTCAAAACTACATGATTTTCCAAATGACTATGACACATATTTGTGTGGAAAATAAACAGTAGTGGAAAAAGTACACATCCTTGTGGTGAACCAGTGGAGGAAGTAACCTGTGCAGAGATTGTGTTATTTATTTTCACTCTTTGTGTTCCCTCAGTTAAAAAATCTAAAATCCATCCGACTAAATTATTACTCAGTTTGAACTGTTCTAAAAATCTACTTCCTAGAATGTGAGGTTGAATCGTATTAAACGCAGAGGAAAAATCTACAAATAGAAGCCTTGCATGAGACCCCTTCCCCTCCAAATATTTCAAAAGCAGATGTAGCAAGTTGACCGTTTCATCATCACCTGTTTTTGATCTATAAGTGAACTGCATTGGATCTAATAAACACTCAGTCGTCTTTAATATTTCAGATCTCACAAATCTTTCAAAAATTTTCATTAAGTCATTTAATATCTTTGGACAACTAACTTTAGGAACTGGAACAATCATTGTATCCTTCCACACCTTTGGAACATGCTGTACTCTCAAGGACTTATTAAAAAGTGTAGTGAAATACAGGGCTCAACTCTTTTGCACAAGACTTGAGTACCCGGCCACAAATATCATCAGGCCCATAACTCTTATTTACTCGAAATGAAAAAAGGCCCTTTCCACCTCCTTTTGGTCTAAACAAAAATGCTGGCTATCCTCAAGCTTGTGACGCACGTCCTGGAGTTCCTCACTAAAAACAGATGTATCAAAACGATTATAAAAACTATTTAAGGCATTTGCACATTCAAATTTCAAATTGTATCCATCCAAGATGACATGATTATTGTGCTTTGAACTACCATACCCTCATATAACTTACATTCTGGACTAGGCCAAGCCCAGTTTATTTTCAGCCATCTGACTCTCTGTTCTCACTTTATAATTCTGTTTTGCCTTTAGGATTTCTACTTTCAACCCCCTAGTGGCAGCTTGTTTGTGTAAATCAGTAAATTTAGTTTAAGACTCGTCTCTTATATTCTATACTGGATTTGGTCATCCATGGTTTGTTATTTGGATAGATTTTGACTGTCTTACTGGGAATTATTATATCCCTACAAAAAGCAACATAGGAACAGGTCATAGAGGTTGTAAACAGAGCACAGATTCCTCAGTCTAAACCTTTACATCACCGCTGTCTTAGCTTCATCACACTGGCTCCCAGTATGTTTTAGAATTGACTTTAAAATTTTATTGATCAGTTTTAAAACTCTTCACGGCCTCTCGCCTTGTTTCACACCAGCTCGTACCTTGAGATCCTCGGGCAGAGGTCTGCTGTCTAATCCAGAGTCTAGACTGAAAACTAAAGGGGACAGTTTGCTGATGGGGCCCCGAGGCTCTGCAACAGCCTGCCTGAGGAAATCAGGTCAGCTGAGTCAGTGAACTCTTTTACGTACCTTCTTAAAACAGACCTTTATAGGAGAGCCTTTCCTGATTTTATATGATGTTATTTTTATTTTATTTTTATACCTGTTATATTTATTTTAAACGTGCATTCTAGTCTTATGAGTGTTTCCTTGTTTTTAGAATTTAATTGTTTTTTTTATGTGTTTTATTGTTTTTAAACTTGTGAAAACTGGTTTATTATTATTATTATTATTAAACTGGATTTAAACTGATGTTAAACTGGTTAAAAATGGTTGGATCTGGTCCCTGGTGGCTCAGCATCCTGGTTCTGTCCCTGTCTGAACTTTATTTTGTCCTTTAGAGTCGATGTCGACACTCTGTGGTCTGTAGTTAACCTCTCTGAACTGATGAACTTTAGTTTGATAGGAAGCTGCTGACTGATTACAGGACTGTGTTGCCATGCCAACCAGAGCAGGCTGAGGCGTTGCTATCAGATGAAAGCGCTCAGCGTCTTCTTCTTCTTCCTGCTAGATGTGTCTGATCCCACTTCCTGCGTGTTGCTATGGCGATCCAAACAGCATGTGAGCGTCTCAGTGTGCTTGTTTCTCCTTCCTGGTTCAGCTTCCTGTTATTTCTTCCTTCTGATGATTTAGTGAAGTTTTCACATTGGAGGAGGAAAAGTGACTCTGAGGAAACGTTTGTTGTTTCCTCCTGTGGGAGCAGTGATGGAAGAAGTACTCACAGCTTTTACTGCAGTAAGAGTACTAATACCACAGTGTACAAATACTCTGCTGCAAGTAAAAGGACTCATTCTGCAGAATAAAATCTATTGTAGGATTCTGATTATTGCTGCATTCATGTGTTCATCAGGTTCATGTTGCAGCTCATTTTAATGACTTCATCTCCTGCTGGCTGCTTTAACCTGTAATAACACATCATCATTTATTAGCTGCTGATATTTGGTATTAATAATCTGAATGTGTAAAGTAACTGGTAACTCCGGCGCTCAGATAAATGTACTGCAGTAGAAGCAGGAAGTAGAGAAAATCCTCCAGTAAAGTAGAATCAGCTGAAAGTGGACTTTAATCCAGAACCTGAACATAATGAGGATTTTCTCCAGAGCAGCTGGTTGCTTTGAAATCTGCAGACGTTCATATAATGTCCATCCCTGTTAAAGCTGAAGGGAAATAAAAGTCCTGTCTAATAAAAGATGGAAGAAAAACAATCTTCTGGACTAAATAGAAAACAGGAGGAAACCTCTGGATCTCTGGCTGGAAGAGACGTTTCTGTTTGTGGTGGAAGCTTCGCTGATTAAATCTGAGGCGTATTAATCACAATCAGCTTTACTGACGTGTTCACAGAGCAGGAGTTTCACCTTCTGCTGCTGTCAGTGTTCTTCCACAGGAACAGAAACACAGGTAAACACTGAACTGTTGTGTTCAGACAGCACATATATATAAAAAGCAGCGTACAGAGTCTAGAAGTCAGACTGTTCCAGTGGAAACAAGAAGACAAAGTGCAGAGTGCAAATCTGCTGCAGGAAACTCTGAGTGCTGACTTTGTGTCCCTGCAGCAGGTGGATATGTACAGTACCTGCATGTGTACAGTATATACAGCAGCTTTCTCTGACACTGATGTTAAAGCTCAGTGTGGATTTAAACTCTACACATCAAATATATAAAGCGTGTTACTGTATAGTGGAGTCTAATATTACTGTAGAACTACTCTTTGTTTTTCTTATATACATGTGATGTTACTACATTACTGTGTCAGCTGAGGAAGGTCAGCTTGTTTTCTCCTCCAGCCTGTCCCTGATTAGCTGCTGCAGTGCAGGATGAATGAAGAATAGACCCGTTTCTCAACTCGTTCTTCTTCTAAATCAAACAGTGAAGTAGAAGTCGGTGCATAATAAATCCTTCTGAAGGCAGGACAGGATCATTTGTTTCATTGAACTTCCTCCGTTAGTACATTATTGTGTTTTGGTAGCACATCACAAGTGAGAAAAACAGCATAATAACTTGTGAGGTGCTGCAGGATGTAACTGTGTGCAGTCAGCTCTGTTTCCAGCACTGTACCTGCAGGTACTCAGTATTTTCACTTTAATACAGACTGCAAAGCAGAATGAGAGCACAGAATCACACAGTTGTGTTTAACATCAGCGGGGCTGAATTTGAGATAAAGTTTGATAGCTTGTACGTGTTGTGAAAATTATGTGTAGCCCTGGTTTAAAACATGGGGATTAAAATAAGTTAGTTCCTAGTAAAAGCAGAATAAAATAATTCAGTATGGAAATTAACCTAATTAACCTAAAAGAAATGTAGTTAATAAGGAAAAGGTAATGCTTAGCTCAGATATTAAGATGATTTAGTGATTAAATGAGATAATATTTGCAAAATAGACTGTTCAGTGTGTTTATTGAGATAAAACAGGAAGGTAACCTGAAAGAGAAAAAAATACAGATTGTTCCTTTATTTTCAGTTGTGATTGATGTTGACATCTTTTGATTGGTTGCTGTGGGTGTCAGTCAGTGTCAGCTTGTGGTGATTGGCTATAATTACTGAAAATGAGCTGGGCTGGGCGGAAAGAAGAAGGAAGAGACGACGGAGAAAAAAGACACGAGAGAGACGCAGAGTCACGAAGTAGGAGAGACGAGCAGGAGCTGGAGAAAAGCTGAGAAACTATCAGATATGCAGTTTGTTGGATGTTTACTTAACGTTTGAACAGAAGACGTTACAGCTGAGGGCAGAAAAGCTCAGTACTCGCTTAGACGCAGCGTGTTAGAGCGCAAGTTTAGAGCGAGTGAGGCTGGGCTAACTGAGCTAACTGGGCTAACTGGGCTAACTGGGCTAACTGAGCTAACTGAGCTAACAGAGCTAACAGAGCTAACTGGGCTAACTGAGCTAACAGAGCTAGCTGAGCTAACTGACTTAGCGTCGGCGAGCCACCGGAGCAGAGGACGCTGAACTTGGACTGTTTGGAGTTTCCGCACGAGGACCTAACGAGGACTTCGCCTCCGCTGCCGTTTGGATTCATCTCTCATCGTTTCCTGCCCTGTTTCTTCTGGAAGGACGCTGAACTGTGAGTTGGACGTGTGAATTGTTCTCTCTGTTGAGAGAGAGGAAAGAGGGATTTTGTCGGCCGCACCCGAGCTACACACAGGCCTGCGACCTTTTTATGTTTTGAGCGCAGTTGAGAGACGTGTGTGTGTGTGTGTGTGCGCGTGCATGCGGGCCGATGTGTGTCTGTTAATTGATTAAGTACCTGAAAGTGTTTGGAGTTAGAGAAATAGTATTAACCTGTTAATGTTTAAAGAGTAAAGCAGTGAAAAAATGAAGGAGTTTTGCTGACGAAATCAGAGGAATTAACATTGTGTGGTTTTATATTTTGGAATCAGACAGTTTTCTATCATTTTTAAAGTAATTATTTGCTAATTTCTGGCAAAGGTATGAGTTTAATATTCTTTCTAAAACTAAATTTATTTTAAAAGGTATATTTTGTGTTTCCGTATTGTTTTGTGTTGCTGCAGTATCTGAAGTATTTGGGTACTTTTTGTATGACGTTTAACACAGAAAAGCAGCCAGTAAAACATCTTTTCTTTTAATCTAAAAGAGTTGTTGGGTCAGTTATTTCAAATATGTTATGTGAAGAGATTTAAAGGCTAAGTTTGACTATTTCTGTGGATAGTAAGAGGGTATTTCAGGAGTCACCCAGAACAGGTAAACCTTCGTGGTAGCTACCTTTTGAAAACACCGAACCCATAACACCCCATCAGTCGAGTCTGAAGCTAATCATAGTCACTTAGGCGCTTATATAGGGTGGTGGGCTGCTACATATGTCTCTGTCACATCTGCACTACCTGATCACTTGTGTGTCTCTATCTCTTAAATGCAATTTAAGTGAGCCAAGAAGTGAGAGGAAAGACTGTGATGAACAGCCTGTAGTTAGTGTGTTTTGCCTGGTTCAAGCCTTCACACACACACACACAGATGAAAAGAGCAAAATTCAGCTTTAATAAAAACATTTTTTACCAACAGGTCCCTGCATATATGTAGGCTTTATTATATATCATTATTAGTTTCTGTAACTTTGCTTGTGTTTGTGTAATGTTGGTGTGAATTACCATATAAGCTGTATTAACATTAACCAGAAATCTGGACCTCTCTAATTTCTAAACCCTGCTGAACTCATATCCTGCAGAAATGTTGCTGATATCAGGTAAGAAAACATTTTCCCTCTAAGTTTCTGTAACAACATCATGTAAAACGTACAGTTAGTTAAGTTCGAGTGTTTGAAACAGTTCATAGTGGATTAAATAAACTAACCCCAGAGAGCAGCAGCAGCTAACATTGCTGTGCTGCTAATATGTGTTAATGTTGTCAGCTAGTTTCCTCACAGCTCAGGGATTTGTGAGGAATAACTAAGTTAACCAAAGCACCTGCTGCTTTATTTGCTAGTTAGCACTAGCAAGTGAAGCTCATGTGGGTCCAGACAGTTTAAATAAAGTTTGTTGAAGGAAAGGTAAAAAGTGAAGTCCTACTTTTAAGGTGTTTTCAGTGAATCTTCTCGTCCTTGTTCTTTTTCCCAGATGCACCAAGGATCCAGCTGATTACTGGCAGTTTGGAGGAGGATTGTTCTTCATCTGTCACTTCTGGCACAGATTCACTCACCTGTTGTGCTTTGTTTCCATTTGACTTATTAACACACTGTAGAGTTCGGATCCTGGATTAAAAGACAGCCTGATGTTTGTCCACGTGTATTATCAGAAGTACACGGGGCCCCCGGGGGCCAGGAGAAGACTGAAGCTAAAGAACAACAACCAAACAACAGCAGCACAATGTGTTGCTTTCTCCACCTGTTTCACAGGTGAAGTCATGACCTCATGGTCACAGTAACCCGAACAGAGCAGCTGGACACTTGTAGTTTTTCAGCTCCTCCTGGGGGCTCTGAACAGCTGTTTGTGAGCAGCTGCTTCATATTTGAAACACTATTGTTTTAGAATCAACATGTACTTTATTTGGATTTGTATTATTTCCAGCTGAACTTTAATTGAAACAGCGAGAATCTTTCAGACGTATCAACTTATTCTGTTTTTCTTCACTGTGTTTTCAGCTGAGGATATTTCACAGGAATCTAAAAGTTTAGATTTTAGGACAACATGAAGAAACTGTTGTGCTGTTAATCAGTGCAGCAGTTTAAAGATTAAATGTTGGACTTCATTTAAGGTTTGTACTGTAATTCTACACAAACTGAATCTTTACATGTTGTATTTCGATCTTCAAGCTTTTTAACTTTATCTTCCAAAGTAAAACAGAGTTTAGAATCTTGAGCAGGTGTTAACACTTTACTGAAGGTGTTTGATCGGAAGAATTCAGGAAGAATCAGTAAAATAACGGCGTTTCTCTGCAGACAAACAAAAAAGTCACGTGAATAAAGAGACAAACGTGAAAAACATTTGAGTCAAATTGGTCCCAAATATTAAATTGTACAAAAATATGATGCTGTAACATTTTAAACAGACACAGAGAGATTGTTAACATTCACTCTGAGCTGTTAGTTAGAAACATTAAACTTTTATTATTAAAAAATGGATTTAGGAGGAATTTAATCAAAAATCTCAGACTTTAGAAGAAAAGTGAGGAAAAAGCTGAAGAAGAATTCAGAGTGATGTAACCCGAGAGATCGGACTGAACACGAGAAAAACACACAGCAACAAATAAGAGTTCATTAATTAAAAGGAACAATTAACAGAAAAAGTCTTGAAGATATTTGAGATTAAATTTACATAAAGTTTGAGTCAAAAACTTGTTTCTCTAACTCCGCCCACTTCCTGTGTGTCAGACTCCTCCCCCCACAGTGACATCACATGATGCCATTCTTCAGCCAGAGGGGGGCGGGTTTTCTGTCCATGGAGGATACCGCCGCAGCCAATCACAGAGCAGAACGTCCAGGAGAGATAAGCAGGGGGCGGGGCCAAAGAGAGCAGTAATGAATATTTATTCTTTTAATTCTCATTAATATTAATAAGAGTGATTCCAAAGTTGGACAAAGTGTTTAGTTTGTCCTTAAAACAGCAGATTTCTGAATGGAGTTCTGTGGCTGATTTCTGAGTTTGGAGCCGTTTTCTTTGAGTTCCTGACTTTTTCTCTTCATTTAGTGATTCTACTCTAAACACTAAGCGCGCCCTCTGACTAAATCACAAGTGAAACACACAGCGGAGAATAAAGCGTGACCGGCATCAGATCTCGTTCACAAAGCTGCTCATGAAGAAGAAGTAGGAATGACGGAGCAGCGGAGAGAGAGGAGACAGAAACTCTCAGCAGTACGGCAGCATTTCAGCCAAAACAAGTTCAACTCAAACTCTGTAAAGCAGAGTGGACATTTCACGGCGGCGCTACGGTGATGCACGAGCATCGTAAACGCACCCTGGAGCTGTGACGTCTAACATTACTCCTGATGGGTAAGTTTCAGAGACGTTTCCTGCTTTAGCCAACTGGCTATAATGTTAGTATCCTAATGTTTGTTAGTTTAGCTGTCGGGGAAACAAAGTCTCACGGACGCTGCTGGCTAAGAGAACGCCGCTTCAGCCGCGTTAGCTAACGCGTTAAGTACAACAGTCAGTCAGTGAATTCTAGGAGGAGCTACCCTGTCTCGTCTTCTTCTCTGTTTTTCCCCTGGCGTTGATCCTAGCGTTCGTTCTGAAGAGTAAAGCTCCTCCACTTAACGGGAGCTAGTTAGTCTGTGTGTTGGAGTATATCAGTAATTAAAAGATTTATTTAGTTAAGTGGTTTAATTAGCATAGCCAGGACCCTGTCTGTGATAAACTATGATACAGAACCTTCAGCGGGACAAAAAGAACCAACAGATGAGTCGACTACCAAAGTAATCATTAGCTGCAGCCCTGTTTCATAATTAGCTTTAACGCAATGCAAACTTTCTTTTCTGCAGCTGCTTGTTGTTTCTTCGTCTTCAGGAAGTTGTTGTTCACGTTCCCCGGCTGCTCAGCAGGAGTCACTGTTCTGCAGCAGGTCAGTCACTTTTTTACATTTAGACAGAAATTAGATCTTTTAATTCACATTAAAACCAGAAAACAAAGTAGAGACAGAATAAGAAACACTAGCAAACTGACAGATGATCCATAAACTGTGTCTGTGACATGTTGTTCTTAATGTTTGCTTCATCTTCATCAAAAGTAGATTTAGAATCTGTTAAAATCTGAATCTTAATGGACCAAAGTATTTAATTCTAAATCACAAACATTTCAGAAACAGAAGAAATGAAGTTAATGTTGAAAAGAAAGTGATGTTGATGTTTAAAACTGAACCTCACCTTATTTATTACGTGCTTTTATTGTGAAAAGACCTCATTTAAAGTAATAAAGTCGTTAAATTTTTTATTCATTCATTTATTTTCCACCGTCCCGAGGTGGATGTGGTCGGCGTCGGCGCGTCTCAAAGTTCAGGTGAGTCCATCCATATAAGCCACGCCCACATGCGTCTGCATCCAGTTTCCTCCATTTTGAACGTCGTCCTACAAACTGTGAGCCGTCGTCAGCAGACGTGGGTCAGAACATCTCTGGACTGAGCCGGACTAAGGTCCTTTTTAGGATTTTGCGTGCAGGTTTGCTGCAGCTGGCCTTTAAAGTCTGCTCAGACGCTGTGGGCGGGGCTTCTGTTACCAAAGCCGTCAGATCTCCTGAACGCCACATTTGGTGGACGTGTAGACGTGACGTCTGACTGAGCGTGACGAGTCGGTGTCATTTGGCCAGTAGGTGGCGCTGCAGCAGCATCATCTCACTATAATTCATTTGATCATCTTAAAGAAGTAAAACAAGTTGTGAACACAGCAGGAACCCTGCAGAGTCCTGCTGCCGCCATGTTGGATTATTCCAGCTGTGTGTCGCCTCTTTGAAACGTCACGCTGCAGAAAAGACTCGTGCAAAGGAAACACCGGCGGATCCTCGATTATAGCTCCTCCGGCGAGCCTCCTCGCTCCTCGCTCCTCGCTCCTGTTTATACAGACATGAAATAAAGCGAGTGAAGCTGCAGCCTGACGAACGCCTCGTCTCTGCTGAAGGATTCACTTTGTTTGTCTCCAGGTTCAACAGCTCACCTGTTTTCCAAACACGCTGATTTAACCGGATCGTGTGACGGAGTTTTGTGTTTCCTGTTTTAGTCTGTGAATCACTTCCTGTCTCTGCGGTTCCCGTTCTTTGTCCTTGATTCTTGGCGTTTCTCCGTCTGCGTTCTCGTCTGGACTCGTGTTCTTGTGAAACGTCATCAGTCGCAGCCCGAAGTACTGTTCCGCTTCAAAAGGCGCTTCTAGCCAGGTACAGTCAGATACCCGGACGTGTTCCTGCTCCGTCACGCTTTACCCAGGATGCAACGGGCGGTGACTTGTGCGGACAGCCGAGTATCCCAGAATGCATTTCGCAAGAGGAGGAGGAGGAGCCTCCCAGCTGTAAGTTCTAATCCTGCTGTTCTTCTGTCACTGAGTTCAGTCTGAAGAGGGTTTCAGGCAGGAATATAGTTGTTTGAACTTTATATCTGTGGTCGATTTATCAGGATAGAGCTGAGATTAAAATCTGATCCGTAGTTCTGGGAGATGTGAGGTCCCGCTAGTGGGACAGCCAGGATACCTCGCCAGCTAGCAAGATGAGCGGGCGGTCAGCGCTCATGGTAACCCGCTGAGAACAGCCTTAGTTCAGCAAGTCTCTTTGAAATGTGACGCAGCTCTGAATCTCTGTAGTGGTTCAACATGAGATATAATTAGTTTGGGGTCTATCTAGGGGCCAATCTTTGCTCTCAGAGTCTGAATCTGTTATTTGTCTCCAGGGAAACCGGTTTGGGTGAGGGGAACGTTAAGGTTCATAACTTTCTATTTTCATTGAACTGGAACTTTGTACTGAGCGCTGATTTTGGACTTTTGGCCGAATCGATTGCTCGTCTTTGTTCCCTGTTGTACAAACCTGTTCTACTTGTTAGAAAGGCTGTTATTGTGCATTAAAACTACCAAACAAGATTTAATCAAGGGCCACCTGATTGAGCGGCGAGCGCCAATGAGTAATGAGTATTGATTGTGAGTGCTTGTATCATTGGCTGTATATCTGGGGTTGGCTTGGAGCCAGATTTGGGCAGTCTCCATCCATGATGATTAATATCTGATTGAAGTCACAGTGTGTCGCTCCTTGTTGATGTGTTTGTTTGGCCCAGGGACTTTGTTAGCACTTCTGGCCTGGCAATAAATAGCAAACAGGCCAAAAGAAGTGGAAGAAGCTGAAAGACAAGTCCAAGGTAACCTGCCTGTGTCTCTGCTTTGTATTATACAGCCAGTGGCTTCCTGAGAGGCAGTGGCCAGAGGAGAGGAGAGGGAAAGGGCAGCCACAGCTCCAGCAGACAGAGATCACATAGTTGAGGCCCCTGGCATCACAGAGGCCCTGCAGCAGCACTAAGGGGAAAGGCTTTCTGTTCACATAGCATTTCTTCTGTGGCTCTGCAGGAAGAAGAATCCTCAGGGACGCAAACTCGTCACCTTTCCGCTGAGATTCGCCTCTCCAGAGATTTCAGAGCCAGAAGTGTCCTTGGCCAGACTTCAGTTTCCTGTTAGAAACAAAGGATGTCAGCGGGAGTCACTCGCATCCTTTCCATGATGCTGTCAGACACCTGGTATAACAGTCTGAGCCTGTCCGGGCCAAAAAGAAGCACTTTATGTGGACGCCATTTTGAAGGGCCAAACTGGCCCAAAGGAATCCAGGGCAGGAAGTGAAAGGCAGAATGGAGGAGATGGAGGAAAGCCCGTACTGTGCTGGTTATTGTTTCCTCATTCTGTCGTCCCAGGCATCATGTGTGAAACCTGGAGTCGCCCAGTTCATTCTGAGATTATGGCTAAAAACCTCTTTGGAGGTCACAGTGACCTTTGACCCCCAAACTTTAATCAGTTCATCCTGGAGTCCAAGTGGACGTTTGACGGACAGACAGACGAGCTGAAAACAGTCTCATAGTTTATTAAAGTGCTTTTATTGTCTCTGAACTCAGCAGATGATCGTGAGACATTTATTGATCTCCATCATCTCATGTCTCTGTGTACTGAAGCTCCCAGCAAACACACACCTGCACAGGTGAGATTCATTTCTTCATCTTTCTGATCTCTGAAGGCTCCTGCTACACACCTCTTCATATTTCTGTTCACATTATTTGGTTAGTTAGGAGCAGATTTCACAGCAAAATGAGTAAAATACACTTGAAGTACAAAGCAAAGAGAAATTCTTCTGAAATAAGCGACTTCCTTAATTACTAACTGATTCAACCTGATTATGAAATAAGATACAACCTGAATAAAAAATGAAGTAAATTCCTTTAAAGCTAAATTATTGTGAAAAACAGCAAATGAATTCCAAAAAAGGTGTTTTTGCTCCCATTTGTCTAATTGTGCTGGTTTTTAGTCAGATCTGAGCTAAATGTGCTCCTGCTGCCAAACCATCGAAGGAACAAATGTTTCCAAGGTCCTGGAGGAGGAAATCTTTCTCTCTACAGAAAATGAGCCATGTCGACCACAAGGGGGCGCTAAAGGAAAGTCAGAAAGTTCATGTCTCTCAAATTCAGAGGATCTGTGCCGACGCTTCACTTTGATTTGAATTTAATATAGAACAGGACTTGGCCAACATTGTTCCAGAAGGACTTCCAGATCGGCCTGGGTCGGCGTGGCTTTGGTTCTGAATTGTGCCGGGCGTTTGGACCCCGATACTCAGTTTTAAAATGAAACTGTATATTTGTGAGGACTTTTTAAAGAGTGGCGTCTTCAGCAGGAACCAATGGGCTTTGTAGCTCCAAGTGGCCCTTCTGCAAGGAAACCCCGCTCTCCCGGGTCACCAACTCCGGGCGCCCTTAGCGCATTATGACTTCAGATAGCACTTAGGAAAAGGGCTGACCTCTGATAAGGAGCTAGTTTCAGTACCAGGTCCTGGCCTGACCGTCTGTACTGAACGTCTGACTCCAGATTCAAACGTTTCCTGGTCGACCAGCTTCACTCTCTCTCACTTTAGGTTGCAGAGAGTAGAGGCTGAACACATGACCTGGAATGAGTTCCTTAAAGGAGCAGTTTGCTGCTGATCTGTAATGAGCTGTGTTAATGTCGGCAGTGTGGATGTTAAAGCAGAAGAATACTAACTTACCAGTCCGGAAGAGGAGGAAGAAAATGAAGACAAAAGAGACGAAAAACTCTTTCTAGTTTCTTCAGGCGTGCAGCCAAAGAGAAACTGATTTATTTTCAACAAATGCAAAACAGAAGCCCCCAAAAGTTCCCCTTTTTCTCCTCTTTCAGCCTCTTCTTCTTTATTTTCCCCTAATTCTTCTTGAGCTCCGGGGTCAGCAACTTAAATAATAATGGGCAGGAAGGACCTCAGCCCTTTTCCAAACGCTCATTGGCTGCTATAAGTCAGCCATCAGACTGATTGGTTCTTACATTCTCCCCTCACATCCTTCCTCTTCTTTATTGGTACCCTACACTTCCTGCCAGTAGTTGCAACGCCCCTTTGCTCTCGTCACAAATTAACAAGAAAAACATCAAGTCAAAGAATAAAACACATCATGTAGATTCAACAAACTGTGACTGTGTAATCTTTTCTAATTTCCAAAGCATACAGAGCAGATACAGCAGGTCTCAGTTTAAAAACAAGACAAAATGAGCTTTTCTTCTCTTCTACATCTTAAATGCATCACACAAATGAAAATCACACACAAGAAGCAGAAAAGACATCAATCATGGGTTGTCACCATCTTTTTTTTTCCTTCTGTTCTTTTAATCTCAAAATGATGTTGCTTTCATTTTCACAGTGGCTGCTGACGTTTAGGCAAATAGTGCCTTCTTTCCTGATTCAATGATTATCTTGATGTGATCAGGGAATGCAGACATGAGACGTCCTGACAGAAGACAAGTCTGAAAGTTTACTAAAAATGATATAAGCGTAAAAAAGTCAAACTCTTGACCTTCCCCTCTGCATCCCACCTTTTTTCACACCTCCCCTCATGTGTGCTGGATACACAAATGCGTCGTCAGGGACGCTTTACCTTTTGGTTTAATTTACAGCAAAAGAGTGGACCTTAGCTTCCTCTGTACGGGAAACTAGCGTTATTTTGAGCCTTCAGCATGACGCTGAGCATGTCTGTCCATACCCAGACAAAGGTTTCTAGATGCAAAGATAAGGTCAGGCACAAGAGATGCAGAGATACAGGACTTATTAAAGAAATAAAGACAGTATCTCAAATTAAACATCTTTCTTAAAATGTTGTACTTTTGTAATATGAGCTCAGCAGTTAACCATTATCACTCTTTAGGCAAATCATGTCACTATGTGGCTTGTAAATGTGTCAGGCAGTCAGACAGTTTCTATGAAGGCCCCCCAAGAACCAGAACCAGAGGCTTATCCATCAGTATAAAAGTGTAAAATCCTGGACTGAGCTGATGGTGGGTTGTGAGGCAGCTGAGATGAGCTCCTTGGAGGTCCTACTCTGCTCCCTGAGCTCCTTCCTCTTCAGTCGGCCCTCCTTCAGCTGCAGAAACACCCAGGTTATAATGATCCAGCTCAATGTCCTCCTGCCTGCCCGGCTTCTGCCCCCTGCTGGCCTGGAGAGACATGACAGCACACATGTGAGTTAGTGCATCACTCCTCCTCTTCTTCAGGTCAGTAAACACAGACCCGAGTGCTTCATCTCAGGCCTCTAAACAACAGACATGTGTCAGTACCTTACGGTAGAAACAAAGGGCAGCGATCACCAACAGCAGAGTCAGCGGCAGGACGACCACTTTGATGAGAAGCTCACCTGTTGGATCTGATCAAACACATGGACAGTCATCACATCATCACCACCATCATGAGTCCATCAGCTCCCATTAAACACAAACTGTAGTGACCTGAAATCTCCCAAAACTACTTCAGTCCGTCAGGAATCTCTATCAGCAGATATCTGAACGCAGAATCTGGAGTCAAGAAACGAGCAGAGCCGTTGCAACCAGAGGGGCAATGGAGACAATTACCTTGGACCCAGAGAAGGGCTGATTATGGAGGCCTACTTATTCACAGCAATGGCACCTGTATTTGCAACCCTTTAAATATTAAGGTCAGTCATATGCCGGAATTCCCCTTACAAGATCCCACCCACTTGTTTGCAGTTTGGCAAGTAGGCAGTGCCCACCTGTAAACAGCCTCATGGTCGCAGTTTGCACCAAACACGTTTGTTTGAGATCTGCTAATAAGCCAGAGAATAAAAAGAGCTTTGTGATTTCAGAGCGGCAAGACATGAACTCAGGATCTCAGGGAAAAAAATGAAATCAAGTCCAACATAACAGTGAGAATCTGTTACATTAAATACATTAGTGTAGGGCTGACCCTGAATAGTCAAAGATTCAATGATTCAATAGGAGGAGCCTGGTTCCACTCCCTACAGTGAAATTATCTCAAACCTTCGCAGAGTCATTATGAAACGACCATTTTGACTACATGGGGGGATTTCACATCTGATCTTGCACAGAACTACTGTTTTTCACCCAGTAATATACAGCCTATTATGCAAAAAATCTGAACATATGCTTTAAATTAACATAAAAAGAAAAACACTTTTTAATAAATATGTTTAATAAGTTTGTGAATAAATCCAAAATTGTAACCCTAACCCTTAAGGTAGGGGGTCAGTGCCAGTGATGTAGTAATAATAATAATAATAATAATAATAATAATAATGGAATGGTCTATCTATGATGAGGTTTTTCAAATGGGAGAGTCGGTTCAGTTTGGTTCAATATAGGGCCCTCCAGATCCTCATTGCCTGGGGCCCCAAAACAGCCTTTAAACGGACCTGGGAACGAGGTTTTGTTATTTGAATGTTCTGGTTTGACTTTAAAGTAAAGACTTTGTATTCAGTGTAGTTTCGACCACTCATTTCGACCAATGAGTGGGCTTTGGTTGCATGCAAGTAAATCGTCGGTGTAGAGAGAAACAGCATCATCAGTCTAAATGCATTCTGGGAACCCAACGGCTATCGTCTGACAATGATTTATTTTTTTATTAATTTATCCACATTCAAATCGTAAGATGACAGCAGAAAAATTTGGACAGATACGTATCTCTTAATCTTAACTTATTCCACTTCATATCACCTTAAATGTTTGCACTTGATATCTTCATTGAGTTTGTTCATATAGTTGTCCTACTGGTCCGTCTGTCTGCTCTGTAAAGACGACATTTGTTTCCTGCCTGTCTGATCTAAAGGGGGATTTCTCCTCTGCTGATCTTCCTGATGCTTCTCCTTTTAACAACACATGCACAGCTTTTAGAAAAAGGTTTCAGAGCAAGGGGAAAAAAACAAATATACAACTGCTGCAAAAACACAGACAATGAAAACTGTTTCCAAGGGAAACTAAAAAGTGAACACGCCGGGCACGGAAGGGACATGCCACTAAAATGTACATATTAGCTCAGTTTCAGTGCGTCGGGCCCTCAGGGCCACCGTACATGACAGCAGTCATAGTGTCACTCAGAAATACAACATGCTTGGAAACTCTCAGCTGATCGTGTTCAGTCAGTTCGGACGGATCTTCTTTCCCAAACCTGCATGGAAACAGTCAGTGACGTTTGAGCTGCTTCAGCTTACCTGAGACAGTGAGAGACAGCCGACGGCTCTCAGAGGAGAAGTCATGAGAAAAAACATGGACACGATAAACACAGCTGTAGTTTCCTTGGTGGGCGGGATCAGCAGCATGAAACAGGAAGTGGGTAGAGTGATTGACAGCTGGCTGGGTGTAGTTGTGTGATGTGACGGAGGAGGTGAAGGCGAGCTGGAAGGAGCCTCCTGGGTACTGTGGCTGGATGGAGCAGCTGATGGTGAAGGTGGAGCCCCTGGACACCTGAAAGCCCTGCTGCTGGGCCTCAGAGACCCCGTCCACGGAGGAGGACGCAGAGATGTTGGGCTGAAGCAGCAGGTCTGTAAACACACAGATGATGAATGGTCACATTCACCCTCCGTTCAACAAAATGGCCCCTGAAGAAGGAAGTGATGTCACAGGTCTGACACGGGTAACAAACATGGAGCCGAGCGATGACAGACTGTAAAAGGAGGGACTGGATCCACCTGGTGGGACGTCCCCAAACACAGAGACAGACAGACAGACAGGTTCCTCCAGGTGAGTCCTGTCAGGTGAAGCTTCCAGAAACAAGCCCACCTCTCTACACTTTAGGACGTCACTGTCCTGGAGAACTTTACAGTTCAGTCCAATGGAAACCACTGAGACACTGAGACAGAGGAGAGGACACACTGGAGACATTATAATGTCATAGATGATGTCAGTGATGATATCACTGAGGGGCTTACCTGAGCAGGTGAGAGCCAGGATGGAGGAAGAGAAAGATGAATCTACACACTCCCTCAAAGCAGCTCCAGACTGAACACAGTCAGACCTGATCCCCCACACAGGTCTGTATGAGGACTCCTTTCTCTCTCTTACAGAAACAGCAGAGCCACAGTCCAGCTCTCTACAGACAACAGATGCTGTCTTCAGGGCCCAGTCAGAGTAAGAGTCACTCCCTGGTCTCCATTCTCCCTGATGTTTCACCTCCAGTGTTCCTGCACAGCGACTGGCTCCTCCCACCAACCTGACCGGCTCTGAACAGAAAGCAGAGAGTCATCAGTAAAACAATAAAGTGAGTTTCATCAGAACAGAAATGAACCAAATCAAAGCTGCAGCTCCTCTTCTACCTGAGCAGGTGAGTCCAACAGCTTTTCCAGGTGAGCAGGTGTTTCTAGCTGAGCCTGAGCTTCTACAGTCCAGGAGAGCAGACTCATGGCCTCCACACTGGAACTCTTTGGTCCACATCAGAGCCTCCACTTCTCCATAGAGAGCCCCCTGGAGGACTGAAGGAGCCCCACAGCCAAGCTCACTACAGACCACCTCTGCATCCTGCTGGTCAAAGTCAGCTTCACACACTGAGGACCACCTCTGGTTAGACTGGTTAGACTGGTTAGACTTCACCTCCAATCTGCCTGAGCACAGACTAGTCCCGCCCACCAGCCTGACAGAGTCTGCAGAGATAATAGAAGATGAAATAGAGATAAAGACACCAGACACAAAAGAAAAACATGTCATGAAACAACAATTCAGTGATTCAAAGTGGACTCAGCACAACTCCAACATCAGTTCATCATTAACAACAGAACACATCTTTCTAACAGCACAGACTGCAGCAAGTTCACCAGCACATTTCCATTTAATACTCTGTCACACTTGTTATCCCTGGGCATGAAAATGGGGCAAGTGAAAAAAGTCCAAGTTGAACCAGGATGGATGGAGGTTTGGATGAGGGATTCAGAGACAAGTGGCCTGGAAATCAGGAGAACAGGAGCAGCTGGCAGCCTAAGGGAGGCCTTAGGCAGGACAGGTCTGGAGGGCAATAGTGACAGTGGAGGTCAGGCTGGCGGTGAGAACATACAATAAATCCTTTGGAGCCCTGGCAGGAGGGAAGCAACGAGACTGAAAATCTGAAGATCAATACCAGAGTCCAATTGCGGGAGTGCAATTCCAAAGACTGGCAGCAGGTCAGATGGAGTGGAGATCACCAATAGGGCGCTGCTGCAGCTCAGGAGAAAGGAGACATGACTGCGTCAGGTCAGTGACAGGGGCAGGAGGCATACCTGTCAAGTATCCCGTTTTGGCCGGGAAATTCCCGTATTTTACCCTTCTTTCCCGCCGTCCCGTATTTTCCCGTAAATCTCCCGTATTTTAACCTGCATTATTAAAAATAATAATACCCATGCAGGGCTGACTTAAGGTGATGCATGTTGTACTTAAAATAAGGTTTGCTGGTGTGACGGAAGCCAGCGAAGCTGTGCAGTGAGTAAACCTCACTCCCCCGACACATTAAGAGACGCACTGGCGACTGACTCTAGCACCCATAAATTTTAGCCTCCTCGTCGGGTGTGTCCGCCTCCCGCACCGAGGTCGCTGGTTCGAAGTCAGGACCGTGCAGTAACCTACGCATTCGGGGTCAGCCGGTTACACTGGTTAGAAACATAGACTGTATATAAAAAGGTTAGAAATCGTGTCCGATTAAATAAATGCTCTTCATATATACTCTTTTGAGTTTTCTTTTAGGCTATAACACCTGTCTTAAAATGTAAGGGATACTGGAGCTTGGTTGGGGTGGTGGGACTGTTGGCGCCGGAAAATTTCCCTTATTTTCAAATCCAAAACTTGACAGGTATGGCAGGAGGTTGTTGCAGTTCAGTAGAGTCAGGGTTCTACTGGAACTCCATTGTGACAGGAAGCTGCAGCTCAGAGACTGGGTAGTGTTGTAATTCTGGTCGAGAATCTACTTCAGCATAGAAGCTAAAGTCAATTGCAGCTCATCTGGGCCAAAAGGGGGCAGCTGCTCCACAGAGTCAAGGAACTGGTGTGGCTAGGCAGCATGGACAGAAAGATGCTGTGGAAATGGGAAGCAGGAGCTGGCATTGTTATATTACCTGAGCATTATTTCGGACCACTGCTGCTGGTGTTTTTATTTCTGATGCTGCTGTTAGTATAGAGTCAGATGAGGGTTGAACTATACACTTTACACTCTCTAGCCACACCACATTCACTCCACTTTAATATATGTTTCTTTTTTGTGTCTCGTCTAGTGTAGTTACATGTTCGTGTCTTGTCCTTTAAGTTGATCATTGTAATCATGTATTGAGCACCATGGGCCTTGAGAAACAGCATTTCGATTAATGTGTACTCAATTTGTGGATGAATCACAACAAATGAACTTGAACTACCAGCCAAAAACGTCCTGCTCAAGCTTCCAGACCGCAGTCTGAAGAGGAAATGTTAGCTAACGCTAACTGCCTTCACTTTTCCAGCAGTTGGAGAACAACAGACTTTGATAAACGGAGACGCTGTGACCTACACTGTACATTTACTGCCAGATTGAAACCTAGTGCTCATATTTTCCTCTGCTCTGCAGATTTCACCATCACCTAACTGCCGCCTGTCACATGGCTGTCTTTTGAAAAATGACGAGAGGTAGCTTGGTAAGTGTTGCCACGCTGCACTGTATGTGTGTGTAAATTATTAACATTAGTTGCGCTTTGATTTTATTGATTATGTGAACGTTTATAAGCAGCAGTGATTCAATCAGCAACTGCCTGTCTTTGCCGAAAAGGGAGAACACGTCCCTGTTGTGTGCACCCCACAGATGGTCGGCAGCTGCACTTCCACATTTGAGAGTTCCACCCTTTTCTTCCTGTCAACATTACGTTATCAATTAACCTAGGTAATCGTTTATTGACATTTGTAAGTCTATTCATAATCATCCAAATCAGCAGCGCGATACATCTAAAAATCTATTATTTTTCACACCCCTTACGCAGGGCTCAGGAGTTGGCGTGACGGCGGGCAGCAGGACCTTTGTGGCACTTAAGAGTGACGAGATACAAGAGCAGGGCAACGGTGAGGATGAAGTACTGGGCAGTGAAGACTAAGGAAAGTTGGGCAGCAGTGAGGCTGAGGAGCTGAGCTGAGCTTTGGTGAAGAGAGGTTGCAGTGAGCAGTAAGCTGGTGCAGTGAGCCCTGGTTTCCTCCTTGTCCAGAAAATAGCTGGCCTCATGTGGCCAGAGTGTGTAGCCAGTTCCGGGATGACAAAGGCATTGATGCAGTTGATTGGGCCTCACTAGACCTGATGTTATCTAGACGCCACCAAGAAGCGCCAAAGACTGTCCAGGACCTCAATGATGCCCTGATCAAAGTCTGGGAGGAATTAACCCAGGGACTCCATCTGCCAACTCATCAGGTACCCAGACGTTTTTGGAATGAAGACAGGTACGTAGGGGCCAAACACACTACTGAGTTGCCTTGTTGAAAGTCACAGAATGGTCACCTTGTGATTCAAGTTTTTTTACTTTGATTTTCAGTGTGTACGTTGAATCCATCCCTCAGTCAGTTGGTGATTTTGGATTCCATCGACCATTATCTCTTTTTTGTTCTCAACAACTTATACAATGAATGTACACTAAACATTTTGAACAGATTTAATTTATTGAGATCTGATAATTCAAGTGTTGACTTAATTATTTGAGCATATATATCTTGGTGCATTCAGCTCCTGATTTACTGAGACAGCAGCTCATCAGACTCCATCATGGCTGCCAGAGACAGTCTGCTGCCATTCTAGCTGCTGAGTGTGAGTCAACCTGGGTACAAACTGTCAGATGATGTCATAGATGATGTCACTGAGGGGCTTACCTGAGCAGGTGAGATCCAGGATGGAAGAAAAGGAAGTTGATGATACACATTCCCTCAGGACAGATCCAGACTGAACACAGTCAGACCAGATCAACCACACAGGTCTGTCTGAGGACTCCTCTCTCTCTCCTACAGAAACAGCAGAGCCACAGTCCAGCTCTCTACAGACAACAGCTGCTGCCTTCAGGGTCCAGCTAGTGTCAGATCCAGTCCCTGGTCTCCATTCTCCCTGATGTTTCACCTCCAGTGTTCCTGCACAGCGACTGGCTCCTCCCACCAACCTGACCTCATCAGGCTCTGAACAGAAAGCAGAGAGTCATCAGTAAAACAATAAAGTGAGTTTCATCAGAACAGAAATGAACCAAATCAAAGCTGCAGCTCCTCTTCTACCTGAGCAGGTGAGTCCAACAGCTTTTCCAGGTGAGCAGGTGTTTCTAGCTGAGCCTGAGCTTCTACAGTCCAGGAGAGCAGACTCATGGCCTCCACACTGGAACTCTTTGGTCCACATGGGAGCCTCCACTTCTCCATAGAGCGCCCCCTGGAGGACTGAAGGAGCCCCACAGCCAAGCTCCCTACAGACCACCTCTGCATCCTGCTGGTCAAAGTCAGCTTCACACACTGAGGACCACCTCTGGTTAGACTGGTTAGACTTCACCTCCAGTCTGCCTGAGCACAGACTAGTCCCGCCCACCAGCCTGACAGAGTCTGCAGAGATAATAGAAGATAAAGACACCAGACACAAAAGAAAAATGATAACACTTTCTACGAAGGTCATAGCTACAATGATTTATGCATACACAATATAATGCAACTATAAGACATTATAACAATTGTTAAACTCACAAACCTTCAGCAGTTGCTTTAGCAAAGTTCATAATGCATTGTGCTGTTTTGATTTAATGTTTGATGACTAAAGGTAATACCAGTCTATAATTCAATACAATTCAATTTTATTTATATAGCGCCAAATCACAACAATAGTTATCTCACAGCGCTTTTCATAAAGAGGAAGTCTAGACCATACTCTGATGTTATGCTATACCACAATGGAATAAGAATCTCAGACAAAGTTGTATGAAAATGTCCATAACAATAAAATAATGTAGGCAGTGGTGGAAGAAGTTCTCAAAATTCATACTTAAATAAAAGTACACATACCCCACAAAAAATATTATTCAAAGTAAAAAAGCTGTATGTTGTTTTAAAAAAAAACTTGATCTGTCTTACAAAATACAACCAATCTTTTTAATTAAATCAAGACATCTTCGCGTTGTGCGACACTCACAAAAGGTTTTCTACACCGACCCACAGTGTGAGCCACTCCTACGTTCGCACCTTGTACATAAACAACCGTGAGACCTGGCCATCATCACCCATAATGCCTTTTCTTGAACACTGAGAACCACAGGTCCAGTGAGGCCCACAGCTTAGAGGGCTGTGCCTATACTCTTAGAATCTGGAGTAACTACCATTGTATTTTTTATAGGCTTTGCCCTCTAAGACTATCGCTGATGGCCCTGAGTGGGCCGGTCAAGATGGGCTATAGTTTAAATGTAATAGCGCCAGAGTGTGTGGCTTGCCATTTCTCTCTTTCAATGCTGTGTGTGTCTGTGCTATTCCTGTCAATAGTTGTTCAAAATGTTGATTCAATGTTGGTGTACGATTACCAAACACTTCTGGATCTTTGTTCCTGTCAGGATTGACCTGTAAACGCTAGATTGTTAGCAAACAAAACTTTTATCCTTATCTTATCCTTATTTTATCCTTATTTCCTCACGTCACAGGCATTGGATTTTCTCTGTATGACTGAGACATTGTTGAGTGTTGGTGAGTCCAGTGCCTTTTCTGACAGCATATCTGTTGCTGTTTGAACTCCCCGCAGACGTCAGGTAGAGAAGGAGCAATAGCAACTGTTTATAAGAATGTCTACAAATGTAAGCAGTTGTCACCATCATCCTCCTTCACCAGCTTTGAACTGAGCTTATTTGAGCTGGGTCACTCTCAGTGTTGTGTGCAGTGGTCTACCGGCCTCCTAAATACAACTTTGTAAATGACTTTTCTGTTTTTCTGGCTGAAATTATGCCTAAATACGATTGTGTCCTTATTGTTGGGGATTTTAATGTCCATGTATGTCCTGAAAACCCACTGGCAAAAGACTTTCCACACCTCATTGACTCTTTTAATCTTGTGCCACCTGGTCTGGCCCCACACATGAGCGCGGACATACACTTGATATTGTCCTGTCCCATGGGTTGCCTATTCTGAACTTAGAGATCTGCGATGCTGTGTTTTCTGACCCACATGCCTGTATTATTTAAGATGGTTCTTGCCTGTAATACAGAACCCTTACGCTACTGCACGGCGCTACCGTATTATTAACCATTTCACTGCTGTTCAGTTTTCCTCTATTTTCAGTCAGAACTGTGACAAGCCACAGTCTAATGATTCAAAGGAGCTTAGCTCATGATTAAATTTCACTTGCCAAACTGTTAAAGACTCTGTGGCTCCTTTGAAAACCAGGCAATCTAAAACTAAAGCTGAACCCTGGCTGAATGACGTGACCCGTGTTGTCAGACGTGAGTGTCGTAGGGCTGAGCACAAAAGGAAAAAGGATAAATTGCAAATGTTCAAATGTTAAGGGACCGCTTGTGGGATTATCTGACCATTAATGAAAGAAGCCATAATATATACTTATATTACTTATAATATAAGTAATATTTCGCTGAAATTATTCTGTCAAACTGTAACAAGCCTCATGTTTTGTTTAAGACTACTGACTCAGTTCGCAATGTCCCGCAAACTGTATGCCTCCAATGCTGGGTGTGAAAGGTTTCTTGACTTTTTTATTGATAAGGTCACTACCATTAGGGCTCAAATGTCACCTTCTGGTTATGAACCCTCAGTCCCTGTCCTCTGCTCTGCTGTCTTTTATAAGTTTGAACCTGTGAGTTTGTGTGTTTTACAGAAGATTGTTGGGCATTTGTAGCCCTCAGGTTCTCCAAATGATACTATCCCTCCTTGTCTTTTTAAGAAGGTTTTCCCTACTATAGGGCCATCTATTATTGCAGTTTTGAATAGTAGCCTTTTCTCAGGGGTGGTCCCTGAACTTTTTAAACATGCAGTAGTTCAACCTTTAATTAAAAAAAAAAAATAGTCTATCTCCAAACTAACCTTTCTGTCAAAAATCCTTGAAAAGATAGTTTGCAGTCAATTAATGGCCTTGGATGAACACAATGTTGTTGAAGTCTTCCAATCTGGTTAAAACCCTACACAGCACAGAATCGATTTCAATTTCAATTTTATTTATATAGCGCCAAATCACAACAACAGTATCTCACAGCGCTTTTCATAAAGAGCAGGTCTAGACCGTACTCTGAAGTTATTTACAGAAGCCCAACAATTCCCACCAAGAGCAAGCACTAGGCGACACAGGCAAGGAAAAACTTCCTTTTAAGAGGCAGAAACCTCGAGCAGAACCATGGCTCAGGGTGGGGGGGCATCTGCCTCGACCGGTTGGGGGAGAGAGAGAGAGAGAGAGAGCAGAGGGAGGCAACCTACACAGCATACACACAGAGGTACAGTCAATAAAGGTGATGGTGCTATAGACTGAATGAAAAATGGTACATAATAATAACAGATAATAATATGATAATAATAATAACAGTAATAATAGCAATAGGACTAGTAATAGCAGTTGCAACTGTAGCAGAGGGCGTCGAGCAGGAACACGGGGGCAGCAGGAGACTCCCAACCACAGATCCAGACTCCACAGCTCCAGAGCCAGCAACACCCGCAGGAAGCGACCGGAGGGGAAAGCACACGACCACGGGAAAGGGAGAAAAAAATTGAGTTAGTAACATGCATTAATGGGATGAGGTTGCACTCAGAGAGAAAGAGGGGAAGGGAGAGAGGAGCTCAGTGCATCATGGGAAATCCCCCGGCAGTCTAGCCTATAGCAGCATAACTAAGGGATGGTTCAGGACTCACCCGAGCCAGCCCTAACTATAAGCTTTATCAAAAAGGAAAGTCTTAAGCCTACTCTTAAATGTAGAGGCGGTGTCTGCCTCCCGAACCCAAACTGGAACCTGGTTCCACAGGAGAGAGCCTGATAACTGAGCAGCTCTGGCTCCCATTCTACTTTTGGAGACTCTAGGAACCACAAGTAATCCTGCATTCTGGGGCGCGAGTGCTCTGGTGGGAGTAGTAAGGTACTATGAGCTCTTTAAGATAAGATGGTGCCTGACCATTAAGTGCTTTGTATGTGAGAAGAAGGATTTTAAAATCTATTCTGGATTTTACAGGAAGCCAATGCAGAGAAGCTAAGACAGGAGAGATATGATCTCTTTTACTGGTTCCCTGTCAGAACACGTGCTGCAGCATTCTGGATCAGCTGAAGAGTCTTAATGGACTTTTCGAAGAGCCTGATAATAGGGAATTGCAGTAATCCAGTCTAGAAGTAACAAATGCATGGACTAGTTTTTCTGCATCATTTTTAGACAGGATGTTCCTGATTTTTTGCAATATTACGTAGGTGAAAAAAGCGGTCCTTGAAATTTGCTTAATGTGAGAATTAAGCGACATGTCCTGATCAAAGATAACTCCAAGATTTCTCACAGTGGTGCTGGAGGCCAGGCGATGCCATCCAGGAAACTATATCTTTAGATAATGCGTCCACGAAGGTGCCTAGGGCCTAGAACAACAACTTCCGTTTTATCTGAGTTTAACATTAGAAAATTGCAGGTCATCCAGGTTTTAACATCCTGAAGACACATTTGAAGCTTAGCTAACTGATGAGTTTCATCTGGCTTGATCGATAGATATAACTGAGTATCATCTGCATAACAATGAAAGTTTATGGAGTGTTTCCTGATAATATTGCCTAAGGGAAGCATATATAAAGTGAAGAGGATTGGTCCGAGCACAGATCCTTGTGGAACTCCATGACTAACTTTGGTATGCATGGAGGACTCATCGTTAACATGTACAAACTGAAATCGATCTGATAAATAGGACTTAAACCAGCTTAGAGCGGTTCCTTTGATGCCAATGAAATGTTCCAGTCTCTGTAATAGGATCTGATGGTCAATGGTATCAAATGCAGCACTAAGATCTAATAAAACCAATACAGAGACAAGTCCTTTGTCTGATGCAGTCAGGAGATCACTAGTAATTTTCACCAGTGCTGTCTCTGTGCTATGATGGGCTCGAAATCCTGACTGAAAATCCTCAAATAAACTATTGCTATGTAGAAAGTCACACAGCTGTTTGGCGACTGCTTTCTCCAGGACCTTAGAGATAAATGGAAGGTTAGATATAGGTCTATAGTTGGCTAAAACATCTGGATCCAGGTTGGGCTTTTTCAGAAGAGGTTTAATTACAGCTACTTTAAAAGTACTGTGGCACGTAGCCTGTTGATAAAGACAAATTGATCACATCCAGCAGAGAAGTGCCAACCAAGGGCAAAACTTCTTTTAGCAGCCTAGTCGGGATGGGGTCTAAGAGGCAGGTAGATGGTTTAGATGAAGAAATTATTGAAGTTAGTTGATAAAGATTGAGGGAAGCAAAGCAGTCCAAACATATAACTGGTTCTACAGCTGTTCCCAAAGTTCCTGAGTATAGACTTAAGTCGGTGCCAGTTGAGGGCAGGTCTCTGAAGTAAATTCCTTTAAAGCTAAATTATTGTGAAAAACAGCAAATGAATTCCAAAAAGGTGTTTTTGCTCCCATTTGTCTAATTGTGCTGGTTTTTAGTCAGATCTGAGCTAAATGTGCTCCTGCTGCCAAACCATCGAAGGAACAAATGTTTTCAAGGTCCTGGAGGAGGAAATCTTTCTCTCTACAGAAAATGAGCCATGTCGACCACAAGGGGGCGCTAAAGGAAAGTCAGAAAGTTCATGTCTCTCTAACCAGATGAACCTGGAGTCAGAACAGCCTCTGATTTTTAACGTTGGACGTCTGCTCGCTACATGACTCTGATCTCTGTGTTTCTGGATTTTTCTCCAAACTGCACCAAATTAGTGTCACCAGCCCTCGATGCCTCCAGATCTACAGATCCAGCAGCAGGAGGCTCTGGGACACGTTCTTCTCTGAGCTCAGGATTCACTTGTTCACGTGTCACCAGATGTGATTTGCACATCGAAGTGTTGTGAAACCAAATTCAGAGGATCTGTGCCGGCCTTCACTTTGATTTGAATTTAATATAGAACAGGACTCGGCCAACATTGTTCCAGAAGGACTTCCAGATCGGCCTGGGTCGGCGTGGCTTTGGTTCTGAATTGTGCCGGGCGTTTGGACCCCGATACTTAGTTTTAAAATGAAACTGTATATTTGTGAGGACTTTTTAAAGAGTGGCGTCTTCAGCAGGAACCAATGGGCTTTGTAGCACCAAGTGGCCCTTCTGCAAGGAAACCCCGCTCTCTCGGGTCACCAACTCTGGGCGCCCTTCAGATAGCACTTAGGAAAAAGGGCGACCTCTGATAACGAGCTAGTTTCAGTACCAGGTCCTGGCCTGACCGTCTGTACTGAACGTCTGACTCCAGATTCAAACGTTTCCTGGTCGACCGCTTCACTCCTCTCTCACTTTAGGTTGCAGAGAGTAGGGCACTGAACACATGACCTGGAATGAGTTCCTTAAAGGAGCAGTTTGCTGCTGATCTGTAATGAGCTGTGTTAATGTCGGCAGTGTGGATGTTAAAGTAGAAGAATACTAACTTACCAGTCCGGAAGAGGAGGAAGAAAATGAAGACAAAAAGAGACGAAAAACTCTTTCTAGTTTCTTCAGGCGTGCAGCCAAAGAGAAACTGATTTATTTTCAACAAATGCAAAAACAGAAGCCCCCAAAAGTTCCCCCTTTTTCTCCTCTTTCGCCCCTTCTTCTTTATTTTCCCCTAATTCTTCTTGAGCTCCGGGGTCAGCAACTTAAATAATAATGGGCAGGAAGGACCTCAGCCCTTTTCCAAACGCTCATTGGCTGCTATAAGTCAGCCATCAGACTGATTGGTTCTTACATTCTCCCTCACATCCTTCCTCTTCTTTATAGGTACCGTACACTTCCTGCCAGTAGTTGCAACACCCCTTTGCTCTCGTCACAAATTAACAAGAAAAATATCAAGTCAAAGAATAAAACACATCATGTAGATTCAACAAACTGTGGCTGTGTAATCTTTTCTAATTTCCAAAGCATACAGAGCAGATACAGCAGGTCTCAGTTTAAAAACAAGACAAAATGAGCTTTTCTTCTCTTCTACATCTTAAATGCATCACACAAATGAAAATCACACACAAGAAGCAGAAAAGACATCAATCATGGGTTGTCACCATCTTTTTTTTTTCTTCTGTTCTTTTAATCTCAAAATGATGTTGCTTTCATTTTCACAGTGGCTGCTGACGTTTAGGCAAATAGTGCCTTCTTTCCTGATTCAATGATTATCTTGATGTGATCAGGGAATGCAGACATGAGACGTCCTGACAGAAGACAAGTCTGAAAGTTTACTAAAAATGATATAAGCGTAAAAAGTCAAACTCTTGACCTTCCCCTCTGCATCCCACCTTTTTTCACACCTCCCCTCATGTGTGCTGGATACACAAATGCGTCGTCAGGGACGCTTTACCTTTTGGTTTAATTTACAGCAAAAGAGTGGACCTTAGCTTCCTCTGTACGGGAAACTAGCGTTATTTTGAGCCTTCAGCATGACGCTGAGCATGTCTGTCCATACCCAGACAAAGGTTTCTAGATGCAAAGATAAGGTCAGGCACAAGAGATGCAGAGATACAGGACTTATTAAAGAAATAAAGACAGTATCTCAAATTAAACATCTTTCTTAAAATGTTGTACTTTTGTAATATGAGCTCAGCAGTTAACCATTATCACTCTTAAAGCAAAGGCAAATCATGTTACTATATGGCTTGTAAATGTGTCAGGCAGTCAAACTGGTTCTATGAAGGCCCCCCAAGAACCAGAACCAGAGGCTTATCCATCAGTATAAAAGTGTAAAATCCTGGACTGGGCTGATGGTGGGTTGTGAGGCAGCTGAGATGAGCTCCTTGGAGGTCCTACTCTGCTCCTGAGCTCCTTCCTCTTCAGTCGGCCCTCCTTCAGCTGCAGAAACACCCAGGTTATAATAATCCAGCTCAATGTCCTCCTGCCTGCCCGGCTTCTGCCCCCTGCTGGCCTGGAGAGACATGACAGCACACATGTGAGTTAGTGCATCACTCCTCCTCTTCTTCAGGTCAGTAAACACAGACCGAGTGCTTCATCTCAGGCCTCTAAACAACAGACATGTGTCAGTACCTTACGGTAGAAACAAAGGGCAGCGATCACCAACAGCAGAGTCAGCGGCAGGACGATCACTTTGATGAGAAGCTCACCTGTTGGATCTGATCAAACACATGGACGTCATCACATCACACACCATCATGAGTCCATCAGCTCCCATTAAACACAAACTGTAGAGACCTGAAATCTCCCAAAACCACTTCAGTCCGTCAGGAATCTCTATCAGCAGATATCTGAACGCAGAATCTGGAGGCAAGAAACAAGCAGAGCCGTCGCAACCAGAGGGGCAAAGCAGTTCAACTGCCTAAAGCCTCCAGCCGAAAGACACCTGTAATGACACCTGTATTAGCACCCTTTTAAATACTGGAATTCCCCTAAAAAGGCCCCACCCACTAGTTTGCTGCATAGAAACCTCATGTGGGCAGTGCCCACGTGTAAAGTTTTGTGGTGGCAGAGCGCAGAATGTGGAGGCAAGGGCCAAGGTTTAATATCCGAAGTGTTCTGGTTTCCACTTGTTATTTGTTTTTAGTCCCAGTAGGATCGACCAATCACAGTTAAGTGGACGTTGGTTGCATGCAGGTAAACAGTCTGTTTGAAGAGGGAAAGAGCATCGGCCCAAATGCAGCCTGGTAACCCATCGGCCATCGTCTGACAGATTTACCTTTCTGATTAAAATCAGCTCCAGTCGACAGCCGATGGTTCCCAGGTTGGTCTGACAGACTCATCTCTTAAACTTCACTTCCTATATATTTTTGATAGCACAGTTGAATCAGTGGGAGAGAGAGGGGGTGACGTGCAGCAAAGGGCCACAGGCTGGACATCAACCCGGGCTGCTGTGTTAAGGACTCAACATGCTCTCTACCAGCTGAGCTAACTGGTGCCAATTCCACTTTATATCACCTTAAAAGTTTGTACTTGATCTTCATTGAGTTTGTTCATATAGTTGTTGTCCTACTGGTCCGTCTGTCTGCTCTGTAAAGACGACATCTGTTTCCTGCCTGTCTGATCTAAAGGGGAATCTTTCCTCTGCTGATCCTCCTGATGATTGTTTTTGTGGAGTTTATCTGGATCGAGGCTCTGAGGACAGAGGGGGTCCTTTGTTGTGCAGATTATAAAGCCCTCTGGAAAGAATCTGATTCTGGCCTGTAGAAATAAAACTGGACTCTGGTGAGACTTTTGTATGTGGGCTGACATGTGGGCGTTTCCCTACCACACTAGGACCAGTGGTGGAAAAGGGTTTCCTGACTTCCTGCTCAGATTTTTATGTTTTACACAATTTCTAAAGAGGGTTCATTAAACAAATATAATTTATTGTGCTTAAACGCACCACAAATCCAGCTGCTGCCCTTGCAGCCAATAGGAAGGCGTAATGTTGGAGGGTCTG
The DNA here is from genome assembly GCA_024633595.2 of Lepomis macrochirus. Lineage (NCBI taxonomy): Eukaryota > Metazoa > Chordata > Actinopteri > Centrarchiformes > Centrarchidae > Lepomis > Lepomis macrochirus. The sequence continues at coordinate 32,555,629 of JALXJV020000019.1, read as the reverse complement.
TGGAACAGTGTTGTCATGGTTACCAGCTACAGGTACGCTGGAAGCTGCAGTGATGTTGACAGGTACGTGTCTTGCTTCTCTGAGTCATTAAAATCTATATTTATAATAATATATTTAAAATGTTCAGTTCTAATCCTGTTCTGAATTTATTCTAGTTAACGTAACGTTAATCGTGATTATTTGAGGATTCATGTGTTTGTCGTTGTTGTTGGAGAGAAGAAGGAGAACATGTTCTGGAAGCTGAATAAGCAGCGACATCAAGTCTGTCATCAGAAACTAATCAGTAGATCTCTGCAGCCTTTGGAATGAAGTTAGAATCTGTTTGTGTAGCTGTCAGGATAAAGAGTGAAATCAATAAGAAGATCTGTGAAGGTGACGTTTGAGCTGCTTCAGCTTACCTGAGACAGTGAGAGACAGCCGACGGCTCTCAGAGGAGAAGTCATGAGAAAAAACATGGACGTGATAAACACAGCTGTAGTTTCCTTGGTGGGCGGGCTCTGCGGCAGGAAACAGGAAGTGGGCAGAGTGATTGACAGCTGGCTGGGTGTAGTTGTGTGATATGACGGAGGAGGTGAAGGCGAGCTGGAAGGAGCCTCCTGGGTACTGTGGCTGGATGGAGCAGCTGATGGTGAAGGTGGAGCCCCTGGACACCTGAAAGCCCTGCTGCTGGGCCTCGGAGACCCCGTCCACGGAGGAGGACGCAGAGATGTTGGGCGAAAGCAGCAGGTCTGTAAACACACAGATGATGAAAGGTCACATTCACCCTCCGTTCAACAAAATGGCCCCTGAAGAAGGAAGTGATGTCACAGGTCTGACACGGGTAACAAACATGGAGCAGAGCGATGACAGACTGTAAAAGGAGGGACTGGATCCACCTGGTGGGACGTCCCCAAACACAGAGACAGACAGACAGGTTCCTCCAGGTGAGTCCTGTCAGGTGAAGCTTCCAGAAACAAGCCCACCTCTCTACACTTTAGGACGTCACTGTCCTGGAGAACTTTACAGTTCAGTCCAATGGAAACCACTGAGACACTGAGACAGAGGAGAGGACACACTGGAGACATTACTGTCATACATGATGTCAGAGATGATGTCACTGATGGGCTTACCTGAGCAGGTGAGATCCAGGATGGAGGAAGAGGAACCTGATGATTCTACACAGTCCCTCAGAGCAGATCCAGATTGAACACAGTCAGACCTGATCCACCAAACAGGTCTGTCTGAGGACTCGTTTCTCTCTCCTACAGAAACAGCAGAGCCACAGTCCAGATCTCTACAGACAACAGCTGCTGCCTTCAGGGTCCAGACAGAGACAAAGTAAGTGTAACTCACTGGTCTCCAGTCTCCCTGATGTTTCAGCTCCAGTGTTCCTGCACAGCGACTGGCTCCTCCCACCAACCTGACAGGCTCTGAACAGAAAGCAGAGAGTCATCAGTAAAACAATAAAGTGAGTTTCATCAGAACAGAAATGAAACAAATCAAAGCTGCAGCTCCTCTTCTACCTGAGCAGGTGAGTCCAACAGCTTTTCCAGGTGAGCAGGTGTTTCTAGCTGAGCCTGACCTTCTACAGTCCAGGAGAGCAGACTCATGGCCTCCACACTGGAACTCTTTGGTCCACATGGGAGCCTCCACTTCTCCATAGAGCGCCCCCTGGAGGACTGAAGGAGCCCCACAGCCAAGCTCCCTACAGACCACCTCTGCATCCTGCTGGTCAAAGTCAGCTTCACACACTGAGGACCACCTCTGGTTAGACTGGTTAGACTTCACCTCCAGTCTGCCTGAGCACAGACTAGTCCCGCCCACCAGCCTGACAGAGTCTGCAGAGATAATAGAAGATGAAATAGAGATAAAGACACCAGACACAAAAGAAAAACATGTCATGAAACAACAATTCAGTGATTCAAAGTGGACTCAGCACAACTCCAACATCAGTTCATCATTAACAACAGAACACATCTTTCTAACAGCACAGACTGCAGCAAGTTCACCAGCACATTTCCATTTAATACTCTGTCACACTTGTTCTCCACGTCTGAACACTTTCAACATGTTTCCAAACAACAGCACAACATCATCATCTGCAGATTTCTCTGTTCTGTTCCTTCTGCTCAGGTACTCCACAATCTTTGCTCTCCACACAAACAAGTTCAACACTTTTCATTCTGTCTTAATGTTCTAAGAAGATCTGGAACCCAGAAGAAAAAGCTGCTTAGAAAATGCTCCAACAGCTCTAACAGGGATAGGGGCTGGACTCTCTCCTTTGAAGGAGCTGCCAGGGTGGAGGACGCCACGTGGGTGTGGAGATACTGACGAGCCCCCCGGCTGAGCTCAGCTGCTCAAAGCTGTGGCCAGTAAGCAGAGTTGGGGAGTAACGGATTACATGGCTTTACGTAATCAGGATCCAAAAACAGGACCTGTACTCCGTTACATGGCACACCTGAGGCAGTGTAACCACATTTCACCTCCTTTTATACAGTCTGGAAACTGTAAATAACCCTCTTCTCTCTTATAATTAATATGCAGTATGTCAAAACACACCTTGTCAAAATGACTGACTGCAGGTACCTGAATATTGATAAGTCTGTTTCTGCTAAATATGGTTAGAACATGTAACAGGAGCTTTTTTCTAGTTACATTTCAGTGGACTGTAATTATTACAGAAGGTTAATGTCAGTGTTAGATTAGATGTAAATGGTGTTTAGAGCAGTTACATCCTGTAAGGAGAAAAGGTATTTAAATGACTAAAGATGTTTATTGAATGTGAAAGTCAGTGGAAATGTGTTTATCACAGAAACAGTTTTATTGGAACGGTGAGAGTGTTAATATGTGATGAAACTTTATTGGACCTGGACATTGAACTGAAATGCTCACAACAGAAACGTGTTGTGTTGACATGATTTTGAGTTGTTTAAACAGCAATGTGGAAGGAAACAAGGCGTACCGTATCTTCATTGCTGCTGTTCGGTGGTTTACGGCATAGATGGGGGGGTGAATCACAACAACAGTTTTCTCATAGCGCTTTTCATAAAGAGCAGGTCTAGACCGTACGAGAAAGCACACGACCACGGGAAAGGGAAGAAGTCGAGTTAGTAACATGCATTAATGGCAGAGGCGGACTTACCATTAGGCAAAGGTCGGCAATTGCCTTAGGCCCCAAGCTACCAAGGGCCCCGTAAAACGCCTCATAAACTTATGGTTACGATTTGTTGTCTTACTTTTCACCAATTAATAAACATCGATGCGCTAAATTGCTATTCATGATGAGACACTCCAGTCCCCACTACATTGGACTATTCCATTATCCAACTGCGCATCTGCGTGTGTGTTTGTAAACAAACAGCTCAGCATGCTGTGAGCTGCAGGCTACAGACGGTTGAAAAATGAAGCGAAGCTACCGAAGTGGTTCTGAAAAAAGGAAGAAGCGGGAAGAAAGCAGACAGTTTTTAGTTAAACTTCCAAAGGTAACAACCTTTTTCACAACAGCTACTGACAACACTTACATTAACGTTACTAAAGAGCAGCACGAAGCCGGTGCTTGCGCTAGCAAAGCACCGGCTTCATCAAAAACACTGATGAAGAGGAGCTACCCAACGGCAGTGTCAGCCCAGGCTGCTCAAGCGATGCGGGGCTGTCAAGTATCGGGAAAGTCCCGTATTTTACCCTTATTTCCCGCCGTCCTCCCGTATGAGTATTTTCCCGTAAATCTCCCGTATTTTAACCTGCGTTATTAAAAATAATAATACCCATGCAGCGCGCTGCGCAGGGCGGACTTAAGGTGATGCATGTTGGACTTAAAATAAGGTATGCTGGTGTGACGGAAGCCAATGAAGCTGTGCAGTGAGTAAACCTCACTCCCCGACACATTAAGAGACGCACTGGCGACCGACGCTAGCACCGATAAATTTTAGCCTCCTCGTCAGTGTGTCCGCCTCCCTTACCCGAGGTCGCCAGTTCGAGTCAGGACCGTGCAGTAACTTACGTACTCGGGGTGAGCCGGTTACACTGGTTAGAAACATAGACTGTATATAAAAAGGTTAGAAATCGTGTCCGATTTTAGCCGGCGCTGCAAAACATCACCAGGACACGTGACATTAAAAACTCGCGGGAGGAAGGCCACTGCAGGCGCCGAGTCCGGCGGGCCGCAGTTGCTCTTTTCAGGCTGCACAAAGTTGGAACCACACTTTTGCCCGGTCTCGCGGCATTTTTCTTTGCAATGGCAGCGAGATCAGTCAGTGATCTCAGCTCACAGTGAGCTCACGCAGGTAGAGTGTGTCCGACTTTACGGCGCTGTTTTTATACCCCGGCCCTGCAGTCACCTGCAGCTCACTTTAGACTATCAAGTCGGCGAAAGTCAGCACCAGTCATCTCGAACACACCTATACCCAGTCTGAGCTCTGTCACTAGCCTCGCGATAACTGCCACCTGCAGGTAGACGTTGGACAACAGAACTGTTTGCGCTCTACTCTCATGTAACATTAACCACTCTGGCCCCGCCCACAAATACACTTCTTCCAAAACAGTCTTAAAGAAGCAAAGTCTGCAACATATTTACAATAAAGAACAGTACAATAGTAAAAAAGTACAATAACTCACTAAAAGAGTAAAGAAAAGTTATGTGAAATTAAAAGAAAAGCAATATGAAATGAAAAGAATGTGTGGAATGAAAATAAAATGTAAATGTCAAGACAAGCAATGTTAAATGAACAGAAAATATGCAAATAAGCATTTAAATAAATGCTCATATCTACCCTTTTATGTTTTCTTTTAGGCTATAACACCTGTCTCAAAATGTAAGGGATACTGGAGCTTGGTTGGGGTGGTGGGACTGCCCACGGTGGGTGCCGGAAAATTTCCCTTATTTTCAAATCCAAAACTTGACAGGTACTTAGTACATCTTTCTCAGATAAATAAGGACTGAAAAGGGGAGAACAAGGGTTGTGGAGGGCCCCACGCCTGTGTTTGCCTTAGGCCTCAAAATGACTAAATCCGCCCCTGATTAATGGGATGAGGTTGCACTCAGAGGGAGAGAGAGAAGAGGAGAGAGGCGCTCAGTGCATCATGGGAAATCCTCGGCAGTCTAGCCTATAGCAGCGTAATTAAGGGATGGTTCAGGACTCACCCGAGCCAGCCCTAACTATAAGCTTTATCAAAAAGGAAAGTCATAAGCCTACTCTTAGGATGCTTTCATACATGGATCGATTTGTTTTGTTCCGGAACAGATACTTCTTTCCGAATCAATTAATTACGTCACTTGTGTTTACACCACACTGTTGACAACTAAAACACTTTAATTTTGTGAAAAAGAATAACTTCTTGTACATTAAAATGTACAGCAGCAGGTATCACATCTTGACCACCACACCTTTAAATAAAATAAATGTGACATGTGATCAGTATTACTGAAAAGTACACTGTACACATCCCATCATTAATGTTACCCATGGGGTCCCTCATACAGTTCGGACTCTGGGCACGGCTCAAACGACCTCACGGCAAGTCGTCCCACTTCTGACACCAAAGGCGAAAGCCCCACCCTGCCCAGATTCAAACAGGTCAACAGGGTACCAAACATGCAACTTTGACAGCAAGGCCAAAGAGCCAGGCTCGTTGGTACGGCGGTCCAAGCGCTTACTCAGCTGTAGTGAAGGTACTCCATCACAAGCATACAGAACAAATGATGGAACCAAACTGAAACTGAAACAGATCACAATCCTTATCCTTGGAGCGGAGGGTCGGTTATCTTTGAGCAGGACTCGTTGCAGTGGCACTATGGGAAACTGCTTTATCACACAGCATCTGTGGAAGGGAACATGAAATTTTTTTTCTATATCAAAGCAATATTACCTCTAATTAACTAACAACCACTGTTATACATATAGTTCCCCTTTGAGGGAACTCGAACTGCATCGCTGACGACACTATAGGAACGCCCTTGGGCGTGGCAGGTATGAACTATGAATGAAACTACTCCAATCCTATTTGCACTGCTCTAAACGGTAGTGTGTGACGGCATAACTGGAGGTGTATATAAGCACACCGGCACACAATACTCATTAGCTTTTTTCTATTCAGCAGGAACTCTGGCTATAGTTGAAAACTCCACTACCAAGAAAGCTGTTCTCTTACCTGGAAGTCCTGATGAAGCAGTAGAGACCATGTCTGGTAATCAGTTCCGAAAAGACAACGTGTTTTTCCATGCCCACAAGCTACATCGTGGCTGGGGAGACTCAGAGATGTGTGTTTCCTGTCTGGGGATGTCGCACACCCGGGCAGCTTTCGAGGGGGCTGCCTGCGGCCATGGCGGGACCCTGTCCCTGAGGGGGCTCTCCCCGTGGCTGAGGCCCTGCGGTCGATGGGGCGTTGCGGCGACTACGGTCCGGGGATCGCAGTGTGATATATTTCCGAGGGTGTCTGGACGGTTGAGGCCTTTCCCGATCCTCGTCTGCTGACTCCGCCTCCTCTCTTCCCCGCTCGGGAGCCCATTCTCGGCTTCTCCCACCCGAGGTATGAGTCCGGAGAGGCTTGCACAGTCCGATTCTGAGGAGTTAGATGTGCTTAGCATCATGAAGTACGACTTGCGGGAGATGGGCCGACGTCATCAGTCTGCGCCCAGCAATGAGAGGCGGGGCAGTAGCCACGGCTGGCAGTAATCTCACTGAGCTCTTCTGCAGCACAGCCGCACCGACCCTTGCCATTCTTGCCTGATTTACACAATAAGTTGTGTAAACAGACAAAAAAAAAAGAAGAAACTGCTCTGCACGGCTGACTGCGCCCCCTCTGCTGGACGGCAGAAGCGTGACAGAAACTAAGCAGCACGGCTATCCCTTGGGTGGAGAAAGCGTTCGCCAGCTATGTTTCTCCCACCCTTGCTTCATTCCTCCAGACGCTGTCGCTCCCCAGTAAGCCGTGTCGGATGACATCCGCTTTGGTGGACAAGGCCTACATGGCAGCGGATCAAGCTGGTACAAGCCTGCACACTATGGCTATCTTGCAGGCGTACCGATCTTCTCAAAGACTGTGACCTAGGGGGAGGTTCCTCCGAGGAGTTACTGACTGAGCTCTGTAGAGCTACAGACTTAGCATTTGGCCGCTCCATGGCAGCTTTGGTGGCTACGGAGCGTCATCTGTGGCTCAATCTCTCGGACATCCAGGCGAAGGAGGAGATAAAGATTTTCTCCTGGATGCGCCCCTCTCTTCTACTGGCCTGTTTGGTGAGGAAGTGGAGGCTGTCGCCAGCAGGTTTCAGCTCACTGAACGCAGGGAGGGGCGTTGAGCAGTATCTCCCCCGCAGGTCTGGGTCCAGGACGGCGACGGCTGAAGAGAGACGAACTAATCTAGCTCCTACCACCGGAGTCAGAAGCGAAGCGTCGCTTCCTGTGGTCCCCCTCAACAAACCTGGGACGCAAGGCGGCGCTCTCACCCACAGCCCCCCGAGAAGACGGGTCTGAGGACCGGCATTCAGTGTCGGCGGACTCACCCCCCACCACACCTTCGAGGGAGACCGGATTAGGTCCTCTCCCTCATGGAGGTGTAGGCAACAAGCATTGTTTCCCGCTGCTTCGGCGTTCGGGATGCGGCGACCTCCAATAAGTTCTCACCGTTCTGCCGCCTCGAGGGGCCGCAGGCTGCAGCAGAGCAAGCTCTCTCACGGTGGTCTCTCAGCTTCAGGGGGCCGCCCGGGATCCACTGATGTCTTCTCCCCGGGCGCGGATCAGACAACAGCCGTTAGTTTCCCGCCGCTTCGGCGGTCAGGACGCGGTAGCAGCCAGCGTGGGGCAGCCCCAAGGGGCTAGTTCCCCTGGCAGATTTCGCAGAAGGCTGGCGGAGCCTGACGAATATCTCCCTGTGGGTCCTGCGCACCGTAGTGGAAGGCTACAGTGTGCGGTTCCAGATTGATAATGATAGATCTAAAAGACGCTTATTTTCACATCGCCATTCGTCCCTCCCACAGGAAGTTCCTGAGGTTCACCTTCGGGGGCATGGTGTACCAGTATGGGGTTCTTGTTTTCGGCCTAGCAATCTCCCCTCGCACGTTTACCAAATGCAGGGATGCAGCTCTGACCTCACTGAGGCTCCAGGGCATCAACAACTGGCTCATTTTAGCCCAGTCTCGAGAGTTAGCAGTTCGGCATCGAGATGTCGTCCTTGGTCATCTTCAGCATTTAGGGCTGAGGCTCAATGTGAAGAAGAGCGTGCTGACACCCGCCCAGTGGACCACGTTCCTAGGGGTGGTATGGGACTCTAGGACGATGCAGGCCCGCCTGTCCCCTGCACGAGTCCATGGTGTCCACTATAAACAGGGTGAAGCTAGGTCACGCCATCACTGTGGAGCACTTTCAGAGAGTGTTGGGTCTCATGGCAGCAGCGTCCAGCACCCTTCAGGCCTACTGCACATGAGAGCCCTGCAGTGGCAAATTCAAAATGGCGGACTTCCTGTCGAGTTTAGGGTATGGGTTCTTGAGGCTTTTTTGTGCGTCTTGATATGATACACGTCCCCACCAAATTTCGTGCATATAGGTCGAATGTGGATGAGGGGCTAATTTTTTCCAATTTTTTAGGTGGCGCTAGCGAGCCATTTTGCAACGCCCATCCGTGAAACACTTTGCAGAAAAAAGAATCCTAATCCTTACAGTTTAAATAGGGTCCTCGCACGTTTCTTGCTCGGGCCCGAAATTTTTTTTATCCTAATAGTCTCAATAGGGTCCTCGCACGGTTTGTGCTCGGGCCCTAATAATCCTAACAGTTTCAATAGGGTCTTTGCACGGTTCGTGCTCGGGCCCATATTTATATTTTTTACAGTGTATCACCCCTTCAGTCTTACCCACCAGATGGCACTGCTTACCTTTGTGTGGCGTGTGGGTGAATCAGAGGGATGGGAGAACCAGAGACCAGCTGTTCCTGGGAATGCTGGCTGCCTACAAGAGCTCCTAAATTATTTCTCGCTTCTTCTTCCAGCCTCCTGCAGTCCTTCTGTTCCTCGACGTCTCCCATACACATTAATGTGGATGTGCACACGTTTATCATTAAAAAAAGATGCCTGGCGTGAGGGAAATTATGCGACTTTGTCCCACCGTGGTTCTCTTTCCTGCAGACGGGTTACACCATGCCGTCCCGGCTCGGCGGTTCTCCGTGGCTCCGTGTGGAACGCGGACATTTTTTTACCGGCCTGTAACGCCCGCAGAGCTGCCCGCCTGGATGAGCGCATACACGGCATTCTAATGTGCTGGACACCCGGAGCACGGCGGAGCTCTGAAAAATTTTCTGCTTCGACTTTATTTTTCCTCCAGTCTATCTGTCCATGACAAACTCTTCCAACAATGTGCCTCAGCAATCGTATGGCTACATTCGCGAACAAAAGGCTAACTCTCTCATCAACAGCTGCGGCTGCTAAAAACCTGCCGACTGTGCTCATTTGCTGCGGCGTATAACGTCAGGGCTAAGCCGCGGCGCAGCGGAGCTCCGTATGAAATCATTTCTTGCTTCTGGTATTTTTCTCCTGCGGCCTCTTTCCGGCGCAGATTTTTCCAAACGTTACAATATTTCATGCTCGCTGTTTTTAGCAGCAGCTAAAGGCTAAGGCAAACTCTCACCATACCTTCCCTCACAGCGTGGTTTCGGGTCTGTGCTCGACCCGGTTCGCCCGGATGGTCCGCAGTGATACTGCAGTGAGATCCATGGTGAATAAGTGTATGTTTCTCTAAAAATCCACTGAGCAGACAGAACATCTGTCAGTGGCAGATCTGTACCGCCAGCAGGACCCGTTCTTCACATGTCTGTCAAAGAAGGTTACCGTTAATGTGCCTGTTCATAATTATTAGTGTGTTGTCGTCTCTTCTCATCTCAGGGCATCAAATACTTAAAATCCTTTATTAGTGTTATTTGATGGAAAAGGTGCCCCGTCTGAATGAGACGCCCTGTCTAAACCGGAAGCGCTAGTAGCTAGCTAGGAAGCTAGCTACATTAGTATAAAATGCACTGACAGCTTCCCAAAGCATCTTGTGCCTAAACCTCAGTCAGCGATTGGATGCATGTCGACCGGCTAACCCTGCTGCTGAGCACATCGGCCTGACGCAGCTGGGGTTAGCCTCCTTTGTGTTGCTCACATTGTCAGATTGCTGTTATTATTAAAATTAAAAGCGTTCTGTAGAATAAGGTTTTAATATCTAAAGTGTAGTCCTGTTACATCATAGTGAACAGTTTCATCTCCAGTGATTAAAAACATTTTTATCTCAATGTGAAATATTTAGTTGGATCATTTTGAAGAGGCAGATTTGCGGTGACCTTCTTCGACTGACAGAACAAAGTTTGCACATGTGCAGAACGGATCTTGCTGGCGGTACAGATCTGACACTTACAGCATCACTGATACTCTCTCGTCTTCATTTGGACATTTGGCACTCCAAAAGTCAGAGTAATCAGATTACTTTTATTTTGTGGTACTCTGATTACGTTACTGATTACATTTCTAAAGTAACCCTCCCAACACTGCCAGCAGGTCATTGGTGCCTGTTATGGAGGCGACCAAAGACCCTGCTGGTGGAAACCCAGTGGCTAAGAAAGCCGTCAAGCTGAAGGAGGAGTCCTTTCAGGTGGTTGGTGGTTGGCCCCGGGGCCTCCTGAAGCAGCAGACATGTTTCATATATACATATATATATCTTGGTGCATTCAGCTCCTGATTTACTGAGGCAGCAGCTCATCAGACTCCGTCATGGCTGCCAGAGACAGTCTGCTGCCATTCTAGCTGCTGAGTGTGAGTCAACCTGGGTACATTACATCAGAGATGATGTCACTGAGGGGCTTACCTGAGCAGGTGAGATCCAGGATGGAGAAAGAGGAATCGGATGTTAAACACTCCCTCAGAGCAGATCCAGACTGAACACAGTCAGAACCGATCTCCCACACAGGTCTGTCTGAGGACTCCTGTCTCTCTCCTACAGAAACAGCAGAGCCACAGTCCAGCTCTCTACAGAAAACAGCTGCTGTCTTCAGGGTCCAGTCAGAGTAAAAGTCATTCACTGGTCTCCAGTCTCCCCGATGTTTCAGCTCCAGTGTTCCTGCACAGCGACTGGCTCCTCCCACCAACCTGACAGGCTCTGAACAGAAAGCAGAGAGTCATCAGTAAAACAATAAAGTGAGTTTCATCAGAACAGAAATGAAACAAATCAAAGCTGCAGCTCCTCTTCTACCTGAGCAGGTGAGTCCAACAGCTTTTCCAGGTGAGCAGGTGTTTCTAGCTGAGCCTGACCTTCTACAGTCCAGGAGAGCAGACTCATGGCCTCCACACTGGAACTCTTTGGTCCACATGGGAGCCTCCCACTTCTCCATAGAAGCCCCCTGGAGGACTGAAGGAGCCCCACAGCCAAGCTCCCTACAGACCACCTCTGCATCCTGCTGGTCAAAGTCAGCTTCACACACTGAGGACCACCTCTGGTTAGACTGGTTAGACTGGTTAGACTTCACCTCCAGTCTGCCTGAGCACCGACTAGTCCCGCCCACCAGCCTGACAGAGTCTGCAGAGATAATACAAGATGGCCTTTCCTCATTTTCTGGTTTAATAAAGGTTTAATAAAACAATTTAAAATCTAAAACTGTAACAGAATATAATGCAGAGCAGCTCTCAGCTATGTTTCTCCTGTAGATTTACAACTTTTAATATAATCATTTCATTTATCTGACGCTTTTATGCAAAGCGACTTACAATTGCTGAACATGTCAGAGGTCTCAAGCCTCTGGAGCAACTAGGGATTAAGTGTCTTGCTCAGGGACACATTGGTTGAACTATTACAGTGGGGGATTGAACCTGGGTCTCTCACACTAAAGGCATGTGTCTTATCCATTGCGCCATCGTCACCCCCATAATCACTGCTGAATCAGCACACATGCAGGCGTGACTGATTGAGGTAACCTCTTTAAATGTGCATGCGGCACCTTTTTACCTCATCAATAATAAAATAAAACCATTTTAATTCAGTTAGAAACTCCTGGACTTTAATAGCTCCTGTGTTTCAGCAGGTTTTCTGCTCATGATTAAAGTTCTGCACATTCACAATCTAACTGGGTTCTAAAAATGGACTGTCTGTTGCATCAGACTGGGCAACTTGATGAGTTTAGTTTTTAAGTAGCCCATTAAAATATTCTTGCAAATACAGTTAAGAAGTTCAAGTTCTAAAATTTGTGATTTATTTTCATTCATAAAAACGTCTCAAACCATCCCACTATTTATTAGCCTTCTTCTAAACACCAGCAGGGTTTATAAGCTGCAGCTTGGAAAAGAGAACTGTGTCGCATTCCAGCAGCAACCTCTGTGAGGACGAGCCAACACATGTATGGACGCACATCATTTTAAGACAAGACAGTGATCAGCTGTCTTTCTTTCTATCAAGGTTTAGTTAGTCTGGGCTAATGCAAGTTTCCCCTTCTGACAGAAGCAGAACCCCATTTGGGACTGAAGAAAAGGAAGTGGAACAGGGATCTGAAAACACTCAGGGATGCAGGAGCGACTTTGGACCTGGGGGGGGGGGCTGAAATACTCATTTCTAATAACGTTTGAAAACAGAATTCACTTATTATTGTGACATATAGAGGGTGTTTGCAGTAACAGAAGATGGAGAATAATATAACTAGAACATAAACCATGGAACAGCTGCTAGTTAATGTAGCTATGACACAAATGTGTTCAGTTCTCCTGATGTTCCACTAGTCTGTGATATTTCCTGTGTCTCACTTGGTCCTGACTCTGGTCAGGGCCAAGTGGGACACAGACCCTCTCTTGTTCTCACTTTAGAACAAACTACAGTCTGTCTACTAGCTGTCATCCAACTTCAAGCTCGTCCTCCTCAGTTATTTCTGCTCGTCCTCCTGTGACCTTTGACCTCTTCCTCTTGAAATACTGCAGGACGCTCGTCTCTATGTGAACATTCTGACCACTGTTACCTTTAAATTGTTTATGGACATGTATGTACACATTCAGGACTTCAAGGTCAAGGACAGTCAGAGACAGGGGCCAAAAAGGTCACAATAGATGGACTAAGCAGGGACCATAGTTCAAGAAGATAAATAAATAGATAGATAATAATACCAAGTAAATCAACACAGAGGGTTACGATGCCTGGCTCATGTCTAGTTGCCGCTGGCAGTAGTATTTAAAAGGCTGATGGCAGAATAATTTGCATATCTGGTCCAGGCGTCCCGCTGAAATCTGTGGGACACCAACACACCATCCTTCCATTGAAGGGCTCAGATTAGGGGAGTGACGAAGCTCTTAGCCAGGAGACGTAACATTGTACAAGATTGGGGCCATGACAACAAGACAGGAATCTATTTTAATAGGCCGACTATTTAGGAATAAAACTGTGCTGATGAAATAGTTGATGGGGGGTCTGGGGCCCTCCCCCTGAAGATTTGGACCATTAAACACTTAATTTCCTGCATTCTGGAGACATTTTCTGCACCAGGGAAGCACAAAGTTCAGGAGTCACGTGACGATTCAGAAAATAAAAACAGAATAGAATATAATGCAGTAATCGGCAGCTTCTTATTGTTTTCTTTTTTGGACAGCACAGGTTTCTTCCATATATCCACTGCAGGCTGACTGTGCAAATAAACCTTCCTCATAGCGTTTTAACATTTCTTGGTGCGAGCTGTTTTTCACAACATTTTTAACAAATGCTTTCAGAAAGTGGGGGCTCCGTGTCCCCAGCGTCCCCAGTGTAAATGAGCCTCCCTCCCTACAGGCTGAGCTGCTCCATGCTCACCGCTTCACCTGCTCTCTCTCTCCCTCGGCCCTGTCGCTTTGTCACTCCCTATCACCATAGCCTGGAAAACAGAGCGGTTGTTTTTGGAATTTCAGTCAGCGGGCTGTCGGAATAACTTCAGTCACGCAGAAGTTTGCCCAGAGGAGAAACCGCCGTGATGCCTTTCTCCTCCGGTGAGGCCTCAGCTCTGGTGAGTGAAAGCTTCTTCTATCATCCTGACTCTGATGCTGCTCCCTGCATGGGCAAACTGTTGAGCTGAACCGGTTGAGACCAGGCTATGAATTATGTTGTCATGATGTTGTTTTCATATCGGGTCATATTAAATATTGTGTTCTTAATTTAGGTTTGAGAAAGTAATATATGGAGGACCAGCTCTACCATATTTAAAAATAAAATACAGAAATAAATAAATGCTCAATAAATAAATAAGCATACAATTAATTGCCCCAAAAAATACAATAAACAAATAAATGTAGGTAGAAATTAAATTATACAGTGAAACATAAATGTATATATCTCTTTTAATTAGCTTCTTTATTTATTCACCTTTGTAATAATTACCTTATTTATTTATTGTCTGTTATAATCTTCAACTTTATTTATTAATTACTTTTTTTAAGCATTTATTTATGTGCATGTTATATTTTTGTCTGTTTTATTGTTCCTCCCCGTCAATGCACTCCTACAAATAAAAGTTGTATTTGTCTTTTTAAGGAAAAGAACAATTAACTGTCTAACACACAGAGATTTTTATGGAATGTTAATTGAACTGGATTTAGTCTGTGGACATTAGACTAGATTAGACTAGACTAGTTAGATTAGACTAGATTAGATTAGATTAGACTAGATTAGATTAGATTAGACTAGACTAGTTAGATTAGACTAGACTAGATTAGATTAGACTAGACTAGACTAGATTAGACTAGATTAGATTAGACTAGACTAGTCGGCCTAACATTAAGTGTAAAATAAGAAACCAAAGTAATCCAGTCTGTGATTCCTTAGCTAATCTTTTCACGTAGGATTCAGCTAGTCTATATAGTGCATAATAGAATTTATGGCTTTTGGTTTAGTGAGCCACCCCAGGATTTTCAGTGGCCCCTCTGGCCCCTGGAAACTTTTCTGTGGGCGTCACTGTTCACTGACAGGTAAAGAGCGACGCAGGCTGCTTTCCAACAGGCTCACTGGCTTTCAGCTGCATCAGTAGAACATTAAAGCCTTAAACTGAGAAGGTGTTTGTCTGATTTTCTAAATGTTTGCATCTGCCCAGCTCTGTGACAAGTGAGCCGACACCAGAGCTGATCTGTGTAACTGCACACAGCCTGGATCACAGCTCATTTCTGTTCAAGACTGCAGACTGCTGAAGCTCTGAAGGTATGAAGGCAAAATTCAAAGCAGATCACTGCCCAAAGGATGAACTGGAGGGTAAGGAGGGACACCTTTGTCAGGGTTTCATGGGTGAGATCAGAGGAGGTGAGACCAAACGCAGGACACTGGAGCAGAGACTCAGTTCAGGGTTTTTAATCCAAAAGAAATCAGGTTCCAGGTAGACTGTAAAATCCAACAGGCAGACAGAAAACTCTTCCAAACGAACACGGCTGAGTGTAACACTACTAATATAACTTTCCAGTTCATGCATAATACACGGCAGACTGTGTGTGATGCTGCAGCCTTTCAGAGTGAAGTTTCTCTCATAAATGTGACGATAATCTCAGAGAATATTCAAGTGTTTTACTTGTAGATTAATCTTTAAATGAAATCCTGTCTCAGATTATTCCCCCTCTCCTCTGGATCCTTTTTTTCTGTTACTATGGACCTTATGTGCAGCTGGACCTTTACATCTTCATCATATTACACATAAAAGAAGAGCCCATAAAATACAGAATAAAGATTTGATCTACAATAAGAACACTGAAGATAATCAGGCTACAGATTTACTCCATGTGATGCCAACAGGCCTCTTCTGGCTCTGTCGTCCACCACGACATCAGATTTAGCCGTTAACGTGTCTTTACATTCAGAGTTTCCTGACAGCAACGTGCGTTCCTCTGGAGAAATACGGAGCACTTTGCCTGCACGGCTGAACACGCCCCTTTTTATGGGAACGCGCACCAACTCCAATTAAGTTAACACGGACTCAACTAACCAGCATCTGATCCACCTTCGTAGTTTAACTCCAGTGCCGCGGTCAGAGTTTGTTACCCTGAGTTAACTCTGAGTAGGTTGAACTCCCTTCGTAGTCCAGGCCACAGGAGGAAACACAAGACATGAACTAAGGTACAGGACTAAGAACTAAGACACCGAACTGGGAACTAAGATACGAGACAAGACAGATACCAAGTAACTTAAAGATGTGGATGAATAATAATAAACAAGGCTACAGAGACTAAAACCAGATTAATTAATGAAACTGGCAGAGAACATAAAGTGACACCTAGCAAACAGACAGAACCCGAGCATGATGGGACAGAACCGACACATGAGAGACAGGAACTGAACTGAACAAGAACTAAGGCACCGAGACAACAGGACCGATCAGACCAGAACCACCACACAGAACAAGCAGAGGCCAGAACCACGTAGACCAGCTCCACAAGACCTAAACAGACAGGACCAGATCTAAACCAGACACACAGCAAGAAGACTGGATCCAAGACCACAGACAGGACAGGAACCCAAAACACAACAGACCTTAATGACAGATCCAGAACTGACAGATAAACCAGCTCACAGAGAAACTCAGGACAGGATCGGGACGACCTTGTACGACAGTCAGTATTTCAAATGTTCTGGCTGAAATTGTCCAACAGAAAGCTTCAAACTTTTCATTTCAAGCTAAAAACTATTCCAGAGCAACAAAGAGTCCCTCAAAGTGTGGACCACATACTCCAGACCTGTTACTGACAGACAGTCTGAGCACCCAGTGTTCACCTGATCAACAGTCAGGCCCACAGACTCTGTAGCTGCAGGCAGACTGGACTTGCTGAGGCCCAGCAGCTCTTCTGGCTGGCAGCTTTTCTGCACAGTTAGCTTCAACTTTTAAGGTTTCCCTCATCCAGGCCTGTGTGTTTTTTCTAGAATATAGACAGAAAGGCCAGTTTGTCTTTACTGATAGGGGAGGAGCTGCTCTCATAAAACACAGGAGGCCTACAGCAGCTTCATCCTGCAGTGTTTCCCCTCTGAAGGCCTGAATGTTCTTAAACACTTTTAGAACTGTTTAACAGCAGTTCATGGAGGGAGGAGCTGCTCGGTCAGGTCAGAGTTCAACTAAAGAGCCAAACTTAAATTTAACTGTTTTTTCAATTCAATTTTATTTATATAGCGCCAAATCACAACAGTTATCTCACAGCGCTTTTCATAAAGAGCAGGTCTAGACCGTACCGTAAAGTTATTTACAGAAGCCCAACAATTCCCACCAAGAGCAGCACTAGGCGACACAGGCAAGGAAAAACTTCCTTTAAGAGGCAGAAACCTCGAGCAGAACCATGGCTCAGGGTGGGGGGGGCATCTGCCTCGACCGGTTGGGGTGAGGGGGAGAGAGAGAAAGAGAGAGCAAGAGAAAGAGAGAGAGAGAGCAAGAGAGAGAGCAGAGGGAGGCAGCCTACACAGTATACACACAGAGGTACAGACAGTAAAGGTAATGTTGCTATAGACTGAATGAAAAATGGTACAGATATTTATAGTAATGTTAATGATAATAATAATAACAGTAATAATAGCAATAGGACTAGTAACAGCAGTTGCAACTGTAGCAGAGGGCGCTGAGCAGGAACACGGGGGCAGCAGGAGACTCCCAACCACAGATCCAGACTCCACAGCTCCAGAGCCAGCAACACCCGCAGGAAGTGACAGGACCAAAGGGGGATGTGTACACATGGCGAAGTAAAGCCAAGTGATTTGGGAACGGATGGATTTGGGGATAAGTCCACCCGGAGTTGGCTGAATGACAACAGGCCAGTAAGTTAGAATCTGAGAACACTGTACAGTAAAGAGCAAAAAGTCCTGCTCAGGTTAAAAGACCCACTGAACTAGTTCCTGTAACATCTTTTTACAAACCATGGTGAAAACATTAAACTGTGACCTCATGTCTGAGGTGTGAACTGAATGAGAGTCTATAGTTAACACAAAGTTTGATTTGATTTTTGATGATTTGATGTGTGAAATAATATTTACTAAAATAAGAAGCTCTTGGAAATATTAAACATGTTTTCTTTTTGTTTACTGCTACAGGCTGGAGTGACCTGTATGCACCCACATTTTCAAAAAGATTGTGATGAGGACCGACCAGCAGAGTGGTGCTAAATGCATTAGTGCACCTCGCGAGCACTACAGGTTTCAAAGTTTCTCATTATTGGTTACATCAAAAACCACACATTTCTCTGTTGGTGATTGGGCAAAGGTCTGGTTTAAAATTTTACTTTTCTCGTGCGGCCAGTCGGTTTCCGTTCTGCAGTCCATCACAAGAAGCATGCTGAGATACCATTGTGTTGCTAAAGCGTTTAGCCCACAGTGGCCACACACAAGGCGAGTCGTCTGTCTCTAACTGCAATTGGAACAGACAGAATAACTTTTCTGGGAATGTGATCACAATGAGAGTAAATCTCTCTCCCAATGCATACGAGCCTTTCCATCTATTCTAAAACCATGTAGAACCATAAAGAAGGTGATGATGATTTTATGGACCAGGGATCCCATTACTAAAACAGGATGAACAGAGAGATAAATCTCTCTCCCATGATTCATGGTAAACTAACAGAGCACTTGACTGACTTGAACTGACCAAGCTGAGCTGACAGAGCCGCACTGACTGAAATGGCTCTCTGTAGACTACCTGTACTCAAACACTACAAAGACCTGACCTACGTTCTTACTTAGGTTGCTGACTAAAGGGCGATCACATGACCTGTTCTGACACTACATCTTGGAAGCAAACCAAATGCCTGGTGCTTATTGTCATGCTGCTCGCTGTGTCTGTTGCTTTTATGTTAAACTGGATGTTCCTTTGTGTTGATGAAATAATGTGATGCAAAATAACAGACTGACCCCATTTCTACAGGAAAAGAATGATGCCTGCTTGTTCCTTGTTGTTTGATGTTGTTGTTTAAACCCATTTTTTAAAAACATGGTCCAGAGTTTTGCCCATGCGCTCTCCTCCACAGAGAAAAGGGGGACTGAAAGCAAAACTAAGACGCTCAGTGATGGAGATGGGATGTAAACAACAACTCTGTGTGTGAGGTGTGTTATCAGACAGCCTGGAAGCTCAAGGTTGAAACTCATTCAGAGACTGTTTTACACACACAGAGCGGAGTGTCACCAGAATAACCTGCTATAACTTGTTTTTATTTACAGTCAAATGAGTGACATCATCATATAATGGACTGAACTAGCATCATGTGAATGAATTACTGTCTCGTTTTTGACATTGTTGAAAGTTTTTCCCTCTCCTAAACAGCAGCAGCAGCCAGAGCCTGATATCTAGCACTAACTGATTCTTCTTCTTCCTTTTTATTTTAGCCTTTCTAGAAAACTACAGAGTGCTGGTGTTTTAAAACTGTAACTGTATCATTAATGAAATATTGTGATGAAGCAAGACAGGTTCATGAAAGGTTTCACAAACTCTGTCAAACATGCTCAGTCTGCCTAAGACACAACAGAGGAAGAGGATTGGAGGTGAGCAGCACATCCACCACCAGGTGAATCGTTTAACCACCTTATGAAGGAGTTTTTTTCTTTTTAGCAAAACCCAAGCAAAGGCAAAATATACTGTTGATGATAGTTGATATGTTTCCAAAATGGATAGATGTTTTTCTAACTGCAAAACTAGATGGGTGCAACTGGAGCAAAAGTTGATGAAAACCAGGATAAGAACCACGTCAAGGTTTGAACCCATTTATGAGTCTTTTAGGGCGCCCTCCACTAACAGGGACAGAGGCAGTGAACAGAGTTCCACCTGACACACATCACTGTGACAATGTTTTAATGTTAAAGGTATGCCAGACAGACTCTTCATCAGACTTTGTCCTCTGTTCTTGCCCGTCTAGATCAGCAGGTTAAAGAGGCCTTACCGTCTCCTGCAGCACAACCACTGCACAGTCTGCTGCCAGGAGATTTTGTGGTGGTTGTGGAGACTGAAAGAGCTTTGTGTATTCACGCCAGCCACTGCAGGAAGCTGCCTGCACCAGGACAGTAACAGATCAACAAGCGTGCACAATCAGCAGCTGAACCACTGTTTTCCCTGACCTTGTGTTGTGAGTGAAGGAGGGATTGGGAACGCTTAGGCACCCTGTCTCGGACTCACAGGCTGTTAGACAGCAAACATCAACACAAGGGAGCTAGTGGGAAAACTCCTGGTCTCACCACTGCTGATTTAAGTGACGCCATCAAAATACACAGGGCAAGAAACCTGTTTGTTCCTGAAAGGAGGCACCAAGTCAGACATCCAGGCATGTGGGGCCTATGAGGAGCAACACTGATGTTTGCTGCCATTGCAACAGCATTAACAGTGCCTCTGTTTCAGTTCTTAGATCACAAGCATGATGCACAAAAGCCACCACAACAGAACAGCACAGTGAACTACAGGCACTGACATCAAATAGCAGTGTTAGAGGCAAGAAAGGCACACAAAGAGGCTGGGCTGCTTGGCTAATGTTTAATAACTTCTGTTGTACGTTTGTGCCCAACAGTACAGCTCCAGATGGTTCAGTGACCCGAGTGCTGGAAGGACTGCGTTCCCTACGAGAAGAACCTGCAGAGAACTCTGAACACTAACATGTTCGACTGGTCTGATTCTGGATCTGCTAAATAAAAAGCCTTAGTGATGCTCAGACTAGCAGGTCTAATGATTGCTGTAGCACTGTTAGCTGTCTGTGGATGTTGATTTATTCCATGTGTTAGAGGTCTGATTGTAAGAACTATTGAAAAATGTGAATCTATTTAAATGATCACACTCCATGAACAAGAACAACATGATACTGTGATGACAGGAAGGACCCAGATTCATTTTTTTGGTTAAACTGGTGTAGATTAAATCACGATGAATTTCTATGACCTGATGATATTTTTTGTAATGTTTTCTAATGTATTTACTTGAGTGATCAAAGAATGATCACAAGGGAGGAGTATGTGATGGAAATTTGATATTTTATTTTGTTTACTGTTTCACCCTGCATGCTTCATTATTATAATCCAATCTTTCATATTGTGTGGTATTTGATCATTAGAGAGTTTCCTTATCTGACTGACCTTCTGACTGGCCTTCATCTCAGGACAGTTGGTCCCTACTCCCTTCCTCCCTAACACAGCTGTGTAACACCCTTACAGTATAAAACCACCTGTTTCTTCACTGGCTCTTTGTCTTACACTCTGCAGACTGTTTGCACTCTGTCTGTCTGACCCTTTGCAAAGAATAAAACCCTTAAAAGACGTCAAGATTGAATTCTTTATTTCAGAAGACTCACCAAAGGACATATTTCCATTTCACCTGTCTTTCTTTTCTTAACGTCTGTCAGAGAAATGGAGAAATGAACATACACGGACCCCCTCCCCACCCTGCTGCAGGCGTCCTCCCTGCTGTCTTCAGGTGGGCTGGAAGCAACAGCAGCACAGAAGAAGAGTCTGTGATACTGATCCTCAGCCTGCGACCCAGAAACCGATCTCAGCGTGCCGTACAAGGACGTCTCAGTTCCTAACATGAACCTCAGAGACCGAGGAGGCTTGGTGAAGGAGTTATAAGCGAGGATACAGCGGCGTGTCCTTTGCAGGTTTGTCCAGGTTCATACAGTGAAACAGTTTAGAGTGAAGCAGCTGAACTCCACTTGTACCGAAGCTACCACACGCCATCAGAGCAGGGCGTCCCTCTCTGACTTCAAGAAGCTCCTGAAAACTCTGCAGAGAGCACTTCCTCTGATAACACCTCTGACATCACTTCCTGTGCTCTTCTTCTTCTGTCTCCTTACAGGTCTCTTGTATTGATGGCACCATTTTATTAACTCTTACTTCTTCCCCTAAATATTCACCTGACTGATGCCGAACGTGCTGTCAGATCTTACTAGTACGTTTTGTTAAGAGGTATGAGTGTTATGCTCTAATTTATATTTGTTTTATCTGCTTTCAGTTTTGTTATTTTTGTGACCCAGCCAATCACACTGCAAAGTGTATGTCATGTGATCTAATCAGTGCTTGAATGTATGCACGTGTTTTCCTTTTGTTGAAATAAAGATGTGAGCCAGTCAGGCTGACGGGCTGCTGTGAAGCAATACTTCGTGTGTTGTCTGTGCATACTCCTCTAACAGGTTATGGGCCCAGAGAACGGATAGTTTTGGGGTACAAGGGCCCCGGGTGAAAGTCGCAGCGGAAACTGCGTGTGCCCGAATATGAAGTTAGAGTGACAAGAGACCTACTGACATGAGTAGGAGGGAGAAGTCAGCGGTGACAACGAGCCGCTGGTCGAGACTAGTTTTCGACGGGGATGAGAAGAATTAGGGGTTGTGGGAAACAAAATCTTTGGGCCACCTGCGTTTGCAAGGACTGAAAGAGATTATACTAAATGAGCCCTCTGACGAAGATTATGAAGACAGTTCCTGGATGACAAAAGTCTGTCACTGGTCATGAGAGATGCAGCCTGGGGCGCCGTAAAGGGGGGGTTAAGGATGACGATTCTCGGGGCCCATGACTAAGAGGGGGCCCAGAGAAGCCCCAAATAAAATTGTGGTGCTAAAAAAATATATTTGATGGTAAAAATTATTAACTTAAAATTATTCTATTTGCTGTTTCCTGGTGTCATAAAATGTATTTGTTTAGGAAACACAAACGTCCGTGGGCCCCTCTCCCCCTCTCGATTATCATAAAATGGTTCAGTCCGCCCAAATTGTAAGTAAAATGCCTCAGGACCGCCCGTGACAATGATCGTAGCCTACGGCACTTTTCTGTGCGTACGCACGCTTTGTACATGAGGCCCCAGGTCTCTACGGTAGCATTTTTCGACAAGTTAGCACGTTTCGATAGAGCAGGGTGCAGCGGGTGCACGGCTTTGCCTCACATGCAGCCGGTGTCGGCATCTTTGTACGAGGCTCCGCCCACTTTCAGCACCCTGCTGCGGTCCACGCTGTTGCACCTGTCTTGCAAGCTAGTTTTAATGAAAATTCATGTAGTTTTAGGAAAAGTCAGGGAGCAGCAAGGCTTTGTGATTTATTTAGACAAAGTTATTGACTATGCAAATTTCAAAACGGTCAAAATGATGCCTTGTTCGTTCTAGTGTTAAAGATAATTACCATACGTTTGAATGTTGCGGTTAAAATGACTGCTGGTGGCCGTTCTAGTGTTAAAAGTGCATGATAAGGGAACTCAATTTTCTCCCCATGTTAGGTCAAGAAAACGCTGGAAAAAATAACAATACACAGTTTTAGTTAAACGTTTAAAGCAGTCAAACGCACTATGTCTAAATCATGCCTCGTTATTAGAAATTTTATATGGCCATTTTGTTTTATGGTGGTGTTTTCTTGCAGAGATTTTTTTTCACCACAGATTGTAATTCCTGTTTTTTAAATTGAAGAGTTTTATTTTGAAATTTCAGTATCAGTGTTGAAGCAAATGAATATAAATACATTTCATTGTATTAAGAGTGCTCAGTGTTTCCGTTACATTTCAACTGTCATGTTAAAAATATTAGGTTAGATTAGATTAACTTTATTGCCATTGCCATTGTACAGTACAAATATGTACAATACATACAATCAAATATAAATATATGTGAATACACTATATATGACACATGTACAGCTATGCACAGTATATACATTATACAGTACTGAAGTAGTGCAGTATTACAGAGGACAAATTACGGGTGTGGACATGGGATGGAGTTCAATTGTCTGATTGACCTAAATATATGAGAATGATAGTCAAAATACCATAAAAGCGCATGATTTTATGTAAATTAATAGGAAAAAAGCCTCAGCTGTGTTGGGGGCCCTGTCAAGATTCTTTTCATGGGGCCCAAAATCCTTAGCAGCGTCCCAGGATGCAGCAGATGACGGACGTGCGGCGTTGGAGATTTTGCATGAATACTATGCTGGCAAGGGGAAGCCCCAAGTTATAAGCTTGTACACAGAGTTAACTTCACTGTAAAAGTCGGCCAGTGAGAGTGTCACGGAATATGTCATCAGAGCCGAGACTGCAAATCCCAGTTTTAAGAAATGCAGGTGAGACTCTGAGTGACGGCCTTTTAACAGCAATGGTTTTGAAAGGACTTCCAGAAACATTTAAGCCCTTTGCTATTCATGTTACTCAGAGCGATGACAAAATGACTTTTGCCGACTTTAAGACAAGGCTTCGAACTTGTGAAGACATTGGAAATATGCGAACAATCGCATCCGCCGACAATGTAATGAAAGCAAAGGCACAGATTGGAACAAAATCAACTTTGGCTGACTGTGCGGCTGCAAGTGCTGACATTGTCTGTTACAGATGTGGCACAAGAGGCCATAAAGCGACGACATGCCAGCGTAAACAGTGGTGCAATCAGTGCAAAAGTACCACCCACCGAGATGCAACCTGCAGGCGGAAAAAGCAGTGGGATAACGCAAGGAGAGTGTCCGAGGAGACGGGTACCTAGGAGTATGTTTTCCGGGCAAGCGACGCTGAGGTGAGGAGCCATGACGATACGAGGGGAGGCCTAATGGTGGATGCAGGTGCAACTTCGCACATCATCACAGACATCGCAAAGTTCCAGGGGTTCGACAGCAGTTTCCAGGTTGATACACGCTGCATGGAATTGGCGTATGGCACGAGGTGCAACGGAGTGGCCAAGCACAGAGGAGACGCGGTAGTAAGTCTGGTGGACAGCAGGGGACGGCGTTTCAAAACGCGCTGTACATCCCAACGTATCCACAAGACATCTTCTCCGTGAAAGTGGCCACCTCGAACGGAGCAACGGTGATCTTCAGAGAGGGACAGAAAGTTCTGCTACATAAAGACGATACCGAATTCCCCATACACGTACACAACAAACTACTATTTGCACACGATAGACAATGAATGTGTTGACCAATGTAAAAAATCTCATGACTTAGAGACATGGCATGAAATATTGGGTCATTGCAATTATGGGGATATAATTAAGCTGCAGAATGTTGTTGATGGTATGGAAATTAAAAAAAGAGGAGACAAACCTATCCCACATTGTGAGATTTGCACACAAGGGAAGTTTATTGAGACTAGAAACAGGAGGCCAGATGCCAGAGCTAAAGCAGCCCTAGAAATGGTACATACCGATTTAGCAGGGCCTATAGACCCAGTGTCTAGAGACGGGCATAGATATGCATTATCTTTCACTGATGATTATTCTAGTGCGGTGTTTGTGTATTTTTTGAAAAACAAGAGTGACACAGCAACCGCCACAGAAAAATTCCTTGCAGATACAGCTCCATATGGGAAAGTGAAATGCATTAGGTCTGACAATGGGACAGAATTCACAGGAAGGGAGTACCAGGCATTATTGAGTAGAAATGGTATTAGGCATGAGACCTCTGCACCATATTCTCCACATCAAAACGGCACTGCTGAACGTAATTGGAGAACCTTATTCGACATGGCTAGGTGCATGTTAATAGAAAGTGCTTTGCCAAAGATATTGTGGACTTATGCAGTCCAGACAGCTGCTGTAGTAAGAAACAGATGTTTCAACAACCACACTAAACAGACAGCTTACTTCATGTTAACAGGCAGGCAACCAAACATTTCTAGGATGCAGAAGTTTGGATTACCATGTTATGCTTACCAACATGGCAGAGGAAAGCTGGACTCGAGGTGTGAAAAGGGCATTTTTGTAGGATTTGACAAAAATAGTCCGGCATACATGATCTACTACCCTGATAGGGATAAAATACAGAAACGTAGACTAGTTGAGTTTGTGCCCGGGATAAGTACTGAGGTGGGCACGATGCAGATTGATGACGATGGTGATGATTTTGGGGTCATAAATAATCCTAGGGGAGCGGGAAAAGGCCCTGACATTAATCCAGAGAGTTCTCAGGAAGCTGTCACAGAAGAGGTGCCAGTAGTATGTAAGAACCAAACACAAACACATGGAGATGAACCTGAACTAAGGAGAAATCCTGCCAGGGAAAGAAAAAGGCCAGGTTATTTAAGTGATTATGTGTGTGGTCTTGAAGGTGATGTTGTCGACATTGATTATTGTTACAAACTTGTATGCAATATACCCCAAACGTACAAACAAGCCGTAACATCAGTAGACGCAGATGAGTGGGTTAAGGCTATGGATGAAGAAATGACCTCATTAAAAGAAAGTGTAACTTTTACCCTGACCAAGCTACATGAAGATAAAGAATTAGTGGGGGGTAAATGGGTTTATGCAATTAAGAAGAATAATGATGGAACAGACAAATACAAAGCACGATATGTTGCAAAAGGTTATAGTCAAGAAAGAGGTGTGAACTATGATGAGACTTTTTCTCCAACTGCGAGTATGACGAGTATCAAGAGTGTTGATGCAAAAAGCAGTACAAGAAAGTATGATGGTCCATCAGATGTGATGTGAAGACAGCATACTTGCATGCACCAATAGAGTGCAACATTTATATGAAGCAGCCAGACAGCTACGAGGTAAAAGAGCAAGGTAATGCTGAACTGGTGTATAAACTGGAAAAATCGCTGTATGGACTTAAACAGTCGGGCAGGAACTGGAACAGAATGTTGCATGAGTATTTATGTGAACTGAAGTTTGTTCAAAATCCAGCTGATCATTGTGTTTACACAAAGCTTACAGAAACTAAGAAAAGTTTCATAATCATATGGGTCGACGACTTGATTATTGTAGCTAACAATGTGCGTGTGCTTAATGGTGTGAAGGAACTGCTCAGTGCAAAATTTAGAATGAAGGACCTAGGAAAATTGACATTTTCTTGGTATTGATTATGAGCAAGGTTCTGATTGTATTAAAATGTCTCAACACAAGTATAGTGAGAAAATTCTTGAGCGATTTGACATGGAAAACTGTAAATCCAGAGCTACTCCCTGCGAGCAAAAACTAAACTACACTGATAATGCTGAAGGAATAAGTGATATCAGGAGATACAGGGAAGTAGTAGGTAGCCTAATCTACCTGGCAACATGTACAAGGCCAGACCTGAGTTTTGTTGTAAGTAAACTGTCACAGTATTTTACAAGCCCAACCATAGAACAGTGAAACACCATAACATGTCTTGAGATATCTAAAAGGGACACAAGACAAAGAACTGTGCTACAGGAAAAGTGGCAATGAAAACATGATACATGCATACAGCGATGCGAATTGGGCAGCTGATGTAAGAGATAGACGTAGTACTACGGGGTACTGCATCAGCCTAAACAAAAACGGCCATTGGTCTCATGGAAGACCAAAAGGCATCCTACTGTTGCACTGTCCACCTGTGAGGCTGAGTATATGGCACTAGCCGCAACTGTACAAGAATGTTTATTCCTACAGCAATTGCTAGACAACATTGATGGTCTGAAATATGAATCTAGAGTGTATGAAGACAATCAGGGTGCCATAGCCTTAGCAAAAAATCCGGTGTAGACAGAGATGTAAGCATGTGGACATTAAATACCATTTTGTGAGGTCTGTAATAAACGAGGGCAGGATTAGTCTGGGGTACTGTCCAACTGATGATATGGTTGCAGATATACTCACAAAACCAGCAACTAAGCTTAAGTTAATGAAATTTAACTCATTCATGTTTGGAGCATGAACTCGCCAAGATTGATAAAATAGAAATGTGAGAGCAAGTGGGGGTGTTAAGAGGTATGAGTGTTATGCTCTAATTTATATTTGTTTTATCTGCTTTCAGTTTTGTTATTGTTTTTTGTGACCCAGCCAATCACACTGCAAAGTTTATGTCAAGTGATCTAATCAGTGCTTGAATGTATGCATGTGTTTTCCTTTTGTTGAAATAAAGATGTGAGCCAGTGTGTTGTCTGTGCATACTCCGCTAACACGTTTTGTCTGTTGTAGATCAATTCAATTCAATTCAATTCAATTTTATTTATATAGCGCCAAATCACAACAAGTTATCTCACAGCGCTTTTCATAAAGAGCAGGTCTAGACCGTACTCTGAAGTTATTTACAGAAGCCCAACGATTACGGTAACCCTTCCTTTTACAGTCCCCTAATTACCAGGTATTTACCTGGTAAATATATGGTAAGTTATAGTGGGTTATTGGTAATTACCACAGGTAACAAGTATGTAAATGCAGAGAAACTACAAACTAATTACTAAGTATTTACCTGGTAAGCATATGCTAAATGATAGTATATTATTGTGTAATTACTTAAGGTGATTAGTATGCAATTACATAGAAACTACCACAGAAAAAAACACCACTATTAAATATCAACTCAACAAAGTACCGTGTACCTCAAAATTAAGATGGTAGTTTCCAACAAATTACCTTGTCTTACATAGTTGTTGTTCATGGCTACACCCATTTTTACAGGGTTTATCAAATAATTTACCTTACACTTACCTGTTAAGTACCCTGCAGGAACTGTTTTCCCATAGTGTCATGGCACATCTTAAATACTGGGTATGTTCTTGCTGATGTTTTTACAATTTACTCGGTAAGTAAAGTGTAACTGTACTGTAAAAGGAAGCCTTGTTTATTTCCATGGTATTACCAGAATCGTACCATATAATCTGAAAGATTCCCTTTTCCATGTAATCACAAATTTGTACCCTGTATGTCCTGCAACGTTACCAAGGAAAACATAGCAATTTACTCGGTAAGTAAAGTGTAACTGTACTGTAAAAGGAAGCCTTGTATATTCCCATGGTATTACCAGAAAAGTACCATATCATCTGTAAAAGATCATTACCTTTTCCATGAAACAACAGCGGAAGGAAACCTTGTTTATTTCCATAGTATAAACCAGACTCTTACCACATCCTCTTCAACTGGTTATACATTTATGAAGTTACAAACTTTTACCATGTGTGTCCTGCAACTTAACTAACTAAACATTCTCAGTAAGTAAAGTGAAACTGTACTGTAAAAGGAAACCTTGTGTATTTCCATGGTATTACCAGGATCTGTCCCTATAATCTGCAATAGATTTTCCACCCCTTTTGGGTAACTACAGTTACTATGTAAAACAACACTATTTACTCAGTAAGTAAGCTAAAAATATACAGTAAAAGAAAGCCATATTTTACATAGTATCACAAAGAATTATAAACAAACAAACAAACTTAAATTGTTCTTACCATGTAAATAGAAAATGTAGAAACTGGATTCAAAGAAACACAGAACCATTGACAAAGTGCAAAGCTGGCCATTAACAATGAAGACAGCAGTATGGCCTCTCACTTTCTAAATTTATATTTAATGGGGAGTAGCTCTGAATCTTCTTTCATTGTTTTTATTTTATCCCCAAGAGGTTTGTTGCCCTCTAGGAAGGCCTTGCAGGTTTTTGCATAATTGCCTACAGTGTCCTCCTCCTTGAACACTGGCAGTGGCCCGAAGTTTTCACCTTCTGCAGCAATCACAATTTCAGCAATGATAGCAGTCAATGCGATCGTGTTCCGGTCCACGTCGAGAGTTCTGCAGCTGAGGCTGATGCTCCTTGTGCGTCTAAACTCTTTTAGGACAGCACGGTACCTGTGCTCAACATCCTCTGGACTCTGAACTACAAGACAGATCATAAAACCACATAAAAACATTATGTCATAACCACACAAAAAAGCGGCTTTGATTATATAAAACAATACATTCAGGCATTAGTTGAATAACCTGAAACAATCTAATGCCATCACAACTCTTCTTCTGTAACATCAATAACGCTTTACAATAAAACACATAACTGTTTCATAATAGGCCCAGACTTGAATATGGCACATGTATATTGGGTTGTGGATTGTGTGTGTTGGCAATGATCTTAGCCTTATGCTTAGTAAAATCATTCAACACATAAGGGCGTTACACTGAAAAAAACATTCTTATATTAAGAAAATGTCATATGTACATAAAAATATATTTTAGTTGAGAGCCTGCTTTTTTTCAAATTATATAAGTCACCTCTTTTTCCAAATGCTGCATGGGTTTTCTTGTTCTTCTTCTGCTTTCTCTTCCTCTTCCCTCTATCAGATGAGGAGTCAGACTCAGAGTCAGATGTTGAAGAGTCTGAAGAATCCAGAACTTTCTTTTTGTGGGACCCTAAAACAGAGCTACAAAAAATTTAAAGTAATTAAGTGTTCTCAAATCATTTTCTTGTAGTTTATTTCTCTTATTCATTTGCATGATGTGGGGATATCAAATCAATATACGCAAAATAACAAACAACTTGAATAATTATGCCTATGGAAAAAGCCTTCTGTGTTGGTTATGGGAGAAACACAGTCTGGATACCTTTGAAGTTGTTGAGGGTCCAGTCCTTACTGGGTTCAGAGCTTTCTCCCTAAGGAAATCCCGCTCCTCTTTTAGAAGCCGGTTCTCCTCTTTCAGAAGCCTGTTTTCCTCTTTGAGTAATTTAAAATCCTCACGAAACTTATCGATGGTTGGAGTGGCTTTCTGTCGAATCTCTATAACTATAATAAATGCAAACAGAAATCCATTTGCTATTTAAATATTTCTTTTTCATTTTATCGTTAACGCCAATGTGGGAGTCAATCATAACATGTTCTATTTCAATTCCACCGCAGAGCTTTGTAGTAATCCGGCTGTACTGTTTTGATCTAGCTCTGACATACGGCTAATGCGCTTTTATTTTGAAGGCAGCAATGTAACGAAAACAACAACACTCTGCAGGACAATGTGGCAGAAGGTAGCAGACAGAGCCATGGACTTCACATGACAGGATTCATAACTTGGATTCATTTTTATGAAAAGCTGTTTTGATTGGGAGGAATATAAATAAGGTTAATCAAGGAACATTCGGACTTAAAGCCCCCCTCCAGTGTATTTTGATATTTCTATGATATTTCATATTTTTCTGAGTCACTTCCTCACAATGTTGATCACCCACATAGTTCGCCAAATCTTTTTTGACAAATAGCGTAATTTTGTGCTCAAAGTAGCAAAAGTTGCTTAGTTGTTAAAACGGGGTGGTGACGTATGACTTTAGTAAATTCCATAAGTCATACGTCATTCTCCAAGCTTGCGCAGGCGCACTCTCATGCCTCCGTAAAAACTGTCAGAGCTCATTCAGAGCATCAAACCGTTAAACATCGTTGTGGACTAGCCAATTTATCATGTTCTTCACAAAAACGCGTCGCACTTTCACCTGCCACCGCCTTGTATACAGTCTGTAACATGCATTTTACCGACGGCCGTTTTACCAATGCATCGGGCGGAGACACCCCCACCTCCGCTGTAAAGTATGTGCACCATAAAATGTAGCGGGAGTTATCGTGTGCAGCGTGTGACAGGACCATCGACTGTGTGATTGATAACAGCTGATACGCGCACATTAGTTTCTATCATGACTAAATAACAGCTGCTCCTGCCAGACAGTAAAGTGTAGTGATGTTAACACAGCATGTCGTTCGTGAACACTCCAGCCGGTCAGTTTTTCGTTGTCATGGTAATGTTACGTCCGACTATTAACCACACCCCCATTCTCTGTTTGAGAAAGAACGGTCGCCAAAAACGGCCGTTAAAACTGGCTGGAGGGGGACTTTAAGGAGCGCTTCAAAGGTAACGGGAGTCAGTGGTTTATTTTTTCTTCTCATCTCTTAGTTACCATGCAGGTTACATCAGTAAATCTATAAGAATCAGACTTTGGGACTCATTGTTTCCGTTAAATGAACTAAACAGTTGAATTGTGGAAAATCTAACCGATCTAACGATGTGGAGTATGTCCATACTGACACATAGATCATAAGTTTAAACATTAATATTTGTTTTAAGGATGTGAGCAGTTTAGAAGCAGCTAATGTTACGGTGGCAGCCCAGCTGACGGTGAGTGCCCTGTGCTCTTTTCCCTGGTGTAGTCTATTTTGTTTCCCTCTCTCTCTTCTGTGTGTCTGTGTGCGCTTCCTCCCTCTCCCTGCTCCAGAGCCCGGCTGACCACCCGCACCTGGAACTCATCAACCTCCACCTCTGCCCGCCACACCTGCCATCTATCAGCCTCATCATCTCCAGTATTTTAACCCCGCTTCTCCACTTGATCTCCGCTTGATCGTCGTCGCTCCAGACTTGGTGCCACCACTACATTCAAGCTTATATTATCCTGCCTTAGACTTGTCTTCCCTCTTTTCCTGTACTAAGCTTGTCTGTCTGTTTTCCCCGCCAGGTCCACTGTTCTCCTGACCACCTGGTCTGCGGCCCACCTTCGTCCCCCCTGGAACTCCCCAAGCTCGCCAGCTCCACGGTTCTCCCTCCCTGGAACTCCCCAAGCTCGCCAGCTCCACGGCTCCTCCGCCTCCCCACGCCCCACACAGTCCTTCTCCTTACTCTCCCTTTCCCCTTTCCCTCAATAAACCTCTGAGAAAACCTGTGGCGCTAGTTGGGTCCGCTCTGTCTGATTAATCATAACAGAACAATCAAGCCATTATGGACCCAGCACGCTCTCCCTCTCCCCCTCCTCCCACCGGTCCCTCTCCGCTAGAAGTAGTCCAAGCTGTCGCCTCTCAGGGAGCGGCACTCGATGTCAGACGCGCTTTGCTCCCTGGGTGAGGAGGTTCGGCGCCTCGGGACCCGTCTCTCAGATCCTGGCTTAGCGCGTCCCCCCTCTCCATCTCAATCCCCGCCTCACCCCTTTCCGCTGATTATCCTCAGTTCCCCGCCTCCAGCACTCCTTTTTCCCACGAGTCAACTGTCGCCACCCTGAGAAGTTTTCCCGGAGTTTTGGGTACGCGTGATGGCTTTCTGCGTACAGTGCGCCTCTGGTGTTTAAGAGGCAACCAGTAGCCTTCCAGTCCGATGAGGCCAAGATTTGTTATGTGGCCGGGTTACTCCGCGGACCGAGCCCTGGCCTGGTATGCCGCTGTCAGTGAGGGTCAGCCCCGCGTCCTCTCCTCGTACTCCTCCTTTGTGAGGGAGATGCGGAGAGTCTTCGATCGCCCGGTGCGGGGAAGGGAGACGCCGGGGCGTCTTCTCTCTCTCTGTCAGGGTGATCGGAGTGTGGCGGAGTACTCGGTAGATTTTCGTATCTTGGCGGCCAATTCGGGCTGGAACAACGAGGCCCTCCGGTACGTGTTCCTAGACGGTCTCAACAACCGCATAAAGGATCTGTTGGCCGTCCGGGGCGCGCCGGAGGGTCTTGATGCCTTAATCGAGGTCTCCACTGATCTCGACAACCGCCTGCGGGAGAGAGAGAGAGATCGCTCCACCCGCGGCTCTTCCTCCTCCCGCTCTGGCCTCACACCGTCTCGGGTCTCTGTCTCGCCATTCCCGTGCTACGCCCAGCCGCCAGCCTCTTACTCCGCCACCTCCAGCTCCCTCCTGCCTCCTACCTCGCCTCTCGCCTTCCCGAGCCCATGCAGTTAGGCTGCACCGCCTGCCGAAGAACGTGGAGCCGCCGCCGCCGGTGAATGCTTTTATTGTGGTAAGCCCGGCCATTTCGTGGTCAGCCTGTCCCGTGGCGCCAAAAGTGTTTGCTCGCCAGTAGGATTGGGCGAGCAAAATTCCCTCGCCCATCCCTCGGACCTTACTTAATGCCTCCGTTTCCTGGGGAAATATCACCGCCCCTCTCGAGGCTCTGATTGATTCGGGTGCGGACGAGAACTTTTTAGATCTTGAGATTGCCCATCAGCTCAAGATTCCCCAATACCCTTTAGTTACCCCCCTTCACGCCACGGGCCTTAATGGTCAGCCCCTCACCATTGTTACCCCTCGCACCCCGCTCATACCGCTTGTTACTTCTGGCAACCACCACGAATCTCTTTCCTTTCACCTTATTTCCTCTCCTGCCGCCCCCCTGGTCCTTGGACTCCCCTGGCTAGTCACCCACAATCCCAACATTGACTGGTCGCGGGGAAGGATAAGGAATTGGAACCCCTATTGTCACGCTTCCTGCCTCCTCTCCGCCGAGCCCCAGGCAACTCCGCCCGCCAGACCCGGCTTCCTCCCTCCCGACCTGTCCGGCGTCCCTGATATTTACCACGCACCTAGCTTTAGTTTTCAGCAAAGATCAAGCCTTGTCTCTACCCCCCCACCGCCCCTACGACTGCTCCATTGACCTTCTCCCGGACGCCCCCCTACCCTCCAGTCACCTGTACAACCTCTCTCGCCCGGAGAGAGAGGCCATGGAGCAATACATTAAAGACTCCTTAGCCGCTGGCATAATCCGTCCCTCTTCCCTCCCATTAGGAGCTGGTTTCTTTTTTGTCACCAAGAAAGATAAGACCCTTCGCCCCTGTATCGATTACCGCGGGCTCAACACCATTACCATTAAAAATAAGTACCCCTCCCCGCCATGGATTCTGTATTTGAGTCTCTCTCCGGTCCACCATTTTCACCAAACTGGATCTAAGAAACGCTTACCATCTGGTGCGGATCCGGGAGGGAGACGAATGGAAAACCGCTTTCAACACTCCCCTTGGTCACTACGAATACCTAGTCATGCCCTTCGGTCTTACTAATGCCCCCGCTGTTTTCCAAGCCCTTATCAACGACGTTTCTCCGAGACTTTCTCCACCGCTTTGTCTTTGTGTATCTAGATGACATCCTGATCTTCTCCCCGTGACCCCACCCAACACACCAACATGTCCGATTAGTTTTGCAGCGCTTCTGGAGAACCG
This sequence comes from Lepomis macrochirus, assembly GCA_024633595.2. Lineage (NCBI taxonomy): Eukaryota > Metazoa > Chordata > Actinopteri > Centrarchiformes > Centrarchidae > Lepomis > Lepomis macrochirus. Next base: position 32,521,139 of record JALXJV020000019.1, on the reverse strand, counting down.
ACTTTTTGTCAAAGCGGAGAAGTGTGAGTTCCACGCCCCTCAGTCCAGTTCCTTGGTTACGTATCGAGGAGGCGGCTCCGCCGCACCCATCGAAGATTCAGGCGGTCGCTGGTTGGCCTACCCCCACCTCCGCGTGAAACAGTTGCAACGCTTCCTTGGCTTCGCTTAACTTATATCGAAGATTCATCCGCAACTACAGCTCCATCAGCCCCTCTCACCCATCTCACCTCTACCTCTGTCCCTTCTGCCTGGTCTCCGGAGGCCGCGCAGCCTTTTCCCCGCCTCAAGACCCTGTTCACCTCCGCCTCGCCCTCACCAACCCCGATCCCTCCCTTCAGTTTGTGGTGGAGGTGGACGCTCGGACGTGGCAGAGCCTGGCTTTCCCAGCCTCCCTAAAGATAGCAAATTGCACCCCTGTGCTTTCTATTCTCGCCGCCTATCTCCCACGGAGCGGAATTACACCGTGGAGACCGTGGAGTTGCTCGCCATCAAATTGGCCCTTGAGGAGTGGGAGACACTGGCTTGAGGGAGCTGAACACCCTTTCTTGTATTAACTGACCACAAGAATCTCTCATATATCCGACTGCTAAAAGACTGAACTCCCGCCAGCCCGGTGGGCCTTGTTCTTCAACAGGTTCAATTTCACCCTCTCCTACCGCCCCGGATCCCGCAACACTAAACCAGATGCCCTCTCCCGGCTCCACTCCCCTGATACTCCTTCGGACCCCCCAGACACCATCCTCCCCCGCACCTGTCTCTATTGCTTCAGTAGTATGGGAGGTGGAGACAGCCGTCCGCCGCGCCCAGTCCACCGAGCCCAATCCCGGTTCCGGACCTCCCAACCGCCTCTATGTCCCGCCGAGGCCCGCCTCGGGTCCTCCAGTGGGCGCATGCCTCTAAGTTTAGTTGCCACCCTGGGATGGCCCAGCACCTCTTCCTCCTCCTTCGCCAAAGGTTCTGGTGGCCCACCATGAACAAAGACTGTCGGACCTTTGTGGCGCTCAGTGAGGTATGCGCCCGAGCCAAATCTTCCCATCTACCACCTGCTGGCCTGCTCCGCCCCCTCCCAGTTCCCGGCCGTCCTTGGTCCCACATAGCCCCGGACTTCGTCACCGGTCTTCCCAAGTCCAAGGGTAACACGGTAATCCTCACCATTGTGGACCGCTTTTCAAAATCCGCTCACTTTATTCCCCTACCCAAGCTCCCCACCTCTATGGAAACGGCCCGCCTGCTCATTGATAACGTCTTCCACCTACACGGCATCCCCCAGGACATCATCTCCGATCGGGGACCCCAGTTCACGTCTCAGGTGTGGAAAGCATTCTGTCATGCCTTCGGAACCACTGCTAGCCTTTCCTCTGGATACCACCCACAGACCAACGGACAGACCGAGCGGGTCAACCAAGACCTGAGGCGGCACTCAGGTGTGTAGCGCATCGCAGCCCCGCCTCCTGGAGTTCTTACATTCCCTTGATCGAGTAACGCCGACAATTCCCAAGTCTGCGCTGCCACTGGTATGTCCCCCTTCATGTGCTCCCTGGGATACCAGCCCCCCTTGTTCCCGTCCCAGGAGGAGGAGGTTGCTGTCCCATCGGTGCAGGCCCACCTGTGCGACGGAGGGGTCGGGGGTACCGGTACCTGGTGGACTGGGCCGGGTATGGTCCGGAAGAGCGCTCCTGGATCCCCGCCAGCCAAATGTTGGACAAGTCCCTCTTGACCGACTTCTACCGGGTCCACCCTGACAAGCCGGGGGGTCCGCCTGGAGGCGTCCGTTGAGGGGGGGGCACTGTTACGGTGGCAGCCCAGCTGACGGTGAGTGCCCTGTGCTCTTTTCCCTGGTGTAGTCTATTTTGTTTCCCTCTCTCTCTTCTGTGTGTCTGTGTGCGCTTCCTCCCTCTCCCTGCTCCAGAGCCCGGCTGACCACCCGCACCTGGAACTCATCAACCTCCACCTCTGCCCGCCACACCTGCCACCTATCAGCCTCATCATCTCCAGTATTTTAACCCCGCTTCTCCACTTGATCTCCGCTTGATCGTCGTCGCTCCAGACTTGGTGCCACCACCACATTCAAGCTTATATTATCCTGCCTTAGACTTGTCTTCCCTCTTTTCCTGTACTAAGCTTGTCTGTCTGTTTTCCCCGACAGGTCCACTCACCTCAGTCTCCTGTTTTGTCAGCTGGGCTCGCCTGCCTACCTTCCCCTCTCCTCACCTCCACGGCACTCCCGGTCCCCTCGCCTCCTTGCTCGTCCGGCCAGCCGCTGTTCTCCTGACCACCTGGTCTGCGGCCCACCTTCGTCCCCCCTGGAACTCCCCAAGCTCGCCAGCTCCACGGTTCTCCCTCCCTGGAACTCCCCAAGCTCGCCAGCTCCACGGTTCTCCGCTCCCCACGTCCCACACAGTCCTTCTCCTGACTCTCCCTTTTCCCCTTTCCCTCAATAAACCTCTGAGAAAACCTGTGGCGTTGCGTTTGGGTCCGTTCTGTCTGATTAATCATAACAACTAAAGCCGGCGACCCCGCGGGGTTTAAGAGGTTTTACACATCCAAAAAACAGACCATGTCTGTAATGAGCACCTGCTTTTCTTTGTCTAAATGTGTTCCAACAGCAGGCAAGGAAAGGAGGCAGCTATTTGAGACTTGGCTATTAATTGAAGTTTTACGGCATATTAAGCCTATATTAAGCAGACTCCTTCCCTGACACATCACTAGTATGAGGGACTCTCAGAGTGATTAGCGAGGTTTACACCCTGTAATTTGTGATTTAAACTGTAATGTTACAACATACATGTTGTGTGTTGTTTGCTGTAAATGTTGCTGACGTTATCCTGATACTATGCTAGCAAGTAAACGAGTTATTGCCTATTGCAGAGAGCTCTGTGACTGAGCAGTCACACTTACTGTAAAAACTGTACAGTGAAAAAACACAACTTGTAAGAGTGACGATTGGAGGCACACAAACTAAACGTTTTATCGTTATTAAATTCTTTACTAACGTTATATAGTATAAATATAACGTTACCTTCATTATCAGACTGCAGCGGCTCATCATCTGGGGGGCTTCTGCTCTTATTGATTCGTCTGGTAACTCGTGTCCTTGACATGACTATTTAAAAATGTTGAATATGATGAAACAATTAAACTATAAAAATATAGCTAAAACATATGTTAAGTGTTTGAAATAAGCAGTGTTCTCTTACCTTCTTAGATAACTTCAGCGCTCTTTCTGCAGCCACTGTCGCTAGTCAGACTCTTCCGGTTTGACGCATTTTCCGGTCTTTCCGCGGGCATTCGCTTCACTGACTGCGGCGCCAAGACAGTGTGAGTGGAATTAATTTATATATCTAGAATATGTCATATTTAAGAGACTTTGCCGGATGGTTATGTTAAAGTACGCCGACTTCCCCGAGTCCGTTAATGAGAAAGGATCAGAAGGAGATGAGTCATCAGATTCCCACAATATTTTATTGAGCTCAGAAAGCAGATATATATCTGGAGACTCTGCTATCCTCCTCACAAGTCTGAGGTTCCCCACAAGAGTCTGAGGTCTTCCTGCTAAACAATGACTATATAATAGAAACCACACCCATCTGCACATCTTCCTTTGGCCTTGTTTAGGTATGTCTGGTAAAGATGTAAATCTCATGGCTGACCTCTGACCTTATGTAGGAGTGCATGGAGTCTGGACAGTGGAAAGGGCATATTGTGTGTGAGTATGGGGGTAGGAGAGGTCTATCCTCAGTGTATGTGTGTGTCTGTAAGGTGATGTATGAGTATGCTCTATATGCTGCAGAGTTTACTGAGTGAAAGGTGTGGTTCCTGTTTTCTGCACAAGCTCTGTTATTTATATACTGATTAATATAATGCTAGATGTTTTGTTCATATCTTATCACTACGTCAATCATAAGCAAATCACACTTCTAAGTATACTAAAGAGCAAAAGCAACCCCTTGATCAATGTATAATCCCACAGTTAGAACACAGACAAGTTAGTACTGCAGCTGCATCTAATGTTATGTCTCTTACATTTTAAATTATCTGTATTTTTCAGAAATATGACATTGACAAGAACATTGCTTCAGAGGACAGCACAAGGGGGTAAAAAATTAATAAAATGGCTCCAGAGGGAGAGGCTGTTGTCACGAAAAAAACGATGCCCTGTGTGCAACAACAGAATGAAACTCAAAAGAACCAACACGACCAAGGATGGATATAGGTGGTAAGAGCCAAGCATCACTGCCACACTGGCTACACCTGGATCAATGTGCCATTACATTATACAGTGTCTAGATTGGGGGAGAATTGAAAGTAAGCTCAACTTTGGGACAGTGACACAGTATTATAGCATCCTGAGTTAGAAAGAATGTAATGTTACATAACAAACATAATTCACAAGTCAAACACCCAATCTGAGTCAGATTTAAATATTTCACACACTGAAGAGAAAACAATTTTTTTTTCTCTTCAGTGTGTGAAAATCCAGCTTCTGTTGATACCTACAGGTCATAGACGCAATACCGTTACTGCATTGAAAGGATATGTGACCAAGAACTCACTACAACTATTGAGCATAATTAATCTGTCCAAATACTTTTAGTAACATAGTAACATAAAATGAGAAAATCATGTACAAAAAGTGTCGATGTCATCCTGTATGGATATAAGTACCCTAAAACTGAAGCTGACAGTGTGTACTTGAACCTCATGGTCACGGAATCCTTTCACACTGAAGTTGTTCTTCCCATAGACTTCCAGCACTCACTCTAAGTTTACAATAGTGGTTTGCGATCAACAGTGATCACCTGGTACCTTATTACAGCCTGAAAAAGTATACAATGTTGGATATTTACAGATTATGGGATATGATATGTTACAGGAGCTGTAGAAAGGCAAACCACAGGGGCAAGGGCATCACAAGGTCCATCAGAGAGGGCTCGATATTCCCCAGGTCACACATTACGTTAGCATCATGGATGAAGATTATGCACAGGTTGGGATCTCTCTCTGTTTCTCTATCTCGTGCACTGTTTTTGTTTTGGTTACGCTGTAACAATGTCCTGCAATATTCCCTAATAATACCGATTTATTAAATCCACATTTTTTGGTTTGTTTGTTTGTACCAATTTGGTAATTTAATTATTATATTTAAACATTGTTGTATTATTATAATTAGGCTATCAGGGTATCAACTGGTATCATGTTGATAGAAGTTGTCATCTTCAGTAGTTGTTTTTTTTTCAGTTTGTCGCAGGGTTTGAGGAAGAGACAAGTGGACATGATCGAGGACGGAGTATGTGGGAGCAGCCAATCACTGACCAGGGTGACCACACATTAAAAATGAACTTGAGGTTCATGGGTGGAACCACTGGCTTGGAAAGGAGCACAAGAAGGGTATTCTTGGACGCCTTTGCAAAGACATCAGAGCATGCTACCACATTTAAGTGATGCTGATGGGGTAAATGCACCCCCAAAAACAAGGTTTCCTTTTACAGTACAGTTTCACTTTACTTACTGAGAATGTTTAGTTAGTTAAGTTGCAGGTAAAAGTTTGTAACTTCATAAATGTATAACCAGTTGAAGAGGATGTGGTAAGAGTCTGGTTTATACTATGGAAATAAACAAGGTTTCCTTCCGCTGTTGTTTCATGGAAGAGGTAATGATCTTTTACAGATGATATGGTACTTTTCTGGTAATACCATGGGAATATACAAGGCTTCCTTTTACAGTACAGTTACACTATACTTACCGAGTAAATTGCTATGTTTTCCTTGGTAACGTTGCAGGACATACAGGGTACAAATTTGTGATTATATGGAAAAGGGAATCTTTCAGATTATATGGTACGATTCTGGTAATACCATGGAAATAAACAAGGCTTCCTTTTACAGTACAGTTACACTTTACTTACCGAGTAAATTGTAAAAACATCAGCAAGAACATACCCAGTATTTAAGATGTGACACTATGGGAAAACAGTTCCTGCAGGGTACTTAACAGGTAAGTGTAAGGTAAATTATTTGATAAACCCTGTAAAAATGGGTGTAGCCATGAACAACAACTATGTAAGACGAGGTAATTTGTCGGAAACTACCATCTTAATTTTGAGGTACACGGTACTTTGTTGAGTTGATATTTAATAGTGGTGTTTTTTTCTGTGGTAGTTTCTATGTAATTGCATACTAATCACCTTAAGTAATTACACAATAATATACTATCATTTAGCATATGCTTACCAGGTAAATACTTAGTAATTAGTTTGTAGTTTCTCTGCATTTACATACTTGTTACCTGTGGTAATTACCAATAACCCACTATAACTTACCATATGTTTACCAGGTAAATACTTAGTAATTAGTTTGTAGTTTCTCTGCATTTACATTCTTGTTACCTGTGGTAATTACCAATAACCCACTATAACTTACCATATATTTACCAGGTAAATACCTGGTAATTAGGGGACTGTAAAAGGAAGGGTTACCAACAATTCCCACCAAGAGCAGCACTAGGCGACACAGGTAAGGAAAACTTCCTTTGAGAGGCAGAAACCTCGAGCAGAACCATGGCTCAGGGGGGGCGGCCATCTGCCTCGACCGGTTGGGGGTGAGGGGGAGAGAGAGAGCAAGAGAAAGAGAGAGAGCAAGAGAGAGAGCAGAGGGAGGCAGCCTACACAGTATACACATAGAGGCACAGACAGTAAAGGTAATGTTGCTATAGACTGAATGAAAAATGGTACAGATAGTTATAGTAATGTTAATGATAATAATAATAACAGTAATAATAGCAATAGGACTAGTAACAGCAGCTGCAACTGCAGCAGAGGGCGTCGAGCAGGAACACGGGGGCAGCAGGAGACTCCCAACCACAGATCCAGACTCCACAGCTCCAGAGACAGCAACACCCGCAGGAAGCAACAGGAGGGGGAAGCACACGACCACGGGAAAGGGAAGAAGTCGAGTTAGTAACATGCATTAACGCGATGAGGTTGCACTCAGAGAGAAGGAGAGAAGAGGAGAGAGGAGCTCAGTGCATCATGGGAAATCCCCCGGCAGTCTAGCCTATAGCAGCATAACTAAGGGATGGTTCAGGACTCACCCGAGCCAGCCCTAACTATAAGCTTTATCAAAAGGAAAGTCTTAAGCCTACTCTTAAATGTAGAGACGGTGTCTGCCTCCGAACCCAAACTGGAACCTGGTTCCACAGGAGAGGAGCCTGATAGCTGAACACTCTGGCTCCCATTCTACTTTTGGAGACTCTAGGAACCACAAGTAACCCTGCATTCTGGGAGTGCAGTGCTCTGGTGGGGTAGTAAGGTACTATGAGCTCTTTAAGATAAGATGGTGCCTGACCATTAAGAGCTTTGTATGTCAGAAGAAGGATTTTAAAATCTCACTTCTGGATTTTACAGGAAGCCAATGCAGAGAAGCTAAGACAGGAGAGATATGATCTCTTTTACTGGTTCCTGTCAGAACACGTGCTGCAGCATTCTGGATCAGCTGAAGAGTCTTAATGGACTTTTTCGAAGAGCCTGATAATAATGAATTGCAGTAATCCAGTCTAGAAGTAACAAATGCATGGACTAGTTTTTCTGCATCATTTTTAGACAGGATGCTCCTGATTTTTGCAATATTACGTAGGTGAAAAAGGCGGTCCTTGAAATTTGCTTAATGTGAGAGTTAAACGACATGTCCTGGTCAAAGATAACTCCAAGATTTCTCACAGTGGTGCTGGAGGCCAGGGCGATGCCATCCAGGGAAACTATATCTTTAGATAATGAGTCACGGAGGTGCTTAGGGCCTAGAACAATAACTTCAGTTTTATCTGAGTTTAACATTAGAAAATTGCAGGTCATCCAGGTTTTAACATCCTGAAGACACATTTGAAGCTTAGCTAACTGATGAGTTTCATCTGGCTTGATCGATAGATATAACTGAGTATCATCTGCATAACAATGAAAGTTTATGGAGTGTTTCCTGATAATATTGCCTAAAGGAAGCATATATAAGGTGAAGAGGATTGGTCCGAGCACAGATCCTTGTGGAACTCCATGACTAACTTTGGTATGCATGGAGGACTCATCGTTAACATGTACAAACTGAAATCGATCTGATAAATAGGACTTAAACCAGTTTAGAGCGGTTCCTTTAATGCCAATGAAATGTTCCAGTCTCTGTAATAGGATCTGATGGTCAATGGTCTCAAATGCAGCACTAAGATCTAGTAAAACCAATACAGAGACAAGTCCTTTGTCTGATGCAATTAGGAGGTCATTAGTAAATTTCACCAGTGCTGTCTCTGTGCTATGATGAGCTCGAAATCCTGACTGAAAATCCTCAAATAAACTATTGCTATGTAGAAAGTCACACAGCTGTTTGGCGACTGCTTTCTCCAGGACCTTAGAGATAAATGGAAGGTTAGATATAGGTCTATAGTTGGCTAAAACCTCTGGATCCAGGTTGGGCTTTTTCAAAGTAGGTTTAATTACAGCTACTTTAAAGTACTGTGGCACGTAGACTGTTAATAAAGACAAATTGATCACATCCAGCAGAGAAGTGCCAACCAAGGGCAAAACTTCTTTAAGCAGCCTAGTCGGGATGGGGTCTAAGAGGCAGGTAGATGGTTTAGATGAAGAAATTATTGAAGTTAGTTGATAAAGATTGAGGGAAGCAAAGCAGTCTAAACATATAATTGGTTTTACAGCTGTTTCTAAAGTTCCTGAGTATAGAGTAAAGTCGGTTGCCAGTTGAGGGCAGGTCTTGGTGGATTTTGTTTCTAATAGCTAGGATTTTATCATTAAAGAAGCTCATGAAGTCGTAACTACTGAGAGCTATGGGAATACTTTGCTCAATAGAGCTGTGACTTTCTGTCAGCTTGGCTACAGTGCTGAAAAGAAACCTGGGGTTGTTCCTATTTTCCTCTATTAATGACGAGTAGTACGCTGCTTTGGCATTACGGAGGGCCTTCCTATAAGTTTTAAGACTATCTTGCCAAATTAAGCGAGAATTTTCCAGTTTGGTGGAGCGTCAATTCCTCGAAGTTTCTGTGATATTTGCTTTAATTTGCGAGTTTCAGTATTATACCATGGAGCTAACCGTCTTTGTTTTAGTATTTTCTTTTGTAGAGGGACTACAGAGTCGAGTGTGGTTCGCAGCGAGCCTGCAGCACTATCAACAAGATGATCGACTTGGGAGGGACTGAAATTCGCGTAAGAGTCGTCTGTTAATTTGATACCTGATAGTGAATTTAGAGCCGATGGGATTGCATCCTTAAATTTAGCTATAGCACTATCAGACAGACATCTTGTATAGAAATTTTTTCCCAATGGAGGATAGTTCAGCAATACAAGCTCAAAAGTTATCAAACAGTGGTCAGATAAAGAGGGATTCTGTGGGAACACTATTAAATGTTCAATTTCAATACCATATACCAGAACAAGGTCGAGGGTGTGATTAAAACAGTGAGTCGGTTCATGAACACTCTGAGAGAAGCCAGTTGAATCTAATATAGAGATAAACGCAGTACTAAAGCTGTCATTCTCTACATCCACATGAATATTAAAATCCCCTACAATAATAACTTTGTCCGTTTTAAGTACTAAAGTTGACAAAAACTCTGCAAATTCAGATAAGAATTCAGAGTACGGACCAGGTGCTCGGTACACTATAACAAATAGAATTGGTTGCAGTGATTTCCAGCTTGGGTGTGAAAGACTAAGAACAAGGCTTTCAAATGAGTTATAATTTAGTTTAGGTTTAGAGCTGACTACTAGGCTGGAGTCAAAGATAGCTGCAACTCCACCTCCTCGGCCTGTGCTTCGAGGAATGTGAGTATTAATATGACTGGGAGGGGTGGATTCATTTAGGCTCACATATTCTCCATCACCCAGCCAGGTTTCAGTAAGACAAAATAAATCAATTTTATAATCTGATATTAGTTCATTTACTAGTACACCTTTAGAAGAGAGAGATCTGATGTTTAAGAGTCCACATTTTACTTTCCTATTTGTTTGCACTATTGCTCTTGTGGTTTTAATTTTTATGAGGTTTTTATGCACAGCTCCTCTTCTGTTTACCTTTGATTTAAATAATTTCAATGGTCGGGGGACAGACACCGTCACTATAGGGTTTTCACTAAGTAACTCCTGGAACGGAGGAGCAGAGAAGTGTGTTAAACTGGGACTCTGCCTTCTGGTCTCAACTCTGGGTTGTCATGGATCTCTGACTATATTGATGCTTGTATGCTGCTCCTCAAATGTAAGTCGCTTTGGATAGAAGGGTCTGCCAATGATGTCACTGATGATGTCACTGAGGGGCTTACCTGAGCAGGTGAGATCCACGTGGGAGGAAGAGGAATCTGATGATGCTACACACTCCCTCAGAGCAGATCCAGACTGAAGACAGTTAGACCTGATCCACCACACAGAACTCCCATCTGAGGACTCCCATCTTTCTCTTACAGAAACAGCAGAGCCACAGTCCAGCTCTCTACAGACAACAGCTGCTTTCTTCAGGTTCCAGTCAGAGTGATAGTATCTCCCTGGTCTCCAGTCTCCCTGATGTTTCACCTCCAGTGTTCCTGCACAGCGACTGGCTCCTCCCACCAACCTGACCTCATCAGGCTCTGAACAGAAAGCAGAGAGTCATCAGTAAAACAATAAAGTGAGTTTCATCAGAACAGAAATGAACCAAATCAAAGCTGCAGCTCCTCTTCTACCTGAGCAGGTGAGTCCAACAGCTTTTCCAGGTGAGCAGGTGTTTCTAGCTGAGCCTGAGCTTCTACAGTCCAGGAGAGCAGACTCATGGCCTCCACACTGGAACTCTTTGGTCCACATCGAGCCTCCACTTCTCCATAGACGCCCCTGGAGAACTGAAGGAGCCCCACAGCCAAGCTCCCTACAGACCACCTCTGCATCCTGCTGGTCAAAGTCAGCTTCACACACTGAGGACCACCTCTGGTTAGACTGGTTAGACTGGTTAGACTTCACCTCCAGTCTGCCTGAGCACAGACTAGTCCCGCCCACCAGCCTGACAGAGTCTGCAGAGATAATAGAAGATGAAATAGAGATAAAGACACCAGACACAAAAGAAAAACATGTCATGAAACAACAATTCAGTGATTCAAAGTGGACTCAGCACAACTCCAACATCAGTTCATCATTAACAACAGAACACATCTTTCTAACAGCACAGACTGCAGCAAGTTCACCAGCACATTTCCATTTAATACTCTGTCACACTTGTTCTCCACGTCTGAACACTTTCAACATGTTTCCAAACAACAGCACAACATCATCATCTGCAGATTTCTCTGTTCTGTTCCTTCTGCTCAGGTACTCCACAATCTTTCCTCTCCACACAAACAAGTTCAACACTTTTCATTCTGTCTTAATGTTCTAAGAAGATCTGGAACCCAGAAGAAAAAGCTGCTTAGAAAATGCTCCAACAACTCTAACAGGGATAGGGGCTGGACTCTCTCCTTTGAAGGAGCTGCCAGGGTGGGAGGACGCCACGTGGGTGTGGAGATACTGGCGAGCCCCGGCTGAGCTCAGCTGCTCAAAGTTATGGCTGGCAGGTCATTGGTGCCTGTTATGGAGGCTGACCAAAGACCCTGCTGGTGGAAACCAGTGGCTAAGAAAGCCGTCAAGCTGAAGGAGGAGTCCTTTCAGGCTGGTTGGTGGTTGGCCCCGGGCCTCCTGAAGCAGCAGACATGTTTCATATATACATATATATATCTTGGTGCATTCAGCTCCTGATTTACTGAGGCAGCAGCTCATCAGACTCCGTCATGGCTGCCAGAGACAGTCTGCTGCCATTCTAGCTGCTGAGTGTGAGTCAACCTGGGTACATTACTGTCAGAGATGATGTCAGAGATGATGTCACTGAGGGGCTTACCTGAGCAGGTGAGCTCCATGATGGAGGAAGAGAAAGATGATGTTACACACTCCCTCTGAGCAGATCCAGACTGAACACAGTCAGACTTGATGCTCCACACAGGTCTGTGTGAGGACTCCTTTCTCTCTCCTACAGAAACAGCAGAGCCACAGTCCAGCTCTCTACAGGCAACAGCTGCTGTCTTCAGGGTCCAGTCAGAGTAATCCACTGGTCTCCAGTCTCCCTGATGTTTCAGCTCCAGTGTTCCTGCACAGCAACTGGCTCCTCCCACCAAACTGACTGGCTCTGAACAGAAACCAGAGAGTCATCAGTAAAACAATAAAGTGAAGAACAGAAATGAACCAAATCAAAGCTGCAGCTCCTCTTCTACCTGAGCAGGTGAGTCCAACAGCTTTTCCAGGTGAGCAGGTGTTTCTAGCTGAGCCTGAGCTTCTACAGTCCAGGAGAGCAGACTCATGGCCTCCACACTGGAACTCTTTGGTCCACATCGGAGCCTCCACTTCTCCATAGAGCGCCCCCTGGAGGACTGAAGGAGCTCCACAGCCAAGCTCCCTACAGACCACCTCTGCATCCTGCTGGTCAAAGTCAGCTTCACACACTGAGGACCACCTCTGGTTAGACTGGTTAGACTGGTTAGACTTCACCTCCAGTCTGCCTGAGCACAGACTAGTCCCGCCCACCAGCCTGACAGAGTCTGCAGAGATAATAGAAGATGAAATAGAGATAAAGACACCAGACACAAAAGAAAAACATGTTTCCATTTAATACTCTGTCACACTTGTTCTCCACGTCTGAACACTTTCAACATGTTTCCAAACAACAGCACAACATCATCATCTGCAGATTTCTCTGTTCTGTTCCTTCTGCTCAGGTACTCCACAATCTTTGCTCTCCACACAAACAAGTTCAACACTTTTCGTTCTGTCTTAATGTTCTAAGAAGATCTGGAACCCAGAAGAAAAAGCTGCTTAGAAAATGCTCCAACAACTCTAACAGGGATAGGGGCTGGACTCTCTCCTTTGAAGGAGCTGCCAGGGTGGAGGGACGCTACGTGGGTGTGGAGATACTGACGAGCCCCGGCTGAGCTCAGCTGCTCAAAGTTGTGGCCGGCAGGTCATTGGTGCCTGTTATGGAGGCGACCAAAGACCCTGCTGGTGGAAACCAGTGGCTAAGAAAGCCGTCAAGCTGAGGGAGGAGTCCTTTCAGGCTGGTTGGTGGTTGGCCCCGGGGCCTCCTGAAGCAGCAGACATGTTTCATATATACATATATATATCTTGGTGCATTCAGCTCCTGATTTTCTGAGGCAGCAGCTCATCAGACTCCGTCATGGCTGCCAGAGACAGTCTGCAAAGCACTTCTACACTACGTCGCATTCACCATTCACACACATTCATACAGTGGTGGAATAGCCACCAGGGGCAATTCGGGGTTCAGTATTGAATCAGTATTCAATTCCGGTTAGTGTTAGATATCAGTTCTGGCTGCTGTTTAGGAGAGGGAAAAACTTTCAGCGATGTCAACAACAACAACCGCAATTCATTCACATGATGTTAGTTCAGACCATTATATGATTGACGGGAAACCTGCTATACCTCCTGAGCCACCCCGACATAGATGATGTCACTGATGTGTTTACCTGAGCAGGTGAGATCCAGAATGGAGGAAGAGGAACTTGGTGATTCTATGCACTCCCTCAGAGCAGATCCAGACTGAACACAGTCAGAACTGATCCACCACACAGGTCTGTCTGAGGACTCCTCTCTCTGTCCTACAGAAACAGCAGGGCCACAGTCCAGCTCTCTACAGGCAACAGCTGCTGTCTTCAGGGTCCAGCCAGAGACAGAGTAATCCACTGGTCTCCAGTCTCCCTGATGTTTCAGCTCCAGTGTTCCTGCACAGCGACTGGCTCCTCCCACCAACCTGACATCATCAGGCTCTGAACAGAAAGCAGAGAGTCATCAGTAAAGAAGTGAATTCAAGAGATTAAACTAAAACTTTACTGCTTATTCTGCTTCTGTGATTCTTTCCTTCTCTTTTCTTTCTCTCTTTTACCTGTTGAGGTGTGATTTCCTTCAGCCTGGAGTCCTGTGATTGGAGCACAGCCGTGGACAGAAAAAACACAATCAGCTCAGAAACATCTCAGTGAACTCCCTCTGGAGTCATTTTTACCAGTTTACTGTAGGTGAGATGAACATGTGAACACACAGAACAGCAGCCAGCAGACTGGTTTATATAGAGTTAAAGTTCAGCATTCAGTGAAGTATGTTCGCTCAGCTTCACTTTATTCATAGTGCAACATCACAAACTGAGTCTCTGCACACTTTCACATTAAATTCCACAGATGGAAATGTTTCTACGGCAACAAGAATCAGGTCCCACCCCCTCCTGTAACCTGACTCGCAGCTGAAGAAACGACGTGTTACATGATGATATATGATGCTACTGTTAGATTAAGGGTTCACACCTAAAGGTCCGGGTCCTGAATCCAACCAATGTGAGTTTCATTTACTTTTTACAAAATATACATCTGTTCACCTTTTTTAAACTACAATCCAATTTCAGTTCAGCTCTGCAAACCAGATTTCTTTTCCTACAAAGATCACAACTTGAACATTTATCCTTACAATATGCTTTTTAATTGTAGAACATTTACTTATTCAAAGTACTAAGAGATATCTGTGTTGCTGTGAAGACTTATGGCAGTATAAAGAGCACAGCAGGGAGCTGCAGGACGGTACAGCGAGAACTAAACACAGATCCAAGGGAATTTGTTTTAGGACCTGATGCCTGCAAAAAACAACATGTTTCAGAAAAACGTCCAGTCGTGGAGACATGTGGTTTCACACAGCAAAGTCAGTAGGATCCATCCTCTCGGGACCATCAGTGTCTAAACAAAGTCAAAGTCAAAGTTCAGGAAGACTCACCAACGGCCGGTCCATTTCAGCTGAACGCTGTCTGTACGGCTGTCAGACCAGGACAAACTAATACTTTCAGGAGTGAGGGGGGGTACGAGCGGCCCCTCCCAACTTACACTCACCCTCGTTTTTGCTTAAACATGATTGGTTAAACGGCGCCGATCATAAGAGTTTACTTTCCATCAGGTCTGTGTGACAACAGAGATGGTAAATATGGCAGAAAGAAAGAAAGAGGACAAAGAAATGTGCGGTGCCAGAAAAATAAGAATGAAAAAGAACCAAATGTTGGAACAACATGCTCCAAATTCACCTTTCAGTGGTGGAACAGTGACAGGGACAGTGTGCAGGGCTGGGTAGCCAATCATATTATGCTTAGATAGAATTAGAAAATGGATTATTGTTGCTCATATTTCTTACTGATGCTCTTCTCATGCATATGTAGCTTTACAGTACAAGCAGAGGGTCCAGCACAGGGGAGGCTGAGCCAGGGAGAGTTAAAGCTGAGGGCTGTGATTTCCCTGCACACACTGCTCTGTTTTATGGGACTGCATTGTAGTTTTTATTATATTTTTAAAAACACTGAGTATCTGAGTGAGCATCTGAAACCATTTTAGCACTCTGACTGACTGAACACATGACATGTTGGTAGTTAGCCCCAAACTGTGACTGTATGTGTTCCAGCTCAGGCTTGACTGACCTGGTCTGGTTCAGCAGGACAACATTTTCCAAATTGGGCCCCTCATCGACACCCAGTCCAGCACCACCTCCACTCACCCACCCTTAGCTCTGATACCAACACGGCCAATATCAGAGCTGCTGTAGTGACACAGATGGAGCTCCTAACAACCATTTCCAAAGTCAGTGTTACAGACTCGTTCAGGCCAGGCTCCCGGGTTTATAGTTTTACCAAAAAAACGTTATTTTAGATTAGTTTTAGTCTAAAATCACCTTTCTCACTACATGGTACATGGGCTACTTTTATTTTGAAAGTTTTACCGGTTACTATCCCTTCTGAAATAGGAATAGACCAGGTGACTTCCGTTTTTGGTTTACAACTAAAAATTGACTGAAGTTCACAAACTCTCTTCAGTCTTTGTTCAAAAAGAAAAAACGAAAAACAGGCCAACGGTTATTGGGTTTTTCGTTTTGAAACAAAAAACAGTTAAACGGTATTTTCGTTTTAGAATTACAAACGAATTACGGATTATCCAGAGATACCCAGACCTTTTGCTGTAAAATGTTTTTCTGCCATTGGTCCATTTTGTGCAGAAGAAGAGTCACATGACGCGTCAGACTTTAGTGGGAACGAGCACAGAGCCTGATGAAGGTAACAAAGATGATCACTGTGGTGACACCCGTTATCTCTTACTGGAGTTTAAAGCCACTCTGCTCTGAACACAACTGATCCACAACTACAAGTTGAAAACCATGAACAACTTGAGTGTGTGTGAACTGAGGTGTCGGCCCAAAGGCAGACTGTAGGTGAGGTGTTTGCAGTTCAGATAAAGATTTATTACATTTTATTCATTTAGCTGAGGCTTTTATCCAAAGCGACTTACAATCAGAGGTCGCACGCCTCTGGAGCAACGAGGGGTTAAGTGTCTTGCTCAGGGACACAATGGTGGAGGGTCACAGTGGGCCATTGAACCCTGGTCTCTCACACCAAAGGCATGTATCTTATCCACTGCACCATCACCACAAAACTAAGTAGGCTCGCGCTTGGAGCACAGCAGGTAAATGTCCAAACAAAAACATAATCCAAAGGGAAAATCCACAAAGCGCAGGGACAGGACTGACGTCACAAAGACTGAACAGGACTGAAGGTGACGTACACATCAGGTAATCAAACAGCAGGAAACACAGCTGGACAAGGACACATGAGAACTGATCAGTACAAAATAAAACAGGAAGTAAAGCACACGGGAACACAAGGACAGAGTTACCAAAGCAACAGGAAACTGGATTACACTCACATGGAGACATGAGACACAGACACCAGGAGAGAACAGACAGGACACAGTGATCACAGGGGAGCAGACAAACCCAGAGAAAACACAACTGAACATCACAAGGCGCACAAGACTAAACACTGTCAAATACACAGTCACCAGACAGAGAACCAAAGCTAAACAGACAGAAAACTGCACAATACAAATAACCTAGAACCAAAGAAGGAACAGAGTAAGATCAAACAGATCACAAAGCAGACAAGACCGAAATAATCAAACACGAGCACAGAGACCTGAGGCCTGAGGCCTGTACCAGGAAGCAGGGTGATCCAGGTACCTTCAGGTGTAACTTCCTGATTAACCCGTACTACCAAAGGTGGACAGGTGTTAGCCGAGGTCTGTTGCCATGACAATTTATGCCACATCTCTAAACCGCTCCGAGCAGGTTTTGTCGGCGGTTAACTCGAGGTCACCCTGCACGTGGACGACACAGCACATCTGTACTCAGTGTTACTGATGAGAAGCAGGATATTAATACACAGCGCGCTTCATAAAACAGGTTTAGATTTGATCCTGATTTGTTCCACTGAGGAACAACAGCATCACGTTCAGACAGCAGCCCTGCAGCCTCTGGGATTTTAGACAGGAATCTTAATTAATTAACGGGACAGTTTCTTAGATGGAGCCCATCTGCAGGCTGGAACTGAATTCTCCTCAAGTGTTTTCACATGTTCAGATTGACTATTTTACGAGTCCAAAAAATACAGACACAGGGTGGGTTTAACAACGAGGACAAAAATCCCAGATGAAAGAGTGAAATTTACAAGAAAAATCAGAAATTTCCTGAAATTAATATCATTAAAAATCACTCTGCTGTTCCAAAGTCTCTGAGGTGCATGATAGTGACTGTGGGCTAAACTCAGGAGTGTTTCCTTCTGATGGCAAAGTCTAATATAACTTTCCAGTTCATGCATAATACACGGCAGACTGTGTGTGATGCTGCAGCCTTGCAGAGTGAAGTTTCTCTCATTAATGTGACGATAATCTCAGAGAATATTCAAGTGTTTTACTTGTAGATTAATCTTTAAATAAAATCCTGTCTCAGATTATTCCCCCTCTCCTCTGGATCCTTTTTTTCTGTTACTATGGACCTTATGTGCAGCTGGACCTTTACATCTTCATCATATTACACATAAAAGAAGAGCCCATAAAATACAGAATAAAGATTTGATCTACAATAAGAACACTGAAGATAATCAGGCTACAGATTTACTCCATGTGATGCCAACAGGCCTCTCTGGCTCTGTCGTCCACCACGATATCAGATTTAGCCGTTAACGTGTCTTTACATTCAGAGTTTCCTGACAGCAACGTGCGTTCCTCTGGAGAAATACGGAGCACTTTGCCTGCGCGGCTGAACACGCCTCTTTTTATGCAAACGCGCACCAACTCCAATTAAGTTAACACGGACTCAACTAACCAGCATCTGATCCACCTCCGTAGTTTAACTCCAGTGTAAGCGGTCAATGTGTCAACCCTGAGTTTGCCTGATAAACCCGAGTTAACTGTAGATTGAACTCCCTTCATAGTCCAGGCCACAGGAGTAACACTAAACATGAACTAAGAAACAACAAAGAAAAACAACAGCAAAAAAACAAATCCTAACAGTGTGTGTGAGCAGTTTGAGGCCGTTTAGGCTGAAAAAAGTGAAAAAGTTCAGAAACTGGGGCAGATGATGTTTAAAGAGTAAACCAGCTTTACTTCAGGACTCTGAGGGGAAAAAAACATTTTAATCAGTGGTTCATAATCAGGCACGATCTAATATCCTGTTTTTAGCTGAGCCTCGGTTAGAACAGGACACCAGCTGATCTTATCCAGCCTACCCCCCCACCTTCAGCTCTATGAGTGAAGCATCAGAAAGGAGGGGAGCTGCCATTTAGTTTAATGTTCTTTTGAATCTGTGGCTCTTCAGCTGAATTCCTCTCCTCCAGCTATATTTCTAAATATCTCCAGGCCACCTAAATACTGTGCAGGTGTTTCAGTGTTTTCACCCTAAACAGCCTTTCATATTGATTTTCTCCCAGATCCAATAAAGAGCTTTGAATTCTAACACATGCTGTTTAGAGTCCTACCTGAGCTCCACAGCAGCAGCAGCAGCACCAACAGGTGATCCATGTCCAGGTAGACCGTCTCTCTGGCCGTCCGCCTGCTCTCTGCTCTGATCATCATGTGCTGTCCTCAGTGTATATCTGCGTACAGGAAGAGGTGGAGCTTTACTGCAACACAGCTCATTTAGCTATCAATAGTTTCACAGTGAAGAGTCCAGGTCTGACTGAGTCTCTGTCACAGGATCAGGGTTTTCTGTCGGCCCTGTTTCCAGTCTGACCGGTGGACCGGACAGTGGTCACACTGGAGTCCAGTCTGACGTTAGAGTCCCAGTCTGAAGTCTTCTCCCAGTCCGGCTCTGACTGGTTTCCAGCTGGACAGGAAACTGAATGAAAACCCATCAGATCTTTGACTCCTGTCCTTCAGTGAAACCCAGATTCATCACTCAGGTCCCTCAAAGCTCTTTGTACAGATTGTGAAGAACATGCAGCCTTGTCTTTTCTGCCCGCTTTGTACGACACCTTCTGCTCTACATGGATCTGATGCCGTCGCAGGATTTGAACCAAACTTTATTCAAACGATGCTTCACGTCAAACTGACGATTTCGTGTCAGTTAAACTTCAACATGTTGCTGTAAAAGGTGGATTAAAGGAAATGTTGATGTTGTTTCCTGTTTTATTTTGAAATGTCTCTGGTGTCTGGCTGTATTTCCTGTCTGTGTCTTCCCTGTGATTACCTGATGTGTCTCACCTGTGTTTAATCCCCCTGCCACCTTGTGTGTGCACACAGGTCTCTGTTGTTAGTCCAGTTCTTGGTTGTCTCTCCGTTTGGAGACCCTGGGCCTGTTTTCTGGGGATTATTGCATTTGGATTCATGCGGACTTCATTCCTGCCTCTTCCTCTCAACAGGTTTGTGTTTTGGACTCCACTCCTGGTTTTCCTCTCGCCTGCCTGCCTCGGTCATCACTGGAAGTTTGTGTTCGCCTTGTTTTGACTTAATAAATCCTGTTACACTGAGCTGAGAGTCTGAGCCTGGCTCCTGTCCTTTTTACCTGCTGCCACGTTAGAGACCACCTGACCTCTGCTCCACCAGGTTCCTCTCTGACGGCAGCACCCAGGGCTTCACACTGGTTCATAACTGGTTTAAACTGGATCTGGTCCCTGGTAGCTCAGCATCCTGCTTCTGTCCCTGTCTGAACATTTTGTCCTTCAGAGTCGATGTCGACACTCTGTGGTCTGTAGTTAACCTCTCTGAACTGATGAACTTTAGTTTGATAGGAAGCTGCTGACTGATTACAGGACTGTGTTACCATGCCAACCAGAGCAGGCTGAGGCGTTGCTATCAGATTAAAGCGCTCAGCGTCTTCTTCTTCTTCCTGCTAGATGTGTCTGATCGCACTTCCTGCGTGTTGCTATGGCGATCCAAACAGCATGTGAGCGTCTCAGTGTGCTTGTTTCTCCTTCCTGGTTCAGCTTCCTGTTATTTCTTCCTTCTGATGATTTAGTGAAGTTTTCACATTGGAGGAGGAAAAGTGACTCTGAGGAAACGTTTGTTGTTTCCTCCTGTGGGAGCAGTGATGGAAGAAGTACTCACAGCTTTTACTGCAGTAAGAGTACTAATACCACAGTGTACAAATACTCTGCTGCAAGTAAAAGGACTCATTCTGCAGAATAAAATCTATTGTAGGATTCTGATTATTGCTGCATTCATGTGTGTGTTGACGTGTTCACAGAGCAGGAGTTTCACCTTCTGCTGCTGTCAGTGTTCTTCCACAGGAACAGAAACACAGGTAAACACTGAACTGTTGTGTTCAGACAGCACATATATATAAAAAGCAGCGTACAGAGTCTAGAAGTCAGACTGTTCCAGTGGAAACAAGAAGACAAAGTGCAGAGTGCAAATCTGCTGCAGGAAACTCTGAGTGCTGACTTTGTGTCCCTGCAGCAGGTGGATATGTACAGTACCTGCATGTGTACAGTATATACAGCAGCTTTCTCTCTGACACTGATGTTAAAGCTCAGTGTGGATTTAAACTCTACACATCAAATATATAAAGCGTGTTACTGTATAGTGGAGTCTAATATTACTGTAGAACTACTCTTTGTTTTTCTTATATACATGTGATGTTACTACATTACTGTGTCAGCTGAGGAAGGTCAGCTTGTTTTCTCCTCCAGCCTGTCCCTGATTAGCTGCTGCAGTGCAGGATGAATGAAGAATAGACCCGTTTCTCAACTCGTTCTTCTTCTAAATCAAACAGTGAAGTAGAAGTCGTGCATAATAAATCCTTCTGAAGGCAGGACAGGATCATTTGTTTCATTGAACTTCCTCCGTTAGTACATTATTGTGTTTTGGTAGCACATCACAAGTGAGAAAAAACAGCATAATAACTTGTGAGGTGCTGCAGGATGTAACTGTGTGCAGTCAGCTCTGTTTCCAGCACTGTACCTGCAGGTACTCAGTATTTTCACTTTAATACAGACTGCAAAGCAGAATGAGAGCACAGAATCACACAGTTGTGTTTAACATCAGCGGGGCTGAATTTGAGATAAAGTTTGATAGCTTGTACATGTTGTGAAAATTATGTGTAGCCCTGGTTTAAAACATAGGGATTAAAATAAGTTAGTTCCTAGTAAAAGCAGAATAAAATAATTCAGTATGGAAATTAACCTAATGAACCTAAAAGAAATGTAGTTAATAAGGAAAAGGTGATGCTTAGCTCAGATATTAAGATGATTTAGTGATTAAATGAGATAATATTTGCAAAATAGACTGTTCAGTGTGTTTATTGAGATAAAACAGGAAGGTAACCTGAAAGAGAAAAAAATACAGATTGTTCCTTTATTTTCAGTTGTGATTGATGTTGACATCTTTTGATTGGTTGCTGTGGGTGTCAGTCAGTGTCGCTTGTGGTGATTGGCTATAACTACGAAAATGAGCTGGGCTGGGCGGGAAAGAAGAAGGAAGAGACGACGAAAAAAAACAAAGAGGCGAGAGAGACGCAGAGTCACGAAGTAGGAGAGACGAGCAGGAGCTGGAGAAAAGCTGAGAAACTATCAGATATGCAGTTTGTTGGATGTTTACTTAACGTTTGAACAGAAGACGTTACAGCTGAGGGCAGTAAAGCTCAGTACGAGAGAGACGCAGTGTGTTAGAGCGAAGTTTAGTGCGAGTGAGGCTGGGCTAACTGAGCTAACTGAGCTAACTGGGCTAACTGAGCTAACTGAGCTAGCGTCGGCGAGCCACCGGAGCAGAGGACGCCATTGCTGAACTTGGACTGTTTGGAGTTTCCGCACGAGGACCTAACGAGGACTTCGCCTCCGCTGCCGTTTGGATTCATCTCTCATCGTTTCCTGCCCTGTTTCTTCTGGAAGGACGCTGAACTGTGAGTTGGATCGTGTGAATTGTTCTCTCTGTTGAGAGAGAGGAAAGAGGATTTTGTCGGCCGCACCGAGCTACACACAGGCCTGCGACCTTTTATGTTTTGCACGCAGTTGAGATACGTGCGGCGTGTAGCGTGAGTGCTGTAGCGATGGCGTGCATCGCGACCCGATGTGTGTCTCTTAATTGATTAAGTACCTGAAAGTGTTTGGAGTTAGAGAAATAGTATTAACCTGTTAATGTTTAAAGAGTAAAGCAGTGAAAAAATGAAGCAGGTTTGCTGACGAAATCAGAGGAATTAACATTGTGTGGTTTTATATTTTGGAATCAGACAGTTTTCTATCATTTTTAAAGTAATTAGTTGCTAATTTTTGGCAAAGGTATGAGTTTAATATTCTTTCTAAAACTAAATTTATTTTAAAAGGTATATTTTGTGTTTCCATATTGTTTTGTGTTGCTGCAGTATCTGAAGTATTTGGGTACTTTTTGTATGACATTTAACACAGAAAAGCAGCCAGTAAAATATCTTTTCTTTTAATCTAAAAGAGTTGTTGGGTCAGTTATTTCAAATATGTTATGTGGAGAGATTTAAAGGCTAAGTTTGACTATTTCTGTGGATAGTAAGAGGGTATTTCAGGAGTCACCCAGAACAGGTAAACCTTCGTGGTAGCTACCTTTTGAAAACACCGAACCCATAACACCCCGTCAGTCGAGTCTGAAGCTAATCACAGTCACTTAGGCGCTTATATAGGGTGGTGGGCAGCTACATATGTCTCTGTCACATCCGCACTACCTGATCACTTGTGTGTCTCTATCTCTTAAATGCAATTTAAGTGAGCCAAGAAGTGAGAGGAAAGACTGTGATGAACAGCCTGTAGTTAGTGTGTTTTGCCTGGTTCAAGCCTTCACACACACACACAGATGAAAAGAGCAAAATTCAGCTTTAATAAAAACATTTTTTACCAACAGGTCCCTGCATATATGTAGGCTTTATTATATATCATTATTAGTTTCTGTAGCTGTAGTGTAGTCTGTAACTTTGCTTGTGTTTGTGTAATGTTGGTGTGAATTACCATATAAGCTGTATTAACATTAACCACAAATCTGGACCTCTCTAATTTCTAAACCCTGCTGAGCTCATATCCTGCAGAAATGTTGCTGATATCAGGTAAGAAAACATTTTCCCTCTAAGTTTCTGTAACAACATCATGTAAAACGTACAGTTAGTTAAGTTCGAGTGTTTCAAACAGTTCATAGTGGATTAAATAAACTAACCCCAGAGAGCAGCAGCAGCTAACGTTGCTGTGCTGCTAATATGTGTTAATGTTGTCAGCTAGTTTCCTCACAGCTCAGGGATTTGTGAGGAATAACTAAGTTAACCAAAGCACCTGCTGCTTTATTTGCTAGTTAACACTAGCAAGTGAAGCTCATGTGGGTCCAGACAGTTTAAATAAAGTTTGTTGAAGGAAAGGTAAAAGTGAAGTCCTACTTTTTAAGGTGTTTTCAGTGAATCTTCTCGTCCTTTTCTTTTTCCCAGATGCACCAAGGATCCAGCTGATTACTGGCAGTTTGGAGGAGGATTGTTCTTCATCTGTCACTTCTGGCTCAGATTCACTCACCTGTTGTGCTTTGTTTCCATTTGACTTATTAACACACTGTAGAGTTCGGATCCTGGATTAAAAGACAGCCTGATGTTTGTCCACGTGTATTATCAGAAGTATACGGGGCCCCCGGGGGCCAGGAGAAGACTGAAGCTAAAGAACAACAACAGCACAACGTAGTTGCTTTCTCCACCTGTTTCACTAGGTGAAGTCATGACCTCATGGTCACAGTAACCTGAACAGAGCAGCTGGACACTTTTAGTTTTCAGCTCCTCCTGGGAGCTCTGAACAGCTGTTTGTGAGCAGCTGCTTCATATTTGAAACACTATTGTTTTAGAATCAACATGTACTTTATTTGGATTTGTATTATTTCCAGCTGAACTTTAATTGAAACAGCGAGAATCTTTCAGACGTATCAACTTATTCTGTTTTTTCTTCACTGTGTTTTCAGCTGAGGATATTTCACAGGAATCTAAAAGTTTAGATTTTAGGACAACATGAAGAAACTGTTGTGCTGTTAATCAGTGCAGCAGTTTAAAGATTAAATGTTGGACTTCATTTAAGGTTTGTACTGTAATTCTACACAAACTGAATCTTTACATGTTGTATTTCGATCTTCAAGCTTTTAACTTTATCTTCCAAAGTAAAACAGAGTTTAGAATCTTGAGCAGGTGTTAACACTTTACTGAAGGTGTTTGATCGGAAGAATTCAGGAAGAATAAGTAAAATAACGGCGTTTCTCTGCAGACAAACAAAAAGTCACGTGAATAAAGAGACAAACGTGAAAAACATTTGAGTCAAATTGGTCCCAAATATTAAATTGTACAAAAATATGATGCTGTAACATTTTAAACAGACACAGAGATTGTTAACATTCACTCTGAGCTGTTAGTTAGAAACATTAAACTTTTATTATTAAAAAAATGGATTTAGGAGGAATTTAATCAAAAATCTCAGACTTTAGAAGAAAAGTGAGGAAAAAAGCTGAAGAAGAATTCAGAGTGATGTAACCCGAGAGATCGGACTGAACACGAGAAAAACACACAGCAACAAATAAGAGTTCATTAATTAAAAGGAACAATTAACAGAAAAAGTCTTGAAGATATTTGAGATTAAATTTACATAAAGTTTGAGTCAAAAACTTGTTTCTCTAACTCCGCCCACTTCCTGTGTGTCAGACTCCTCCCCACAGTGACATCACATGATGCCATTCTTCAGCCAGAGGGGGGCGGGTTTTCTGTCCATGGAGGATACCGCCGCAGCCAATCACAGAGCAGAACGTCCAGGAGAGGTAAGCAGGGCGGGCCAAAGAGAGCAGTAATGAATATTTATTCTTTTAATTCTCATTAATATTAATAAGAGTGATTCCAAAGTTGGACAAAGTGTTTAGTTTGTCCTTAAAACAGCAGATTTCTGAATGGAGTTCTGTGGCTGATTTCTGAGTTTGGAGCCATTTTCTTTGAGTTCCTGACTTTTTCTCTTCATTTAGTGATTCTACTCTAAACACTAAGCGCCCTCTGACTAAATCACAAGTGAAACACACAGCGGAGAATAAAGCGTGACCGGCATCAGATCTCGTTCACAAAGCTGCTCATGAAGAAGAAGTAGGAATGACGGAGCAGCGGAGAGAGAGGAGACAGAAACTCTCAGCAGTACGGCAGCATTTCAGCCAAAACAAGTTCAGCTCAAACTCTGTAAAGCAGAGTGGACGTTTCACGGCGGCGCTACGGTGATGCACGAGCATCGTAAACGCACCCTGGAGCTGTGACGTCTAACATTACTCCTGATGGGTAAGTTTCAGAGACGTTTCCTGCTTTAGCCAACTGGCTATAATGTTAGTATCCTAATGTTTGTTAGTTTAGCTGTCGGGAAACAAAGTCTCACGGACGCTGCTGGCTAAGAGAACGCCGCTTCAGCCGTGTTAGCTAACGCGTTAAGTACAACAGTCAGTCAGTGAATTATAGGAGGAGCTACCCTGTCTCGTCTTCTTCTCTGTTTTTCCCCTGGCGTTGATCCTAGCGTTCGTTCTGAAGAGTAAAGCTCCTCCACTTAACGGGAGCTAGTTAGTCTGTGTGTTGGAGTATATCAGTAATTAAGAGATTTACTTAGTTAAGTGGTTTAATTAGCATAGCCAGGACCCTGTCTGTGATAAACTATGATACAGAACCTTCAGCGGGACAAAAAGAACCAACAGATGAGTCGACTACCAAAGTGATCATTAGCTGCAGCCCTGTTTCATAATTAGCTTTAACACAATGCAAACTTTCTTTTCTGCAGCTGCTTGT